>CM045761.1:122480944-122683798 GCA_025200525.1 Camellia lanceoleosa
GCGCGATTCTAGGTCATGTGTTGGATAATTCTTCTCATGTGGCTTCAAGCCGAGAGGCGAGGCAATGACCTTCCGCTCGCATTAACACACAACCCAAACCCTTATAAGATGCATCATGAAAATCACGAAATTTTTGCACAAGGTAATGTCAAAATTGGTGCAGTAGTCAATCTCATCTTCAGTTCATGAAAGGCTGATTTTCTTTCATTGTTCCACTCAAATGGTTGCCCTTTACGTGTCAATTGGGTAAGAGGCACGACTAGTTTCGAAAAATCCTTCACAAACCTCCTCAGAGTACCCAAATAAGCCCATGAAGCTACGGACTTCTGTCACATTAGTTGGTGTAGGCCAATTCACGATTGCCTTTATTTTCTGCGGGTCCACTGAAATTCCTTCCTTGTTGATCACATGCCCTAAGAAAACAACCTTATCCAACCAAAACTCACATTTCTTTAGTTTAGCAAATAATTTTCTTTCCCAAAGTATTTGTAAAACAGTTCTCAAGTGATGTTCATGTTCAAGTCTATCTTTGGAGTATATTAAAATATCATCGATGAAGACTACAACAAACTCATCAAGGTAGGTTTTAAAAACTCTATTCATTAAGTCCATAAATGCTGCCAGAGCATTAATCACTCCAAATGCATAACAAGAAACTCAAGTGACCATAATCTATTGTGCTTATGGTGAGAAGTAGAATGTTATCTGTTAGTAACATTCCTAATGTAACTGGTGATGATTGGTTCCTTTCCCAATGGAACCTTCCCAGATCTATTTTGAAGCCCCATCCTTACAATGATGAGAGGGCTGCTGAGTGATGTGAGTGCACTATAATGTGGGTTGAGTGGATGTAAGCATATCAATGAGTGTCTATATAATTAGCTGTTACTTGTGTAGGTGTGTTTCTATGAAGATTCAATTTATTTGTGGGTTCAATGTGGTGAGACATATAGTCACAATTTCCTTGAACTTCTGTGGGTCGAGTGAAATTAGGATCTATATATTTTACAAGCTCATCACTATATATATTGTATCTTTTTATGTGCAGGTTAAGGAAGCTTTTTCCGAGTGTGGTGAGATTCAATATTGTGGGTTGAGTGGAGTGAGATCAAAAAATGAAAGGGTCTTATATACTATTTTGGGTACTGCTAATCATGGCTTCTACCTCTTGTTGCTTAATTGGCAGGTCCTTCTACTATGTCTAAGCCGAATACTCAATCAGTGCATTAGTGGGGTCTTTGATCTGAAGTTGCCATGGGAAACTTACAAGCTATGTAGTGTGAGGAATGGTTCTATGGGAGTGGCAGCTGCATGCACCGCCTAGAAATTTCAGGATGTTCACAAGCCGTCTTTCATTTCTTTTTGCTTAAATCATGATGTAAATACATATGGTTTTTTGCCTACCCTAGTGGGGTGTACCAGGGATATTGTTTTGTTTAACTTTACTAGTTGGTGGATGCATGTTCTTGTTTGCTGGTATATTCTCCAGTGTATGCTAGACTTTCAACCACAACCCGTGTGGAGTATTTCCCAAGACATTGCTGGTTCGGGTAGTGGTGTTTTGGGCTAGATCTTTTGGTTAGTGATGCCTTTGGTACATTGGATGGCTAATCCGTATCCTTTATATGTTTACTTTTTAGTTTGAGTTTGTTTTCTGCTTTTGTTCAATTGCTATTTCTCATGGATATAGTGCTTGAACATATTGCGTTTGTTTCAGAGTTTATTTTGGCTTTCTCATGTATAGCTTTGTAGGGCCTGGGGCATGCCCCTTGTAATCTTGTTCATTCTTCTGTTTTATTTATGTCTTATTCACCAAAAAAAAAGTGACCATACCTCATCCTGAACGCAGTTTTCTCAACATCCTCTGCCTTAACCTTTAGCTGATGATACCTGGATCTCAAATCAATCTTAGAAAACACCTGTGATCCCTGCAACTGGTCAAATAAATCATCAATACGAGGTAGGGGGTATTTGTTCTTTACTGTTACGTTATTCAATTCCCGATAGTCAATGCATAGGCGCAAGGTACCATCCTTCTTTTTTACAAATAACACTGGTGCACCCCAAGGCGAAGTGCTAGGTCGGATAAACCCCTTATCAAGCAGGTCTTGCAACTGTTCTTTCAATTCCTTCATTTCAGCAGTAGCCATTCTGTAGGGAGTTTTAGAAATAGGCTGGGTGCCTGGCACAATCTCAATAGTAAATTCTATCTCCCTGTCTACCAATTCCCCCGGTAATTCATTTGGGAACACATCTGGGAATTCCCTAACGATGGGTATATCATTCTATTTTTTAATTGTATATTCTCTTATAGAGTTTGGCAGGCTATTCAAGGTAAATGTAATGTTAATTGGCCAGTTCTCCATTGGCCTGGGATCATTACTTATGCTATAAGAGAGACTAAGGGTAAAACTCTGAGAGCCAATGTCCTTAAGTTGGCTTTGATGTGCACTATCTACAATATCTAGCTTGAGAGGAATAATAGAAAATTCAATAAAGTTTCTAAACCTGAAGAGGTTGTTATCAAATCTTTTTTTTTTTTTTTTTTGGGTGAGTAAGTCATAAAATTAAAGACAATGAAATTTACAAGTTTACAAGAGGCATACCCCAGGCACGCCCAACAAACAATAAATAAAGATTACAAAACCAACATAACCCAAACCCGTAAAAGCGGGAGAACAATCAGAAAAAAACAACAAAAACCCACAGTTGCCCATATATCCTGTTTGTCCCCAAGTAACCCCTACCATCAGATATAATAGATGGAAACTTGGGGTGGATATATGGGCAAAGATACAAATAGACACCATATAACTTATAAACACAACAAACATATACACAAAAGCAACAACCCACAAGCCCAATAACTAGATAACCTCTCCCACAAGCCCCCAGTCTCTGCCACAGATAAACACATGGAACCCAATAAGCATCCCACTCCTCACTGCCGTGACATCCTAGCCACTTAACCAAAGCAATGCCGGAGGAAAAAATCTATCCCATGAGAGATCTAGACAGAGTCACATGAAGTAAGCAAAATCGGTCACCATAATCAATGGTCTTGGGAGTTGTAGCGTAAAACGATAGCCCCCCTAACAGCAAACCAATACATAGCCAAAATATCATGAGAGTAATCATCACATCCCCCAGTCCCAACCTTGGTAGATCACAAGCCTCAAACCCCACAGCAGTGTGCCCTTCACTCCATGGCAAGCGTGGCAAACGATCAATTAGGACGGGTCACATGAAAACAAGAAGCAACTAGAAAACCGGTAGCTATCCTCCCGCTCATTTCCCAGTCTCGAACTCGGTTGGATATCAAACCACTGTTCCCCATAGCAGTGACTCCCCAATCACTCTTGGCGGAGATGGCTCAAAACCACCCTCATATCGAGTCACATGAGGATCACACGATCAATCAACATGAGAAATCCGACTATAAAAGATCCGCTGCATCGTGGCTAAACAAAAATATATGGCCCACCAATCAAAGTCAAAGACCCCAATTAAACCAAAGAGCCCAACAGTTAGCCTACTAAACCAACCCAACTCACAGCCTAAAAGGACAAATGGGCTCCACCAATATCTCCGCAAAAAAACCCAATAAGCCGTGGGCCCAAGAAAAGGACAGCCCTCACTTGCACTAATCACAAAATGTGGCTCAATCAGAAAAGAGAGCCAGCCCATTTTCCAAGTCACGTGGGGTAAACTTAAACAGCCCACTACATGCTCCAAAACCATTGCTGGCCCACCAGACCAAACAAAATAACCCACTAATAACTCTATATATAACAACCTCACACTTTTGAACATCATTTGAATTTTCAAAACCACCCACTTTTTGCAGCAGAAGACTGGGATCCATCAACCCAAAAACCAGCAAAAGAAACCCACGAAGGAAAAAACCGTGGGCTCCCTAAACCAACGGTTCACCACGTGGACCAACATCTCCACTAATACAAATATCTCTTCAGGAAAAGTTAAACTTTCCCCCCTCAATTTGGAGCCAAAAACTCAAACCATCACACGGGCCCACAAAAAGCAAGACGTGGGTGATAGCTTCAGCAGAAAGCTTTATATCTGAACACACTGCCCCAAACGGGGTCAACTCCCAATGACCATTGCACGCGCAAAAAATAGGCGTAAAGCCACGCGCCATCTCAAATATTCTGAACCCATAGCCGACGTAAACCCAAAACTAGCCCACGGCCACGAGCTGGAAACCCCGATCAACTTCACATTGCCAGAGTAACCAGTTACGACAGTAAGCATCACCAGTAGAAGAACCACTAGAAAACATAGAGCACCGCCGGTAAATAAACACCTCCAGCACTCATAACAACATAACAAAACCTGCCGGTGGATGACACACAAATGGCGCCACCACTAACACCGCCCAGCGGCTGTACAATACAACGTGAATCCCACGCGTCAACCCTCGGACCACTAGACCGCCATGAGACACAGCAGATCGGCAGCCAAGAACGAAAACCCATGCCCAGGCTACTGAGACCAGAACCCAATCAATAGGCTGACCAACCAGCACTGTCACGAGCTCAAACCACAGTACCGGAGGACCTTGTTTGCATCTTGAAACTGTCCATCAACAAAAACCATCACCACCGGCGACACAACACCAGCGACGGTACACACATACTGAGTACATGGAGCAAAACCAGTCATGGCGCCACCCTTAACCGTAGCTCATCAAGACCCAGAAGACACACTCAAAAGACATACCTCTCTCACAAAGACAGTAACGAATTGGAAAGAGAAGTTAACAACAAGATAGAGTTCAAAGCAGAGAACACACCATAGCTGGAGAAGAGCCCAGGACACAAAAAGCCGGACCATCACCACCAGTTTACAATACCCAACAGTGACCCAAGAACCCAGCTTTTGGACACTGAACCGTAAATCCAGCACAGACATGGAATCTGCAAAGACCCATAAACAACTGGTTGCCCAGAACACATTCTCCCTCAAGGGTGAGGGAGATAATCGGAACCGTACTCCAGAACCACAACTGACTGGGTTCACCCACACATCACTCACTCAAATCTCACTCACTCATACATAGATGAACTAACAGATTAACCATTGCTACAACCGGGGGGAGCTTTCTCTCTCTATTATTCACATGGTTAGGGGGAGATTACTATCTGTTAATAATTTTCCAAGATCTCCAGGGGATAACTGGTTTCTATTTCATTGGAACTTGCCTGAAATTGTTTTGAAGCCCCTTTTCTCTATTAGGAATGGGAGGGCTGCTGAGTGATGTGAGTTTCTCTACATGAGGGTTGAGTGAAGGAGAGCAAAATTATGTTTCCTAATGGTTTGCTCATCTTGCAGTTGCTGTGTTTTATGGACATCTCTTGAGAGTTGAGTGATGTGAGGATTATACACTTTCTGTAGCTTATTGTGGGTTGAGTGAATATAGACCTCAGATTTGTTTATGCTAATGTTTACATATATAGTAATTTTTTATTTGCAGGCTAAGGAAGCTGTCATTGAGTGGTGTGAGTTCCTATATTGTAGGTTGAGTGATGTGAGGTCCTATATGGTGGGCTTTATTATTTTGTTCCTGAAGTATGGTTCTCTTCCTTCACTTGGTTGTAATTTCTTCGAGTTACACCATGCAGGGTTTACTAGAGGGTATAAGCAAGGCATGGGTTGCATGGGAGGGCAGCTGCATCTCCTTGGTAGTCTTTGGTTTGTTGGTACAAAGGTTTGGGTTCAAGAGTTCACCGGTGTGTGGTGATGGTCGCTTGTAGCCTTGGTGGGAAGATTGTCTTTCTTTTCATTATTTTGATTTATTATGGTTGGACATTGTAGATGATTTCTGTGTTTCATTCCTTTTGCCCAATCCGTGCGGGATGTGCATGGCATTTTAGTCTTTTTGCTTCGGGGTTGCTGTGATTTATGGTACATATGTGGGTTGTGCATGGTCTTCATTTGAAATGTTCTTTTGTTTTGCAAAGGTGCAAGATCTGTGGATAGCGTCGGGTCATCTCGCTATATGGGACAACGGGATGGATATTAGCTATTTTGTTGACTATGGTCGGTAATGCCCAAGATGTGATGGATGTCTTGTTTTTAGTTATTTTATTATTTTGGTTCTTAAAGCCCTTTGGTTGCTTGTTTTATTTCTCGGTTTCATGCCTTTACTGCAATGTGCTTGGTTAAGATGGTGCATGGTCTGCACTGCTCGATTGTGTTCATATGTCTCATATGTTTATTATAGGATGTATGAACATTTTTGAATCCACGGGTTTGTTTCGGTGTTTTTGTCTTTGTTTAGCATTACATTTTCCGTAATTTTTATGTGGACAGTTCATTAGGCTTTGTGTGTTTTGGTAGTTTTGGCTCGTTTTCAACTTCTTTGGCTAGTTGCTCTAGGTTGTTTCTTGTATATATCGTTTATGGCCTGGGGCATGCCCCTTGTATATGTATAATTTTCTTTGTTTTATTTTATGACTTATTCACCCAAAAAAAAATAGAAGCACCTCATTTCAGGTTTTCTGAATCACCTTGGCATTCAATTCTCAAGTACAAAAGGATTAATTTGAATTCCCTTTAATTTTCATCCTATTTCCCTTTCTTTTCTCTAACTTTCACATCTAGCTTTCAGGAAGAGAGTTTCTCTCTAACTCTCTCTCTGTCCTTCTCCATCCTTCTCTCTTTTGTTCTAGGAACTAATTAGCTTAGGCAACTAATAATTTCATTAGCTTAAGTGGCCAAGTTTAACTCAAACTAATCTTGCTTAGTCGCCAAGAAAGAGATTTTACTGAGTAATTGTAGCTTAACGGTATTAGTTTAACTTAAGCACCACAATCAAGGTTTTCTAAATCACCTTAGCGTTCAATTCTCAAGTACAAAAGGTTGAATTATAATTCCTTTAATTTTCATCCTATTTCCTTTCTTTTCTCTAACTTTCACTTGGACTCAAAGAACAAAGTTTCTCTCTAACTCTCTCCGTTCTACTAAATCATTCTCTCTTTTGCTCTTGGAACTAATTAGCTTGGGCAACTAATAGTTTCATTAGGTTAAGTGGCCAAGTTTAACTCAAGCTAATCTTGCTTAGCCTCCAAGAAAGAGAATCTACGGATTAATTGTGGCTTAACGTTATTCGTTTAACTTAAGCACCTCACTTAATGTTGTCTAAATCTCCTAAGTGTCCAATTCTCGTGTCCAAAATGTTGGATTGCAATTCCATTTAATTTTATCCTATTTCCCTTTCTTTTCTCAGACTCGCTCTTTTTTTTTGGGTGAATAAGTCATAAAATAAAACAAAAAACTAACACCACTACAAGGGGCCCTAGTTCACAAGGAGAAAGATTCTCTCTAAACTCTCTCCGTCCTTCTCCGTCCTTCTCTCTGTTGTTCTAGGTGCTAATTGGCTTATGCAACTAATTGTTTCGTTAGGTTACGTGACCTAGTTTCACTCAAACTAATATTGCTTGGCCTCCAAGAGGAAAAATTTACTTAGCAATTGTAGCTTAATAATATTAGTTTAAGCTCATCATTTACGGTTTTGTAAATCACCTATGTTTTCAATTCTCAGGTCCAAAAGGATGAATTTGAATTCGCTTTCATTTTCATCCTATTTCCGTTTCTTCTCTCAAACTTTCTCTTCTACCACTCAAGGAAGAAAGTTTCTCCCTAACTCTTTCTTTTTCTTCACTAACTTTCTCGTAAATCTCTCCGTTCTTCTCCATCGTTCTCTCTTTTGTTCTAGGAACTAATTTGTTTAGGCAACTAATAGTTTCATTAGTTTAAGTGGCCAGTTTGTCTCAAACTAATCTTGCATATCCTCTAAGAAAGAGAATTTATTTAGCAATTGTAGCTTAGCGATATTAGTTTAACTTAAGCAACACATTTAATGTTTTCGAGATCACCTAAATGTTCAATTCTCAAGCCCAAAAGGATGAATCTAATTCCCTTTAATTTTGATCCTATTTCCTTTTCTTTTCTTTAACTTTCACATCTAGCTTTCAAGAAGAAAGTCTCTCTCTATCTCTCTCGTCCTTCTCCAACCTTCTCTCTTTGTTCTAGGAACTAATTAGCTTAGGCAGCTAATAGTTTCATTAGCTTAAGTGGCCAAGTTTAACTGAAACTAATCATGCTTAGTCGCGAAGAAAGAGATTTCACTGAGTAATTGTAGCTTAATGATGTTAGTTTAACACAAGCACCTCATTTAAGGTTTTCTAAATCACCATAGCGTTCAATTCTCAGGTACAAAAGGTTGAATTATAATTCCCTATAATTTTCATCCTATTTCCCTTTCTTTTCTCTAACTTTCACTTGTAGCTCTGAAGAAGGAAGTTTCTCTCTAACTCTCTCCGTTCTACTAAATCATTCTCTCTTTTGCCCTTGAAACTAATTAGCTTGGGCAACTAATAGTTTCATTAGGTTAGGTGGCCAAGTTTAACTCAAGCTAATCTTGCTTAGCCTCCAAGAAAGAGAATCTACGGATTAATTGTGGCTTAACGTTATTCGTTTAACTTAAGCACCTCACTTAATATTGTCTAAATCTCCTAAGTGTCCAATTCTCATGTCCAAAATGTTGAATTTGAATTCCATTTAATTTTTATCCTATTTCCCTTTCTTTTCTCAAGTTTTCTCTGTTTTTGGGTGAAAGAGTCATAAAATAAAACAAAAAACTTACACCACTACAAGGTAGTTCACAAGGAGAAAATTCACCCAAAAAAAGAGTTCACAAGGAGAAAGATTCTCTCTAAACTCTCTCCGTCCTTCTCCGTCCTTCTCTCTTTTGTTCTAGGTGCTAATTGGCTTATGCAACTAATTGTTTCGTTAGCTTACGTGACCTAGTTTCACTCAAACTAATATTGCTTGGCCTCCAAGAAAGAAAATTTACTGAGCAATTGTAGCTTAACAATTTTAGTTTAAGCTCGTCATTTACGATTTTGTAAATCACCTAAGTTTTTAATTCTCAGGTCCAAAAGGATGAATTTGAATTCGCTTTCATTTTCATCATATTTCCCTTTCTTCTCTCAAACTCTCTCTTCTACCACTCAAGGAAGAAAGTTTCTCTCTAACTCTTTCTTTTTTTTCACTAACTTTCTACTCTAAATCTCTCCATTCTTCTCCATCGTTCTCTCTTTTGTTCTAGGAACTAATTTGTTTAGGCAACTAATAGTTTCATTAGTTTAAGTGGCCAAGTTTGTCTCAAACTGATCTTTTTTTTTTGGGTAAGTCACAAAATAAAGACAATGAAATTTACACGTTTACAAGGGGCATATCCTAGGCACGCCCAACAACAAATAAAAAACAAATATAACCAACATAAACTACCACTGCAACCCCTAAAAATAGGGGAGACAAGCAAGAACAACAGAAATACAGAAAAACCCCAACTCTGCCCATATATTCTCTTTGTCCTCAAGTAACCCCTACCATCAGAGATAATAGATGAGAACTTGAGGTGGATATATGGGCAGAGAAACACACAAAATAACACCACTAAGCTAATAAACAAAACAAACACAAACCAAACAACAACCCTCAAGCCGAGTCAAAGATAATGATCAACCCCACAAGCCCCCAGTCTCTACTGCAAATAAAACATGGAATCCAATAAGCAACCCACTCCTCAGTAGTGACATCCAAGCCACTTAACCCAAGCCATGACGGAGGATAAGATCTACCCATGAGAAATCCCAGAGTCACATGAAACTAGCGATCAAAAACCATAAGCCACGGACGGGGAGTTGAAGTGAAAAACGGTAGCCCCTCAAAGAACAAACCAATACCTGACCAACAAAATCATGAGATCAATCATCACATCCCCGGTCCCATCCTTGGTAGATCACAAGCCTCAAACCCCACGGCGGTCGCCTACACTCCATGTCGGGCGTGTATACGATCAATTAGGACGGGTCACATGAAAACAAGAAGCAACTAAGCGGTAGCTATCCTCCCGCTCATTTCCCGATCTCGAACTTCGGTTGGATATCAAACCATTTGTTCCCCATAGCGATGACTCCCAATCACTCTTGGCGGAGATGGCTCAAAACTAACCTCATATCGAGTCACATGAGGATCACACGATCAATCAACATGAGAAATTCGACTATAAATGATTTGCTGCATCGTGGCTAAATAAAATATATGGCTCACCAATCAAAGTCAATGACCCAAATAAACCAAAGAGTCCAACGGCCGGCCCGCTTAACCAACCCAACTCACAGCCCAAAAAGAACAAAATGGGCTCCACCAATTTCTCCATAAAAAAAAACCAACAAGCCGTGGGCCCAAAAATCAGCCCACACTTGCACTAATCACAAAAGGTGACTCAATCGAGAAGAAGACTGACCTATTTTCCAAGTCACGTGGGGTAAACTTAAACAGCCCACTACATGCTCCAAAACCATTGCTGGCCCACCAGACCAAACAAAATAACCCACTAATAACTCTATATATAACAACCTCACACTTTTGAACATCATTTGAATTTTCAAAACCACCCACTTTTTGCGCGAAGGCGGGATCCATCAACCCAAAAACCAGCAAAAGAAACCCACGAAGGAAAAAACCGTGGGCTCCCTAAACCAACGGTTCACCACGTGGACCACCATCTCCACTAACACAAAATATTTCTTCAGGAAAAGATTAACTTTCCCCCCTCAATTTGGAGCCAAAAAACTCAAACCATCGCACGGGCCCACAAAAGCAAGACGTGAGTGATAGCTTTGAAAGCTTTATATCGAACACACCGCTTCAAGCGGGGTCAACTCCCAATGACCATTGCAGCGCAAAAAATAGGCGTAAAGCCGCGCCATCTCAAATATTACGAACCCATAGCCGCGTAAACCCAAAACTAGCCCGGCCACGGTGAAACCGATCAACTTCACATTGCGGAGTAACGATTCTGACGATGGCATCACCGATGAGAAGAACCACTAGAAAACATGAAACCGCCGTAAATAAACACCTCCGGACTCATAACAACATAACAAAACACTGCAGGTGGATGACACACAAATGGCGCCACCACTAACACCGCCAGGTACTGTACAATAGCGTGAATCCCGCGTCAACCCTCGGACCACTAGACCGCCATGAGACACAGCAGATCGGCAGCCAAGAACGAAAACCCATGCCCAGGCTACTGAGACCAGAACCCAATCAATAGGCTGACCAACCAGCACTGTCACGAGCTCAAACCACAGTACCGGAGGACCTTGTTTGCATCTTGAAACTGTCCATCAACAAAAACCATCACCACCGGCGACACAACACCAGCGACGGTACACACATACTGAGTACATGGAGCAAAACCAGTCATGGTGCCACCCTTAACCGTAGCTCATCAAGACCCAGAAGACACACTCAAAAGACATACCTCTCTCACAAAAGCGATAGAATTGGAAAGAGAAGTTAACAACAAGATAGAGTTCAAAGCGAGAGAACACACCATAGTGGAGAAGAGCCGGGACATAAAAGCGGGACCATCACCACGGTTTACAATACTGCGATGACCCAAGAACCCGGCTTTTGGACAGCGAGCAGTAAATCCAGCCAGACATGGAATCGCAAGACCCATAAACAAGCTGGTTGCCCGAACACATTCTCCTCAAGGGTGAGGAGATAATCGAACCGTACTCGAACCTGCCGTTGGGTTCACCCACACATCACTCACTCAAATCTCACTCACTCATACATAGATGAACTAACAGATTAACCATTGCTACAACCGGGGGGAGCTTTCTCTCTCTATTATTCACATGGTTAGGGGGAGATTACTATCTGTTAATAATTTTCCAAGATCTCCAGGGGATAACTGGTTTCTATTTCATTGGAACTTGCCTGAAATTGTTTTGAAGCCCCTTTTCTCTATTAGGAATGGGAGGGCTGCTGAGTGATGTGAGTTTCTCTACATGAGGGTTGAGTGAAGGAGAGCAAAATTATGTTTCCTAATGGTTTGCTCATCTTGCAGTTGCTGTGTTTTATGGACATCTCTTGAGAGTTGAGTGATGTGAGGATTATACACTTTCTGTAGCTTATTGTGGGTTGAGTGAATATAGACCTCAGATTTGTTTATGCTAATGTTTACATATATAGTAATTTTTTAGTTGCAGGCTAAGGAAGCTGTCATTGAGTGGTGTGAGTTCCTATATTGTAGGTTGAGTGATGTGAGGTCCTATATGGTGGGCTTTATTATTTTGTTCCTGAAGTATGGTTCTCTTCCTTCACTTGGTTGTAATTTCTTCGAGTTACACCATGCAGGGTTTACTAGAGGGTGTAAGCAAGGCATGGGTTGCATGGGAGGGCAGCTGCATCTCCTTGGTAGCTGCTGGTTTGTTGGTACAAAGGTTTCGGGTTCAAGAGTTCACTGGTGTGTGGTGATGGCTGCTTGTAGCCTGGTGGAAGATTGTCTTTCTTTTCTGTTATTTTGATTTATTATGGTTGGACATTGTAGATGATTTGCTGTGTTTCATTCCTTTTGCCCAATCCGTGCAGGATGTGCATGGCATTTTAGTCTTTTTTGCTTCTGGGGTTGCGAACTGTGATTTATGGTACATATGTGGGTTGTGCATGGTCTTCATTTGAAATGTTCTTTTGTTTTGCAAAGGTGCAAGATCTGTGGATAGCGTCCCAGGTCATCTGCTATATGGGACAACGGGATGGATATTAGCTATTTTGTTGACTATGGCTGCTGGTAATGCCCAAGATGTGATGGATGTCTTGTTTTTTAGTTATTTTATTATTTTGGTTCTTAAAGCCTGCTGGTTGCTTGTTTTATTTCTGGTTTCATGCCTTTACCTGCGAGCTGTGCTTGGTTAAGATGGTCTGCATGGTCCTGTACCCGTTCGATTGTGTTCATATGTCTCATATGTTTATTATAGGATGTATGAACATTTTTGAATCCACGGGTTTGTTTCGGTGTTTTTTGTCTTTGTTTAGCATTCTGTTTTCCGTAATTTTTGTGTGGACAGTTCATTAGGCTTTGTGTGTTTTGGTAGTTTTGGCTCGTTTTCAACTTCTTTGGCTAGTTGCTCTAGGTTGTTTCTTGTATATATCGTTTATGGCCTGGGGCATGCCCCTTGTATATGTATAATTTTCTTTGTTTTATTTTATGACTTATTCACCCAAAAAAAAATAGAAGCACCTCATTTCAGGTTTTCTGAATCACCTTGGCATTCAATTCTCAAGTACAAAAGGATTAATTTGAATTCCCTTTAATTTTCATCCTATTTCCCTTTCTTTTCTCTAACTTTCACATCTAGCTTTCAGGAAGAGAGTTTCTCTCTAACTCTCTCTCTGTCCTTCTCCATCCTTCTCTCTTTTGTTCTAGGAACTAATTAGCTTAGGCAACTAATAGTTTCATTAGCTTAAGTGGCCAAGTTTAACTCAAACTAATCTTGCTTAGTCGCCAAGAAAGAGATTTTACTGAGTAATTGTAGCTTAACGGTATTAGTTTAACTTAAGCACCACAATCAAGGTTTTCTAAATCACCTTAGCGTTCAATTCTCAAGTACAAAAGGTTGAATTATAATTCCCTTTAATTTTCATCCTATTTCCCTTTCTTTTCTCTAACTTTCACTTGCAGCTCTGAAGAACAAAGTTTCTCTCTAACTCTCTCCGTTCTACTAAATCATTCTCTCTTTTGCTCTTGGAACTAATTAGCTTGGGCAACTAATAGTTTCATTAGGTTAAGTGGCCAAGTTTAACTCAAGCTAATCTTGCTTAGCCTCCAAGAAAGAGAATCTACGGATTAATTGTGGCTTAACGTTATTCGTTTAACTTAAGCACCTCACTTAATGTTGTCTAAATCTCCTAAGTGTCCAATTCTCGTGTCCAAAATGTTGAATTGCAATTCCATTTAATTTTTATCCTATTTCCCTTTCTTTTCTCAGACTCGCTCTTTTTTTTTTGGGTGAATAAGTCATAAAATAAAACAAAAAACTAACACCACTACAAGGGGCCCTAGTTCACAAGGAGAAAGATTCTCTCTAAACTCTCTCCGTCCTTCTCTCTGTTGTTCTAGGTGCTAATTGGCTTATGCAACTAATTGTTTCGTTAGGTTACGTGACCTAGTTTCACTCAAACTAATATTGCTTGGCCTCCAAGAGGAAAAATTTACTTAGCAATTGTAGCTTAATAATATTAGTTTAAGCTCATCATTTACGGTTTTGTAAATCACCTATGTTTTCAATTCTCAGGTCCAAAATGATGAATTTGAATTCGCTTTCATTTTCATCCTATTTCCGTTTCTTCTCTCAAACTTTCTCTTCTACCACTCAAGGAAGAAAGTTTCTCTCTAACTCTTTCTTTTTCTTCACTAACTTTCTACTGTAAATCTCTCCGTTCTTCTCCATCGTTCTCTCTTTTGTTCTAGGAACTAATTTGTTTAGGCAACTAATAGTTTCATTAGTTTAAGTGGCCAGGTTTGTCTCAAACTAATCTTGCATATCCTCTAAGAAAGAGAATTTATTTAGCAATTGTAGCTTAGCGATATTAGTTTAACTTAAGCAACACATTTAATGTTTTCGAGATCACCTAAATGTTCAATTCTCAAGCCCAAAAGGATGAATGCGAATTCCCTTTAATTTTGATCCTATTTCCTTTTCTTTTCTTTAACTTTCACATCTAGCTTTCAAGAAGAAAGTCTCTCTCTATCTCTCTCTGTCCTTCTCCAACCTTCTCTCTTTTGTTCTAGGAACTAATTAGCTTAGGCAGCTAATAGTTTCATTGGCTTAAGTGGCCAAGTTTAACTGAAACTAATCATGCTTAGTCGCGAAGAAAGAGATTTCACTGAGTAATTGTAGCTTAATGATGTTAGTTTAACACAAGCACCTCATTTAAGGTTTTCTAAATCACCTTAGCATTCAATTCTCAAGTACAAAAGGTTGAATTATAATTCCCTTTAATTTTCATCCCATTTCCCTTTCTTTTCTCTAACTTTCACTTGCAGCTCTGAAGAAGAAAGTTTCTCTCTAACTCTCTTCGTTCTACTAAATCATTCTCTCTTTTGCTCTTGGAACTAATTAGCTTGGGCAACTAATAGTTTCATTAGGTTAAGTGGCCAAGTTTAACTCAAGCTAATCTTGCTTAGCCTCCAAGAAAGAGAATCTACGGATTAATTGTGGCTTAACGTTATTCGTTTAACTTAAGCACCTCACTTAATGTTGTCTAAATCTCCTAAGTGTCCAATTCTCATGTCCAAAATGTTGAATTTGAATTTCATTTAATTTTTATCCTATTTCCCTTTCTTTTCTCAGACTCTCTCTTTTTTTGGGTGAAAGAGTCATAAAATAAAACAAAAAACTTACACCACTACAAGGTAGTTCACAAGGAGAAAATTCACCCAAAAAAAGAGTTCACAAGGAGAAAGATTCTCTCTAAACTCTCTCCGTCCTTCTCCGTCCTTCTCTCTTTTGTTCTAGGTGCTAATTGGCTTATGCAACTAATTGTTTCGTTAGCTTACGTGACCTAGTTTCACTCAAACTAATATTGCTTGGCCTCCAAGAAAGAAAATTTACTGAGCAATTGTAGCTTAACAATTTTAGTTTAAGCTCGTCATTTACGATTTTGTAAATCACCTAAGTTTTTAATTCTCAGGTCCAAAAGGATGAATTTGAATTCGCTTTCATTTTCATCATATTTCCCTTTCTTCTCTCAAACTCTCTCTTCTACCACTCAAGGAAGAAAGTTTCTCTCTAACTCTTTCTTTTTTTTCACTAACTTTCTACTCTAAATCTCTCCATTCTTCTCCATCGTTCTCTCTTTTGTTCTAGGAACTAATTTGTTTAGGCAACTAATAGTTTCATTAGTTTAAGTGGCCAAGTTTGTCTCAAACTGATCTTTTTTTTTTTGGGTAAGTCATAAAATAAAGACAATGAAATTTATTTACGTTTACAAGGGGCATATCCTAGGCACGCCCAACAACAAATAAAAACAAATATAACCAACATAAACTACCCACTGCAACCCCTAAAAATAGGGAGACAAGCAAGAACAATAGAAATCTGAAAAAACCCCAACTCTTATATATTCTCTTTGTCCTCAAGTAACCCCTACCATCGAGAGATAATAGATGAGAACTTGAGGTGGATATATGAATGAGAAACACACAAAATCACACCACTAAGCTAATAAACAAAACAAACACAAACCAAACAACAACCCTCAAGCCGAGTCAAAGATAATGATCAACCCCACAAGCCCCGGTCTCTACTGCAAATAAAACATGGAATCCAATAAGCAACCCACTCCTCACAGCCGTGACATCCAAGCCACTTAACCCAAGCCATGACGGAGGATAAGATCTACCCCATGAGAAATCCCAGCAGAGTCACATGAAACTAGCACGATCAAAAAACCATAAGCCACGGACCAGGGAGTTGAAGTGAAAAGACAGTAGCCCCTCAGCAACAAACCAATACACAGCCAACAAAATCATGAGATCAATCATCACATCCCCCAGTCCCATCCTTGGTAGATCACAAGCCTCAAACCCCACGGCAGTGCGCCCTACACTCCATGTCAGCGTGCAATACGATCAATGGACGGGTCACATGAAAACAAGAAGCAACTAGAAAACCGGTAGCTATCCTCCCTCATTTCCCGATCTCGAACTCGGTTGGATATCAAACCACTTATTTCCCCATGCGGTGACTCCCAATCACTCTTGGCGGAGATGGCTCAAAACCACCCTCATATCGAGTCACATGAGGATCACACAATCAATCATCATAAAATCATTAACTATAAATGATTCATTGCCAAGTCTAAACAAAAGAATAACAAAAATGAACCCAATAATAGAGCCCGTCTACCCCAATATAGTAGCCTAAAAATTAAACCCAAGAACAGCTGACCCACAAAACATAGTGAGCCCACTAAAGCCCACTATTTTCACCCAAAAGAAATTTGGCCCCACTATCAAAATTCCACAAAAGCTACGGTGGAATCCACTAAATAAAAGATATAAATATTATATATACCACTCTTAAAAATGGCTCCACCGATTTCTTCATATAAACAATTTCTCCACAAAATGGCCCCACCAATTCACTAATAAACCGTGGGCTCAAACTTCACCTAGACCAACACTGATATTTGCCAAAATCCACCCACGTGAAAAAGTTGAGTTTCCCTCCAAAATCTGCCACGTGATGGAACACCAAACAACTTTCACTGCACTCAAACATATATAATAGACATATTATATATATTTAAAGAAGAGACAAACTTAGCTTTACCACCTCAAAGTCTCAAACTGATCTTACATAGCCTCTAAGAAAGAGAATTTATTTAGCAATTGTAGCTTAGCGATATTAGTTTAACTTGAGCAACACATTTAATGTTTTCGAAATCACCTAAATGTTCAATTCTCAAACCCAAAAGGATGAATCACGAATTCCTTTAATTTTGATCCAATTTCCTTTTCTTTTCTCTAACTTTCACATCTAGCTTTCAAGAAGAAAGTCTCTCTATCTCTCTCTGTCCTTCTCCAACCTTCTCTCTTTTGTTCTAGGAACTAATTAGCTAATAGTTTCATTAGCTTAAGTGGCCAAGTTTAACTGAAACTAATCATGCTTAGTCGCGAAGAAAGAGATTTCACTGAGTGATTGTAGCTTAACGATATTAGTTTAACACAAGCACCTCATTTAAGGTTTTCTAAATCACCTTAGCGTTCAATTCTCAAGTACAAAAGGATGAATTAGAATTCCCTTTAATTTTCATCCTATTTCCTTTTCTTTTCTCTACCTTTCACTTTTGGCTCTAAAGAAGAAAGTTTCTCTTTAACTCTATTCGTCCTTCTAAATCATTCTCTCTTTTGCTCTAGGAACTAATTAAGCTTGGGCAACCAATAGTTTCATTAGGTTAAGTGGCCAAGTTTAACTCAAGCTAATCTTGCTTAGCCTCCAAGAAAGAGAATCTACGGATTAATTGTGGCTTAACGTTATTCGTTTAACTTAAGCACCTCACTTAATGTTTTCTAAATCTCCTAAGTGTCCAATTCTCATGTCCAAAATGTTGAATTTGAATTTCATTTAATTTTTATCCTATTTCCCTTTCTTTTCTCAGACTCTCTCTTTTTTTGGGTGAAAGAGTCATAAAATAAAACAAAAAACTTACACCACTACAAGGTAGTTCACAAGGAGAATTCACCCAAAAAAGAGTTCACAAGGAGAAAGATTCTCTCTAAACTCTCTCCGGTCCTTCTCCGTCCTTCTCTCTTTTGTTCTAGGTGCTAATTGGCTTATGCAACTAATTGTTTCGTTAGCTTCGTGACCTAGTTTCACTCAAACTAATATTGCTTGGCCTCCAAGAAAGAAAATTCTTGAGCAATTGTAGCTTAACAATTTTAGTTTAAGCTCGTCATTTACGATTTTGTAAATCACCTAAGTTTTTAATTCTCAGTCCAAAAGGATGAATTTGAATTCGCTTTCATTTTCATCATATTTCCTTTCTTCTCTCAAACTCTCTCTTCTACCACTCAAGGAAGAAAGTTTCTCTCTAACTCTTTCTTTTTTCACTAACTTTCTACTCTAAATCTCTCCATTCTTCTCCATCGTTCTCTCTTTTGTTCTAGGAACTAATTTGTTTAGCAACTAATAGTTTCATTAGTTTAAGTGGCCAAGTTTGTCTCAATGATCTTTTTTTAGGTAAGTCATAAAATAAAGACAATGAAATTTACACGTTTACAAGGGCATATCCTGACGCCCAACAACAAATAAAAACAAATATAACCAACATAAACTACCCTTGCAACCCCTAAAAATAGGGGAGACAAGCAAGAACAACAATCTGGAAAAAACCCCAA
This sequence comes from Camellia lanceoleosa, assembly GCA_025200525.1. Taxonomy (NCBI): domain Eukaryota; kingdom Viridiplantae; phylum Streptophyta; class Magnoliopsida; order Ericales; family Theaceae; genus Camellia; species Camellia lanceoleosa. The sequence goes on from CM045761.1 coordinate 122,499,741, forward strand.
CTCTGCCCATATATTCTCTTTGTCCTCAAGTAACCCCTACCATCGAGATAATAGATGAGAACTTGAGGTGGATATATGGGCAGAGAAACACACAAAATAACACCACTAAGCTAATAAACAAAACAGACACAAACCAAACAACAACCCTCAAGCCGAGTCAAAGATAATAATCAACCCCACAAGCCCCCAGTCTCTACTGCAAATAAAACATGGAATCCAATAAGCAACCCACTCCTCACAGCCGTGACATCCAAGCCACTTAACCCAAGCCATGACGGAGGATAACATCTACCCATGAGAAATCCTGAGAGTCACATGAAGCTAGCACGATCAAAAAACCATAAGCCACGGACCAGGGAGATGAAGTGAAAAGACAGTAGCCCCTCAGCAACAAACCAATACACAGCCAACAAAATCATGAGATCAATCATCACATCCCCCAGTCCCATCCTTGGTAGATCACAAGCCTCAAACCCCGCGGCGCCCACTCCCACTCCATGTCGGGCGTGTGATCTGCAATACGATCAATTAGGGCGGGTCACATGAAAACAAGAAGCAAAAACGGTAGCTATCCTCGCTCATTTCCGATCTCGAACTTCGGTTGGATATCAAACCACTGTTCCCCATAACAGTGACTCCCCAATCACTCTTGGCGGAGATGGCTCAAAACCACCCTCATATCGAGTCACATGGGGATCACACAATCAATCATCCTAAAAACATTAACTAAAAATGATTCGCTGCCAAGAGTCTAAACAAAAGAATAACAAAAATGAACCCAATAATAGAGGTCTACCCCAATATAGTAGCCTAAAAATTAAACCCAAGAACACAGCCCACAAAACATAGTGAGCCCACTAAAAGCCCTCTATTATCACCCAAAAGAAATTTGGCCCCACTATCAAAATTCCACAAAAGCTACAGGTGGAATCCACTAAATAAAAGATATAAATATTATATATACCACTCTTAAAAAATGGCTCCACCGATTTCTTCATATAAACAATTTCTCCACAAAAATGGCCCCACCAATTCACTAATAAACCGTGGGCTCAAACTTCACCTAGACCAACACTGATATTTGCCAAAATCCACCCACGTGAAAAAGTTGAGTTTCCCTCCAAAATCTGCCACGTCATGGAACACCAAACCACTTTCCTTTGCACTCAAACATATATAATAGACATATTATATATATTTAAAGAAGAGACAAACTTAGCTTTACCACCTCAAAGTCTCAAACTGATATTGCATAGCCTCTAAGAAAGAGAATTTACTTAGCAATTGTAGCTTAGCGATATTAGTTTAACTTAAGCAACACATTTAATGTTTTCGAAATCACCTAAATGTTCAATTCTCAAGTCCAAAAGGATGAATGCGAATTCCCTTTAATTTTGATCCAATTTCCTTTTCTTTTCTCTAACTTTCACATCTAGCTTTCAAGAAGAAAGTCTCTCTCTCTATCCTTCTCCAACCTTCTCTCTTTTGTTCTAGGAACTGATTAGCATGGCAGCTAATAGTTTCATTAGCTTAATTGGCCAAGTTTAACTGAAACTAATCATGCTTAGTCACTAAGAAAGAGATTTCACTGAGTAATTGTAGCGTAACGATATTAGTTTAACACAAGCACCTTATTTAAGGTTTTTAAATCACGTTAGCATGCAATTCACAAGTACAAAAGGATGAATTAGAATTCCCTTTAATTTTCATCCTATTTCCTTTTCTCTAACTTTCACTTCTGGCTCTAACGAAGAAAGTTTCTCTTTAACTCTATTCGTCCTTCTAAATCATTCTCTCTTTTGCTCTAGGAACTAATTAAGCTTGGGCAACCAATAGTTTCATTAGGTTAAGTGGCCAAGTTTAACTCAAGCTAATCTTGCTTAGCCTCCAAGAAAGAGAATCTACGGATTAATTGTAGCTTAACGATATTAGTTTAACTTAAGCACCTCATTTAAGGATTTCTAAATCATCTGAGTGTTGAATTCTCAAGTCCAAAATGATGAAATTCAATTTCATTTAATTTTTATCCTATTTCCCTTTCTTTTCTCAGACTCTCTCTTTTTTTTGGGTGAAAGAGTCATAAAATAAAACAAAAAACTTACACCACTACAAGGTAGTTCACAAGGAGAAAATTCACCCAAAAAAAGAGTTCACAAGGAGAAAGATTCTCTCTAAACTCTCTCGTCCTTCTCCGTCCTTCTCTCTTTTGTTCTAGGTGCTAATTGGCTTATGCAACTAATTGTTTCGTTAGCTTCGTGACCTAGTTTCACTCAAACTAATATTGCTTGGCCTCCAAGAAAGAAAATTCTTGAGCAATTGTAGCTTAACAATTTTAGTTTAAGCTCGTCATTTACGATTTTGTAAATCACCTAAGTTTTTAATTCTCGGTCCAAAAGGATGAATTTGAATTCGCTTTCATTTTCATCATATTTCCCTTTCTTCTCTCAAACTCTCTCTTCTACCACTCAAGGAAGAAAGTTTCTCTCTAACTCTTTCTTTTTTTTCACTAACTTTCTACTCTAGATCTCACCGTTCTTCTCCATCGTCTTCTCTTTTGTTCCAGGAACTAATTTTTTAGGCAACAAATAGTTTCATTGGTTTAAGTGGCCAAGTTTGTCTCAAACTGATCTTTTTTTTTAGGTAAGTCATAAAATAAAGACAATGAAATTTACACGTTTACAAGGGGCATATCCTAGCGCCCAACAACAAATAAAAACAAATATAACCAACATAAACTACCACGCAACCCTAAAAATAGGGAGACAAGCAAGAACAAGAAATACAGAAATCTGAGAAAACCCCAACTCTGCCCATATATTCTCTTTGTCCTCAAGTAACCCCTACCATCGGAGATAATAGATGAGAACTTGAGGTGGATATATGGGCGAGAAACACACAAAATCACACCACTAAGCTAATAAACAAAACAAACACAAACCAAACAACAACCCTCAAGCCGAGTCAAAGATAATGATCAACCCCACAAGCCCCCGGTCTCTCACCAAATAAAACATGGAATCCAATAAGCAACCCACTCCTCCAGGTAGTGACATCCAAGCCACTTAACCCAAGCCATGACGGAGGATAAGATCTACCCATGAGAAATCGAGAGTCACATGAAACTAGCACGATCAAAAAACCATAAGCCACGGACCAGGGAGTTGAAGTGAAAAGACAGTAGCCCCTCAGCAACAAACCAATACACAGCCAACAAAATCATGAGATCAATCATCACATCCCCCAGTCCCATCCTTGGTAGATCACAAGCCTCAAACCCCACGGCAGTGCGGCCTACACTCCATGTCGGTGTAATACGATCAATTAGGACGGGTCACATGAAAACAAGAAGCAACTAGAAAACCGGTAGCTATCCTCCCGCTCATTTCCCAGTCTCGAACTCGGTTGGATATCAAACCACTGTTCCCCATAACAGTGACTCCCCAATCACTCTTGGCGGAGATGGCTCAAAACCACCCTCATATCGAGTCACATGAGGATCACACAATCAATCATCATAAAATCATTAACTATAAATGATTCGCTGCCAAGAGTCTAAACAAAAGAATAACAAAAATGAACCCAATAATAGAGCCCGTCTACCCCAATATAGTAGCCTAAAAATTAAACCCAAGAACACAGCCCACAAAACATAGTGAGCCCACTAAAAGCCCACTATTTTCACCCAAAAGAAATTTGGCCCCACTATCAAAATTCCACAAAAGCTACAGGTGGAATCCACTAAATAAAAGATATAAATATTATATATACCACTCTTAAAAAATGGCTCCACCGATTTCTTCATATAAACAATTTCTCCACAAAAATGGCCCCACCAATTCACTAATAAACCGTGGGCTCAAACTTCACCTAGACCAACACTGATATTTGCCAAAATCCACCCACGTGAAAAAGTTGAGTTTCCCTCCAAAATCTGCCACGTGATGGAACACCAAACAACTTTCACTGCACTCAAACATATATAATAGACATATTATATATATTTAAAGAAGAGACAAACTTAGCTTTACCACCTCAAAGTCTCAAACTGATCTTACATAGCCTCTAAGAAAGAGAATTTATTTAGCAATTGTAGCTTAGCGATATTAGTTTAACTTGAGCAACACATTTAATGTTTTCGAAATCACCTAAATGTTCAATTCTCAAACCCAAAAGGATGAATGCGAATTCCCTTTAATTTTGATCCTATTTCCTTTTCTTTTCTCTAACTTTCACATCTAGCTTTCAAGAAGAAAGTCTCTCTCTATCTCTCTCTGTCCTTCTCCAACATTCTCTCTTTTGTTCTAGGAACTAATTAGCAAATAGTTTCATTAGCTTAAGTGGCCAAGTTTAACTGAAACTAATCATGCTTAGTCGCGAAGAAAGAGATTTCACTGAGTGATTGTAGCTTAACGATATTAGTTTAACACAAGCACCTCATTTAAGGTTTTCTAAATCACCTTAGCGTTCAATTCTCAAGTACAAAAGGATGAATTAGAATTCCCTTTAATTTTCATCCTATTTCCTTTTCTTTTCTCTACCTTTCACTTTTGGCTCTAAAGAAGAAAGTTTCTCTTTAACTCTATTCGTCCTTCTAAATCATTCTCTCTTTTGCTCTAGGAACTAATTAAGCTTGGGCAACCAATAGTTTCATTAGGTTAAGTGGCCAAGTTTAACTCAAGCTAATCTTGCTTAGCCTCCAAGAAAGAGAATCTACGGATTAATTGTGGCTTAACGTTATTCGTTTAACTTAAGCACCTCACTTAATGTTGTCTAAATCTCCTAAGTGTCCAATTCTCATGTCCAAAATGTTGAATTTGAATTTCATTTAATTTTTATCCTATTTCCCTTTCTTTTCTCAGACTCTCTCTTTTTTTGGGTGAAAGAGTCATAAAATAAAACAAAAAACTTACACCACTACAAGGTAGTTCACAAGGAGAAAATTCACCCAAAAAAAGAGTTCACAAGGAGAAAGATTCTCTCTAAACTCTCTCCGTCCTTCTCCGTCCTTCTCTCTTTTGTTCTAGGTGCTAATTGGCTTATGCAACTAATTGTTTCGTTAGCTTCGTGACCTAGTTTCACTCAAACTAATATTGCTTGGCCTCCAAGAAAGAAAATTCTTGAGCAATTGTAGCTTAACAATTTTAGTTTAAGCTCGTCATTTACGATTTTGTAAATCACCTAAGTTTTTAATTCTCGGGTCCAAAAGGATGAATTTGAATTCGCTTTCATTTTCATCATATTTCCTTTCTTCTCTCAAACTCTCTCTTCTACCACTCAAGGAAGAAAGTTTCTCTCTAACTCTTTCTTTTTTTCACTAACTTTCTACTCTAAATCTCTCCATTCTTCTCCATCGTTCTCTCTTTTGTTCTAGGAACTAATTTGTTTAGGCAACTAATAGTTTCATTAGTTTAAGTGGCCAAGTTTGTCTCAAACTGATCTTTTTTTTGGTAAGTAAGTCATAAAATAAAGACAATGAAATTTACACGTTTACAAGGGGCATACCCCAGGCACGCCCAACAACAAATAAAAAACAAATATAACCAACATAAACTACCACTGCAACCCCTAAAATAGGGGGGACAAGCAAGAACAACAGAAATACAGAAAAACCCCAACTCTGCCCATATATCCTTTTTGTCCTCAAGTAACCCCTACCATCAGAGATAATAGATGGGAACTTGAGGTGGATATATGGGCAGAGATACTCACAAAATAACACCACTAAGCTAATAAGCAAAACAAACACAAACCAAACAACAACCCTCAAGCCGAGTCAAAGGTAATAATCAACCCCACAAGCACCCAGTCTCTACTGCAGATAAAACATGGAATCCAATAGCAACCCACTCCTCACAGCCGTGACAACCAAGCCACTTAACCCAAGCCATGACAGAGGATAAGATCTACCCCATGAGAAATCCCAGCAGAGTCACATGAAGCTAGCACGATCAAAAAACCATAAGCCACGGACCAGGGAGTTGAAGTGAAAAAGGCGGTAGCCCTCGGAACAAACCAATACACACCAACAAAATCATGAGATCAATCATCACATCCCCGATCCATCCTTGGTAGATCACAAGCCTCAAACCCCACGGCGGTCGCCCTCCATCCATGCGTGGGTAATACGATCAATTAGGACGGGTCACATGAAGACAAGAAACAACCAGAAACCGGTAGCTATCCTCCCGCTTATCTCCCAGTCTCTAACTCGGTTGGTTATCAAACCACTGTTCCCCATAACAGTGACTCCCCAATCACTCTTGGTGGAGGTGGCTCAAAACCACCCTCATATCGAGTCACATGAGGATCACACAATCAATCATCATAAAATCACTAACTGTAAATGATTCGCTGCCACGAGTCTAAACAAAAGAATAACCCAAAATGAACCCAATAATAGAGCCCGTCTACCCCAATATAGTAGCCTAAAAATTAAACCCAAGAACACAGCCCACAAAACATAGTGAGCCCACTAAAAGCCCACTATTTTCACCCAAAAGAAATTTGGCCCCACTATCAAAATTCCACAAAAGCTACAGGTGGAATCCACTAAATAAAAGATATATATATATATATATATATAAATATTATATATACCACTCTTAAAAAATGGCTCCACCGATTTCTTCATATAAACAATTTCTCCACAAAAATGGCCCCACCAATTCACTAATAAACCGTGGGCTCAAACTTCACCTAGACCAACAACGATATTTGCCAAAATCCACCCGTGAAAAAGTTGAGTTTCCTCCAAAATCGCCCGCGTGATGGAACACCAAACAACTTTCCTTTGCACTCAAACATATATAATAGACATATTATATATATTTAAAGAAGAGACAAACTTAGCTTTACCACCTCAAAGTCTCAAACCGATCTTACATAGCCTCTAAGAAGAGAATTTATTTAGCAATTGTAGCTTAGCGATATTAGTTTAACTTGAGCAACACATTTAATGTTTTCGAAATCACCTAAATGTTCAATTCTCAAACCCAAAAGGATGAATGCGAATTCCCTTTAATTTTGATCCTATTTCCTTTTCTTTTCTCTAACTTTCACATCTAGCTTTCAAGAAGAAAGTCTCTCTCTATCTCTCTCTGTCCTTCTCCAACCTTCTCTCTTTTGTTCTAGGAACTAATTAGCTAATAGTTTCATTAGCTTAAGTGGCCAAGTTTAACTGAAACTAATCATGCTTAGTCGCGAAGAAAGAGATTTCACTGAGTGATTGTAGCTTAACGATATTAGTTTAACACAAGCACCTCATTTAAGGTTTTCTAAATCACCTTAGCGTTCAATTCTCAAGTACAAAAGGATGAATTAGAATTCCCTTTAATTTTCATCCTATTTCCTTTTCTTTTCTCTAACTTTCACTTTTGGCTCTAAAGAAGAAAGTTTCTCTTTAACTCTATTCGTCCTTCTAAATCATTCTCTCTTTTGCTCTAGGAACTAATTAAGCTTGGGCAACCAATAGTTTCATTAGGTTAAGTGGCTCTAACTTTCTCTTCAAGTTCTCAAGAAGAAGGATATTCTTTAACTCTCTCCGCCCTTCTAAATCATTCCCTCTTTCGCTCGAGGAACAACTAATAGTTTCATGAGGCCAAGTTAACTCAAACTAATCTTGCTTAGCCTCTAGGAAAGACAAGTTACGGAGTAATCGTGGCTTAACGATATTAGTTTTTTTTTTTTTTTGGGTGAATAAGTCATAAATTAAAAACAGAAAGATTAGTTTAACGATATTTTTTTAACGATATTAGTTTAACTGAAGCAACTCATTTAATGTTTTCTAAATCACCCAAGTGTTCAATTTCCATGCCCAAAAAGTTGAATTTGAATTCCAGTTAATTTTTTTTTATCCTATTTCCCTTTCTTTTCTCTAACTTTCTCTTCTTTGACCATTCTTTTCCAGTTCTAAAGGAAAAAGATATTCTCTGACTCTCTCCGCCCTTCTAAATCATTCTCTTTTTGCTCTAGGAACTAATTAGCTTAGGCAACTAATAGTTTCATTAGGTTAAGTGGCCAAGTTTAATTCAAAGTAATCTTTCTTAGTCGCCAAGAAAGAGATTTTACTGAGTAATTGTAGCTTAACAATATTAGTCTAACTTAAGCGCCTCATTTAAGGTTTTCTGAATCACCTTGGCGTTCAATTCTCAACTACAAAAGGATTAATTTGAATTCCCTTTAATTTTCATCCTATTTCCCTTTCTTTTCTCTAACTTTCACATCTAGCTTTCAAGAAGAGAGTTTCTCTTTGACTCTCTCTCTGTCCTTCTCCATCCTTCTCTCTTTTGTGCTAGGAACTAATTAGCTTAGGCAACTAATAGTTTCATTAGCTTAAGTGGCCAAGTTTAACTCAAACTAATCTTGCTTAGTCGCCAAGAAAGAGATTTTACTAAGTAATTGTAGCTTAACGGTATTAGTTTAACTTAAGCACCGCAATCAAGGTTTTCTACATCACCTTAGCGTTCAATTCTCAAGTACAAAAGGTTGAATTATAATTCCCTTTAATTTTCATCATATTTCCCTTTCTTTTCTCTAACTTTCACTTGCAACTCTGAAGAAGAAAGTTTCTCTCTAACTCTCTCCGTTCTACTAAATCATTCTCTCTTTTGCTCTTGGAACTAATTAGCTTGGGCAACTAATAGTTTCATCAGGTTAAGTGGCCAAGTTTAACTCAAGCTAATCTTGCTTAGCCTCCAAGAAAGAGAATCTACGGATTAATTGTGGCTTAACGTTATTTGTTTAACTTAAGCACCTCACTTAATGTTGTCTAAATCTCCTAAGTGTCCAATTCTCGGGTCCAAAATGTTGAATTTCAATTCCATTTAATTTTTATCCTATTTCCCTTTCTTTTCTCAGACTCGCTCTTTTTTTGGGGTGAATAAGTCATAAAATAAAACAAAAAACTTACACCACTACAAGGGGCCCTAGTTCACAAGGAGAAAGATTCTCTCTAAACTCTCTCCACACTTCTCCATCCTTCTCTCTTTTGTTCTAGGTGCTAATTGGCTTATGCAACTAATTGTTTCGTTAGCTTACGTGACCTAGTTTCACTCAAACTGATATTGCTTGGCCTCCAAGAGGGAAAATTTACTTAGCAATTGTAGCTTAATAATATTAGTTTAAGCTCGTCATTTACGGTTTTGTAAATCACCTAAGCTTTCAATTCTCAGGTCCAAAAGGATGAATTTGAATTCGCTTTCATTTTCATCCTATTTCCCTTTCTTCTCTCAAACTTTCTCTTCTACCACTCAAGGAAGAAAGTTTCTCTCTAACTCTTTCTTTTTCTTCACTAACTTTCTCTTCTTGCTCTCAGGAAGAAAGTTTTTCTCTAAATCTCTCCGTTCTTCTCCATTGTCCTCTGTTTTGTTCTCGGAACTAATTTGTTTAGGCAACTAATCGTTTCATTAGTTTAAGTGGCCAAGTTTGTCTCAAACTAATCTTTTCGTTTGTCTTTCTCACCTCTTGAGGGAGAATGGTTATTGTGTGAGTTACCAGTTCGGTGAAATCTTTCCGGCTGGTTTTGTTATCCATAGAGCTGTGTGAGTTTAGGTTATGGTGCTGTTTTAGTGCCTTCTGTTATGGCCATATCTCGGATATTGGCTGGAAGGTTATTCTTTCATGTTCTGATCCGTCCAGCTTGGGTCTTCAAGATGAGATGTTCAGATCATGTTGAAGTTGTTGCAACTGGTCTTCCACGAAGTCGGTGTGTGTTCTTGGCTGGGGTTCAGTGTTTCAGAATGCATTTCTTGTTCCGGCATGGGATCATTTCCGGGGGCTAGTCTGTTCACCGTTGCTAGTTTGGGCTTGCCGAAGGTCTATACGCCGAGGGTCTATACACTTTCCGAGGGCTTGTCGGAGGTTTTGGTCGTATGGTTTTGAAGCTGCTCTCTACACGCAGTAAAATGGTGTGTGTAGTGTGCACTGTGAGTTCACCGTGTTGGGTGGAGAAGATGTTACATGGTCCTGTTGTCCAGGCCAGGCCTTCACCGTGGTGAGTTGCGTTGCATGGTAGTATTTTTCATTGTACTGCTTTTGGTTGATATATGTGAGATGATGATGGAAAGTCTGCATTGGTTAGTGGGATCACGTGGGTAACTTTTTAAAAAAAGCTTTTATTGGTTTCACAAAATTAGAAAAGTGGCCCACGATTTTGATATATATTTATATAATATATTTGTAACTCAGTGAGTGTTTGGTTTGATGTGGGCCCGACAAAACGTTACTTCATGGATATTTGATTTGTTGTCCATGGCAAATTGGTTTGTGAAGAAATTGGTGGGGCCCGTTTGGATTTATTTGTGTTAGGCAACGTGTGGGCTTATCTTTTATGTAGCGAGTTCGGCTTTAGTGATGGGGCGCCACAACTTGCGCTTTGATTTGAAGGGTATCTGGATTATATGGGAGTGCATATTATATTATATGTGTTGACTGCAAAGTGGGGTTTTTTCTATCCCGGGTATTTGTTTTGGGTTCACTTCAAGTTAGGCGGGTTAAGTGGGCCTCCTGTTATGGTGCTCGTGGTCTTCTTGTTATAATTGAGTTATTTTGGATATTTTTGTTTAACCTCTTTGTAGCAGATTTTTTTACAGTTGATTATTTCATGGTGATTGATCGTGTGATCCTCATGTGACTCGATATGAGGGTGGTTTTGAGCCATCTCCGCCAAGAGTGAGGGAGTCCTTATGGGGAATAGTGGTTCGATAACCGGTAGAGTTAGAGGCGGAGATGAGCGGAGGATAGGAGGAGGGTTTTCTCGCTGCTTCTTGTCTTCATGTGACCCGTTCTAATTGATCGTATTGCCACGCCTGACATGGAGTGCTGGTCACACTGCCGTGGGGTCTGAGGCTTGTGATCTACCAAGGAAGGGACTGGGGGATGTGATGATTGATTTTATGATTTTGTTGGCTGTGGACTGGTTTGTCGCTAAGGGGTTATTGTTTGTTACTTCAACTCCCTAGTCCGTATGGTTTTTGATCGTGCTTGCTTCATGTGACTTTGCTGGGATTTCTCTTGGGGTATATCTTTTCCTCCGTCTTGGCTTTAGTTAAGTGGCTTGGACGTCACGGCTGTGAGGAGTGGGACGCTTATTGGATTCCATGTTTTTATCTGCAGTAGAGACTGGGGGCTTGTGGGGTTGATCATCATCTTTGTTTCAGCTGGAGGGTTGATGCTTTGTCAGTGTGTGTGTGTTTGGTTTCTTAATATTTGTGTTGTTTTGTATTTCTTTGCCCATATATACGCCTCAAGTTTCCTTCTATTATCTCTGATGGTAGGGGTTACTTGAGGACTAAAAGCATATATGGGCAAAGTTGGGTTATTGTGCTTTCAGTTTCTTGTTTACCCCCTTTCTTAAGGGGTGTAGTGGTAGTTTTGTTGGTTATATATGTTTTTTATTTGTTGTTTGGGAGTGCCTGGGGTATGCCCCTTGTAAACGTGTAAATTTCATTGTTTTATTTTATGACTTACTTACCCAAAAAAATTGTAGCTTAGCGAAATTAGTTTAACTTAAGCAACACATTTAATGTTTTCAAAATCACCTAAATGTTCAATTCTCAAGTCCAAAAGGATGAATGCGAATTCCCTTTAATTTTGATCCTATTTCCTTTTCTTTTCTCTAACTTTCACATCTAGCTTTCAAGAAGAGAGTCTCTCTCTCTCTATCTCTCTCTGTCCGTCTCCAACATTCTCTCTTTTGTTCTAGGAACTAATTGTTAGCTTAGGCAGCTAATAGTTTCATTAGCTCAACTAGCCAAGTTTAACTAAAACTAATCGTGCTTAGTCGCTAAGAAAGAGATTTCACTGAGTAATTGTAGCGTAACGATATTAGTTTAACACAAGCACCTCATTTAAGGTTTTCTAAATCGCCTTAGCGTTCAATTCTCAAGTACAAAAGGATGAATTAGAATTCCCTTTAATTTTCATCCTATTTCCTTTTTTTCTCTCTAACTTTAGTTTCTCTTGAACTCTATTCGTCCTTCTAAATCATTCTCTCTTTTGCTCTAGGAACTAATTAAGCTTGGGCAACCGATAGTTTCATTAGGTTAAGTGGCCAAGTTTAACTCAAACTAATCTTGTTTAGCCCTCCAAGAAAGAGAATTTACAGTGTAATTGTGGCTTAACGATATTAGTCTAACTTAAGAACCTCATTAAATGTTTTATGAATCACCTAGGTGTTGAATTCTCATGTGTCCAAAATGTTGAATTCGAATTCCTTTTAATTTTAATCCTATTTCTCTTTCTTTTCTCTAATTTTCCTTTCCCATCCATCTCTCTTTTGTTCTAGGTACTAATTAGCTTGTACAACTAATTGTTTCATTAGCTTACGTGGCCTAGTTTCACTCAAACTTATGTTTGTTTGTTTCAATTCACCCAAAAAAAAAAAACTTATGTTTCTTACCCTCCAAGAAAGAGAATTTACTAAGTAATTGTAGCTTAACGATATTAGTTTCAACCCCTCATTTAAGGTTTTGTAAACCACCTACAATTCTCAAGTACAAAGGGTTGAATTAGAATTCACTTTAATTTTCATCCTATTTCCCTTCCTTCTCTACAAATTTCACTTCCACCTCTCAAGAAGAAAGTTTCTCTTTAACTCTCCCTGTCGTTCTAAATCATTCTCTCTTTTGCTCTATAAACTAATTAGCTTGGGCAACTAATGACTCTGTTGGGATTTCTCGTGGGATAGATTTTTTTCCTCTGTTATAGCTTTGGTTAAGTGGCTTGGATGTCACGGCTGTGAGGAGTGGGACGCTTATTGGATTCCACGTGGTTATCTGCAGCAGAGACTGGGGGGCATGCGGGGTTGGTTATCATCTTGGTTTCGGCTTGAGGGTTGTTGTTGTTGTTGTTTTTTTTTTTTTTTTTTTTTTTTTTTTGTGTCTGTTGTGTTTATAAGTTTGTGGTGTCTTTGTATCTTTGCCCATATATTCTCCTCTCGTTTCCATCTATTATCTCCGAGGGTAGGGGTTACTTGGGGGCAAATAGGATATATGGGCAGAGTTGGGTTTTCTTTTGTATTTTCTATTGTTCTGATGTACCCTTTCTTAGGGGTGTGTAGTGGTAGTTTAAGTTGGCTATTTCGTTTTTTTTTCCTTTGTTGTTGGGCGTGCCTGGGGTATGCCCCTTGTAAACTTGTATAATTACATTGTCTTTATTTTATGACTTACTTACCCAAAAAAGCTTGGGCAACTAACGGTTTCATCAGGTTAAGTGCCCAAGTTTAACTCGAACTAATCTGGCTTAGCCTCTAAGAAAGAGAATTTACGGAGTAATTATAGCTTAACGATATTAGTTTAACTCAAGCACCTCATTTAATGTTTTCTAAATCACCTAAGTGATCAATTCTCATGTCCAGAACGTTCAAATTGGAATTTCCTTTAATTTTTATCCTATTTCCCTTTATTTTCTCTAACTTTCTCTTCATGTTCTAAAGAAGAAGGATATTCTCTAACTCTCTCCGCCCTTCTAAATCATTCCCTCTTTCGCTCTAGGAACTAATTAGCTTAGGCAACTAATAGTTTCATGCGGCCAAGTTAACTCAAACTAATCTTGCTTAGCCTCCAGGAAAGACAAGTTACGGGGTAATCGTGGCTTAATGATATTAGTTTAACCGAAGCACCTCATTTAATGTTTTCTAAATCACCCAAGTGTTCAATTCCCATGCCCAAAAAGTTGAATTTGAATTCCGTTTAATTTTTTTTTTATCCTATTTCCAATTATTTTCTCTAACTTTCTCTTCTTTGACCATTCTCTTCTAGTTCTAAAGAAAAAAGATATTCTCTGACTCTCTGCGCCCTTCTAAATCATTCTCTCTTTTGCTCTAGGAAGTAATTAGCTTAGGCAACTAATAGTTTCATTAGGTTAAGTGGCCAAGTTTAACTCAAAGTAATCTTTCTTAATCGCCAAGAAAGAGATTTTATTGAGTAATTGTAGCTTAACGATATTAGTCTAACTTAAGCGCCTCATTTATGGTTTTCTGAATCACCTTGGCGTTCAATTCTCAACTACAAAAGGATTAATTTGAATTCCCTTTAATTTTCATCCTATTTCCCTTTCTTTTTTCTAACTTTCACATCTAGCTTTCAGGAAGAGAGTTTCTCTCTGAGACTCTCTCTGTCTTTCTCCATCCTTCTCTCTTTTGTTCAAGGAACTAATTAGCTTAGGCAACTAATAGTTTCATTAGCTTAAGTGGCCAAGTTTAACTCAAACTAATCTTGCTTAGTCGCCAAGAAAGAGATTTTACTGAGTAATTGTAGCTTAACGGTATTAGTTTAACTTAAGCACCGCAATCAAGGTTTTCTAAATCACCTTAGCATTCAATTCTCAAGTACAAAAGGTTGAATTATAATTCCCTTTAATTGTCATCCTATTTCCCTTTCTTTTCTCTAACTTTCACTTGCAGCTCTGAAGAAGAAAGTTTCTCTCTAACTCTCTCCGTTCTACTAAATCATTCTCTCTTTTGCTCTTGGAACTAATTAGCTTGGGCAACTAATAGTTTCATTAGGTTAAGTGGCCAAGTTTAACTCAAGCTAATCTTGCTTAGCCTCCAAGAAAGAGAATCTATGAATTAATTGTGGCTTAACGTTATTCGTTTAACTTAAGCACCTCACTTAATGTTGTCTAAATCTCCTAAGTGTCCAATTCTCGTGTCCAAAATGTTGAATTGCAACAAAGAGGGTACTCTTCTTGTTAAGTATCTTGGTGTTCCTCTCCTTACTACTAAGTTGAGGGCAACTGACTGTGTCCCTCTTATTGATAGGATCACCAAAAGAGTGAAGAGTTGGACCAACAGATCTTTGTCCTATGCTGGGAGAAGCCAGCTTATCCAATCCATTCTCTTTTCCATGCAAGTTTACTGGGCTTCTCTGTTTATCCTCCCTAAGAAGGTTATTAGGGAAATTGAGAGCATTCTTAGGGCTTTCCTCTGGTCTGGTAGTGATCTCAAATCTCATAGCGCCAAGATTGCGTGGGATCATGTGTGTGCTCCTAAAAATGAGGGAGGTCTTGGTTTTAAGTCTCTTGATATATGGAATAAAGCTGCAATAGCTAAGCACATTTGGTACCTCTTCTCTGGGGGTGAGGTTTCTATGTGGTGTCAGTGGGTGAAATCATACTTACTCAAGGGTAAAATTTTTTGGAAAGTTAAAATTCCTGCTGACCCATCCTGGGTCTGGAGGAAATTACTGTCTCTTAGGAATTGTATATCTCCTCTTATCACTCACAAAGTTGGTTGTGGGGAGACTACGTTTCTTTGGTTTGACAATTGGCATCCGCTTGGGCCTCTATGGAACAAGTATGGGGACAGAATTATGTATGATTCTTGTCTCAATAGTGAAACTAAAGTTAGTCAAATCATTGAGGGTCATTCTTGGAAGTGGCCTGTTCCTAACTCTTGGGAAATTCAGGAGCTGATCTCATCCACTCCTTATTGCTGTAAGCCCAACCCTTCCTTGAGTGACCATGTTATATGGAAACTTACTACTGATGGTCAGTTTTCCATTAATTCAGCTTGGGATCATTGGAGAAATAGATTTGGTAAAGTGGATTGGCACAAACTCCTTTGGGGCCCTCATAGAATTCCTAAAGTCAGTTTTATAGTTTGGGTGGCTCTCCATAACAGACTATACACTGGTGATAGGTTACTTATGTTTGGTTTAGCTCCTCGTTCTCAATGCCCTTTCTGCCTTACCTCTGGGGAAAGCCATTCCCATCTTTTCTTCAAGTGCACTTTTTCCCACAGGATCTGGAGTGCTATTGAAGTCAAATGTAACATACAATGGCCTGACTTCGATTAGCCTGATATAGTCACACATGTTACAAATGAGGCTAAGGGCAAATCTTTAAGGGCCAATATTCTTAGCAATGCTTTCTTGTGTTCCATTTATCACATCTGGATTGAGAGAAATAACTGTGTTTTTAACAAGGAATTTAAACCTGAAGAGGTGGTTATTAAATCAGTTATCCAAATGGTAAGAAATAGAATGCTATCTATTAAGAATTTGACTAGATCCACAGGGGATAGCTGGTTCCTTGATCAATGGAATCTGCCAGCAACAATTATGAAGCCCCATATTCTCAGATATGGGAGGGATGCCGAGTGATAAGAGTTCATTATATGTGGGTTGAGTAGTGGTGAGCAACATGGAGTGATTTGTTTAATGGTTTGGTTTTTGTACAGGCTATATCCAGAATTCACTGTGGTCCATGTTGAGGGTTGAGTGATGAGAGTATTATAAATTATTCACTTCACATGAGGGTCGAGTGGTGTGAGCTACCTTTTTTCAGTCTCCATTTTGCTAATGATTCTATATATTATATTCTTTTATTTGCAGGGTAAGGAAGCGCAAGTTGAGTGGTGTGAGTTCCTAAATTGTGGGCCGAGTGGTGTGAGATACTATATTGTGGGAAATGTTTTTGTGTTATATACCAGCAATTTGCATATTATTTGCTGGAGTTTCTTATCTTTGGATGTCCTTACAGGGTCTACTATAATGTATGAGGATGTTCTGAGGTGCATTGGTTAGCACGGGTGTGGGTACTGCTTTCTGGGCTCCAAGGTTCATGGTAGCTTAGCTCCCAATGCAATGTTCATGCTATGCCGTGCTGGTTCTCATTGGATGCACAGTTTGTGTTTGGAAGGTTATTGGCTCGCTGTGATGGCTGCTTGGATGCACAGTTTGTTTTTATTTAATTTTTATTTTTGTTTAAAGATTTATGTTTGGAGTTCAGATGGCTTTCCTAACCGTGCGGGTTGTGCACGACTACTTTTTGCTTTTGCTTGGATGTTGGGTCGTGGCTATTTTGTGTACTCCCAGACAGGTGGTTTATTCCGTTTTGATCTGTTATGGGCTGTTTAGTTGGATGTGTTCATGGTTGGATATGTTATGACCCAGATTTCCTGCTTGCTGGGTATTCAGGTTGGTTGTTTCTTGGTGATGGCTGCTCGTAGCGCCGTTTGGAAAGAAGTTGTCTTTACTTTAATTTATTTAAACTCTGTTTGCTTCGTTTTATTAGACGGTTTACAGTGGTTTTTCGTTGGTTGCCCTATCCATGCGGGTTGTGCAAGGTTTTGTAGCTTTACACC
This sequence comes from Camellia lanceoleosa, assembly GCA_025200525.1. Classification (NCBI taxonomy): domain Eukaryota; kingdom Viridiplantae; phylum Streptophyta; class Magnoliopsida; order Ericales; family Theaceae; genus Camellia; species Camellia lanceoleosa. The sequence continues at coordinate 122,516,824 of CM045761.1, forward strand.
TTCTGAATCTTGCTGGTGTGTTCATGGCCCTCATCCGAAAGAATGTGGCCTATGAACATATTTTGGAACTTGATTTTAGCTTGCTCTTTTGCTAACCGTGCTGTTTCTTGCTAGCATGGTGCTTTGTTTTGTTTAATTTTGGATTGGCTGCGTGGGGTTAGTTGCCTCTGTGGTCTTTTTCTTCTCATGTATAGTCTTCGATAGGTCCTGGGGCATGCCCCTTGTAGTTGTGTTTTTTCTATTTTTTCTTGTATATATGTCTTATTCACTCAAAAAAAAAAAAAAAAAAAAAAAAAGCATCGCAATCAAGGTTTTCTAAATCACCTTAGCTTTCAATTCTCAAGTACAAAAGGTTGAATTATAATTCCTTTTAATTTTCATCCTATTTCCCTTTCTTTTCTCTAACTTTCACTTGTAGCTCTGAAGAAGAAAGTTTCTCTCTAATTCTCTCCGTTCTACTAAATCATTCTCTCTTTTGCTCTTGGAACTAATTAGCTTGGGCAACTAATAGTTTCATTAGGTTAAGTGGCCAAGTTTAACTCAAGCTAATCTTGCTTAACCTCCAAGAAAGAGAATCAACAGATTAATTATGGCTTAACGTTATTCGTTTAACTTAAGCACCTCACTTAATGTTGTCTAAATCTCCTAAGTGTCCAATTCTCGTGTCCAAAATGTTGAATTGCAATTCCATTTAATTTTTATCCTATTTCCCTTTCTTTTCTCAGACTCGCTCTTTTTTTTGGGTGAATGAGTCATAAAATAAAACAAAAAACTAACACCACTACAAGGGGCCGTAGTTCACAAGGAGAAAGATTCTCTCTAAACTCTCTCCGTCCTTCTCCGTCCTTCTCTCTTTTGTTCTAGGTGCTAATTGGCTTATGCAACTAATTGTTTCGTTAGCTTACGTGACCTAGTTTCACTCAAACTAATATTGCTTGGCCTCCAAGAGGGAAAACTTACTTAGCAATTGTAGCTTAATAATATTAGTTTAAGCTCGTCATTTACGGTTTTGTAAATCACCTAAGTTTTCAATTCTCAAGTCCAAAAGGATGAATTTGAATTCGCTTTCATTTTCATCCTATTTCCCTTTCTTCTCTCAAACTTTCTCTTCTACCACTCAAGGAAGAAAGTTTCTCACTAACTCTTTCTTTTTCTTCACTAACTTTCTCTTCTTGCTCTCAAGAAGAAAGTTTTTGTCTAAATCTCTCCGTTCTTCTCCATCGTCCTCTCTTTTGTTCTAGGAACTAATTTGTTTAGGCAACTAATAGTTTCATTAGTTTAAGTGGCCAAGTTTGTCTCAAACTAATCTTACATAGCCTCTAAGAAAGAGAATTTATTTAGCAATTGTAGCTTAGCGATATTAGTTTAACTTAAGCAACACATTTAATGTTTTCGAAATCACCTAAATGTTCAATTCTCAAGTCCAAAAGGATGAATGCGAATTCCCTTTAATTTTGATCCTATTTCCTTTTCTTTTCTCTAACTTTCACATCTAGCTTTCAAGAAGAAAATCTCTCTCTCTCTCTATCTCTCTCTGTCCTTCTCCAACCTTCTCTCTTTTGTTCTAGGAACTAATTATTAGCTTGACTAATGATTTCATTAATGTTAATTTAACTAAAAAACCAAATGTGGGTTAGTATGAGAAAAAGAGATTTCACTGAGTGATTGTAGCTTAACGATATTAGTTTAATACGAGCACCTCATTTAGGGTTTTCTAAATCGCCTTAGCGTTCAATTCTCAAGTACAAAAGGATGAATTATAATTCCCTTTAATTTTCATCCTATTTCCTTTTCTTTTCTCTAACTTTCACTTCTGGCTCTGAAGAAGAAAGTTTCTCTTGAACTCTATTCATCCTTCTAAATCATTCTCTCTTGATTGTGGTGCTTAAGTAAAACTAATACCGTTAAGCTACAATTACTCAGTAAAATCTCTTTCTTGGCGACTAAGCAAGATTAGTTTGAGTTAAACTTGGCCACTTAAGCTAATGAAATTATTAGTTGCATAAGCTAATTAGTTCCTAGAACAAAAGAGAGAAGGATGGAGAAGGACAGAGAGATAGTTAGAGGGAAACTCTCTTCCTGAAAGCTAGATGTGAAAGTTAGAGAAAAGAAAGGGGAAATAGGATTAAAATTAAAGGGAATTCAAATTAATCCTTTTGTACTTGAGAATTGAATGCCAAGGTGATTTAGAAAACCTTGACTGCGGTGCTTAAGTTAAACTAATACCGCTAAGCTACAATTACTCAGTAAAATCTCTTTCTCGGCGACTAAGCAAGGTTAGTTTGAGTTAAACTTGGCCACTTAACCTAATGAAACTATTAGTTGCCTAAGCTAATTTGTTGAGCAAAAGAGAGAATGATGTAGAAGGACGGATAGAGTTAAAGAGAAACTTTCTTCTTCAGAGCCAGAAGTGAAAGTTAGAGAAAAGAGAAGGAAATAGGTTGAAAATTAAAGGGAACTCTAATTCATCCTTTTGTACTTGAGAATTGAACGCTAAGGTGATTTAGAAAACCTTAAATGAGGTGCTTGTGTTAAACTAATTTCGTTAAGCTACAATTACTTGGTTAATTCTCTTTGTTTTGGGTGTTTGGGTTACTTATCAGTTGTGTTAGCCAGGTTCGATTATGGCTTTCTTTTGAGACTTGTGTTGGAAACGTTTGGCTTCATCGTTTTGGATTTTTGCCGCTTGTTTGGCGTATTTTGTTTTATTCTTGGTCTGGTTTCGCTGTGTTCATTTCCCCTATCTTTTGAGATATGGTTTGTGAACATTGTTTTTATTTTGCTTTTTTGTCTGTTTTGCTTTTGTTTGGTTGGTTCCGGTTCTTGGTTGTTTAGTGGTTGTAGGGCCTGGGGTATTCCCCTTGTATTCTTGTAAATCTTTCATTTTTATTTATGTCTTATTCACCCAAAAAAAAAATTCTCTTTCTTGGGGATTAAGCATGATTAGTTTCAGTTAAACTTGGCCACTTAAGCTAATGAAACTATTAACTGCCTAAGCTAATCAGTTCTAGAACAAAAGAGATGGAGAGAGACTTTCTTCTTGAAAGCTAGATGTGAAAGTTAGAGAAAAGAAAGGGAAATAGGATCAAAATTAAAGGGAATTCGCATTCATCCTTTTGGAGTTGAGAATTGAACATTTAGGTGATTTCGAAAACATTAAATGTGTTGCTTAAGTTAAACTAATATCGCTAAGCTACGATTGCTAAATAAATTCCCTCTCTTAGAGGCTATGCACGATTAGTTTGAGACAAACTTGGCCACTTAAACTAATGAAACTATTAGTTGCCTAAATAAATTAGTTCCTAGAACAAAAGAGAGGACGATGGAGAAGAACGGTGAGATTTAAGAGAAAAACTTTCTTCCCGAGAGCAAGAAGAAAGTTAATGAAAAACAAGAAAGAGTTAGAGCGAAACTTTCTTCCTTGAGTGGTAGTACGGAAAGTTTGAGAGAAGAAAGGGAAATAGGATGAAAATGAAAGCGAATTCAAATTCATCCTTTTGGACCTGAGAATTGAAAACTTAGGTGATTTACAAAACCGTAAATGACGAGCTTAAACTAATATCGTGAAGCTACAATTGCTAAGTAAATTTTCTTTCTTAGAGGCCAAGCAATATTAGTTTGAGTGAAACTAGGTCACGTAAGCTAATGAAACAATTAGTTGCATAAGCCAATTAGCACCTAGAACAAAAGAGAGAAGGACGGAGAGAGTTTAGAGAGAATCTTTCTCCTTGTGAACTAGGGCCCCTTGTAGTGGTGTAAGTTTTTTGTTTTATTTTATGACTTATTCCCCCAAAAAACAGAGAAAGTTTGAGAAAAGAAAGGGAAATAGGATAAAAATTAAATGGAATTCAAATTCAACATTTTGGACATGAGAATTGGACACTTAGGAGACAACATTAAGTGAGGTGCTTAAGTTAAACGAATAACGTTAAGCCACAATTAATCCGTAGATTCTCTTTCTTGGAGGCTAAGCAAGATTAGCTTGAGCTAAACTTGGCCACCTAACCTAATGAAACTATTAGTTGCCCAAGCTAGTTAGTTCCAAGAGCAAAAGAGAGAATGATTTAGTAGAACGGAGAGGGTTAGAGAAAAACTTTCTTCTTGCGAACCAGATTCTGTTTTCTCTCCCCGAAGGGAGGCAGAGGTTTCGTAGACCATCTCTCAGTGGCCGTAGGCTACTTTTCGTGGTCGTAGACCACTGTTCCCGTTTGGAGACCATTTTCTAATTTTCGGAGCCGTCGGTCGTGCGCCTCGGTTCGGGACTGCTTAACTTTCTCCGTTTGGCACGGTTTTTGGACAGCTTGAACCTTTTGAACCTTCGTTTTAGCTTCTTGAGGAAGCTTGAACCTTTTCAACACTTATTTTATCTTCTTGAAGAAGTTAAACCTTCTGAACCTTCGTTTTAGCTTCTTAAGGGAGCTTGAACCTTTTGAACCTTGGTTTTAGCTTCTTGAGTGCGCCTGGTCCTTTTGAACCTTCGTTGTAGCTTCTTGAGGGAGCTTGAACCTTTTGAACACCGGTTTTAGCTTCTTGACGAAGTTGAACCTTCTGAACCTTCGTTTTAGCTTCCTGAGGGAGCCTGAACCTTTTGAACCTTCGTTTCAGCTTCTTGAGGGAGCTTGAACCTCTTGAACCTTCGTTTTAGCCTCTTGAGGGAGCTTGAACCTTTTCAACCCCTCTTTTGGCTTCTTGAGGAAGCTTGAAATTTTGAACTTTTCAACCTTCGTTTTAGCTTCTTGAGAAAGCTTGAACCTTTTGAACCTTTGCTCTGGCTTCTCCGAGGAAGCTTGAACCTTTTGAACCCTGGTTTTAGCTTCTTGAGGAAGTCGAACCTTCTGAAACTTCGTTTTACTTTCCTCAGGGAGCTTGAACCTTTTGAACCTTCGTTTTAGCTTCTTGAGAGAGCTTGAACCTTTTGAACCTTCGTTTTAGCTTCTTGAGGAAGCTTGAGCCTTTTGAACCTTTGCTCTAGCTTCTCCAAGAAGCTTGAACCCTTTGCTCTAGCATCTCCAAGAAGCTTGAAACTTTTGAACCTTTGGTCTAGCTTCCCTAAGAAGCTTGAACCTTTTGCTCTAGCTTCTCCAAGAAGCTTGAACCCTCTTGTTTCTCTATAAGAGAGGGCCTCCCTTTCCTTTAGAGAGGTTGAAAAAAATTTGTCCAAGCAAAAGCACATATATCTATCTATATCTCTACATTCTAGGCTTAGAGAGGGTGTTTGTTCATGGCCTTTAACACCACCGGTGATTGCGCATGTTGTGCTCGTTTGAGGTTACGGAGTTTCGGCTGAGAGCCTTATCTTCGGACTCTTTTGTGCTTTGCCTCGATTTGCGAACCAGGTTTTGTTTTCTCTCCCCGAAGGGAGGGAGAGGTTTCGTAGACCATCTCTCAGTGGCCGTAGGCTACTTTTCGAGGTCGTAGACCACTATTCCCGTTTGGAGAGCATTTTTCGGTCTTCGGAGCCGTCGGTCGTGCGCCTCGGCTCGGGACCGCTTAACTTTCTCCGTTTGACACGGTTTTTGGACAGCTTGAACCTTTTGAACCTTCGTTTTAGCTTCTTGAGGAAGCTTGAACCTTTATTTTGGCTTCTTGAGGAAGTTAAACCTTCTGAACGATCGTTTTAGATTCTTGAGGGAGCTTGAACCTTTTGAACCTTGGTTTTAGCTTCTTGACGAAGTTGAACCTTATGAACCTTCGTTTTAGCTTCCTGAGGGAGCCTGAACCTTTTGAACCTTCGTTTTAGCTTCTTGAGGAAGCTTGAACCTTCGTTTTAACCTCTTGAGAGAGCTTGAACCTTTTGAACCCCTGTTTTGGCTTCTTGGGGAAGTTTGAAATTATGAACTTTTCAACCTTCGTTTTAGCTTCTTGAGGAGGCTTGAACCTTTTGAGCCTTCGTTTTAGCTTCTTGAGGAAGCTTGAACCATTTGAACCTTTGCTCTAGCTTCTCCGAGGAAGCTTGAACCTTTTGAACCCCGGTTTTAGCTTCTTCAGGAAGTTGAACTTTCTGAACCTTCGATTTAATTTCCTAAGGGAGCTTGAACCTTTTGAACCTTCGTTTTAGCTTCTTGAGGGAGCTTGAACCTTTGGAACCTTCGTTTTAGCTTCTTGAGGGAGCTTGAACCATTTGAACCCTTGTTTTGGCTTCTTGAGGAAGCTTGAACCTTTTGAACCTTCGTTTTAGCTTGTTGAGGAAGCTTGAACCTTTTGAACCTTCGTTTTAGCTTCTCGAGGAAGTTGGAACCTTTTGAACCTTTGCTCTAGCTTCTCTAAGAAGCTTGACCCTTTTGCTCTAGCTTCTCCAAGAAGCTTGAACCCTCTTGTTTCTCTATAAGAGAGGGCCTCCCTCTCCATTAGAGAGGTTGAAAAAAATTTGTCTAAGGAAAAGCACATATATCTCTCTATATCTCTGCATTCTAGGTTTAAAGAGGGTGTTTATTATTGGCCTTTAACAACACCGGTGATTGCGCATGTTGTGCTCGTTACGAGATTCTGAGTTTGGTGAGAGCCTTACCTCAGGACCTCGAGACTTTTTGCTTTGCCTCGATTTGCGAACGAGGTTACATTTTCTCTCCGAAGAGAGAGAGGTTTATGAACCATCTCTCGGTGGCCATAGGCTACTTTCGTGGTCGTGAACCCTTGTTCCGTTGGAGACCATTTTCGATTTTGAGCCGTCGATTCGTGCGCCTCGGTTCGAGACTGCTTAACTCTCTCCGTTTGGCACGGTTTTTGGATAGCTTGAACCTTTTGAACCTTCGTTTTAGCTTCTTGAGGAAGCCTGAGCCTTTTGAACCCTTATTTTAGCTTCTTGAGGAAGTTAAACCTTCTGAACCTTCGTTTTAACTTCTTGAAGGAGTTTGAACCTTTTGAACCTTGGTTTTACCTTCTTGAGGGCACTTGGACCTTTTGAACCAACATTTTAGCTTCTTGAGGGGGCTTGAACCTTTTGAACCCTGGTTTTAGCTTCTTGACGAAGTTGAACCTTCTGAACCTTCGTTTTAGCTTCCTGAGGGAGCCAGAACGTTTTGAACTTTCGTTTTAGCTTCTTGAGGGAGCTTGAACCTTTTGAACCTTCGTTTTAGCCTCTTGAGAGAGTTTGAACCTTTTCAACCCCTGTTTTGGCTGCTTGAGGAAGTTTGAAATTTTGAACTTTTCAACCTTCGTTTTAGCTTCTTGAGGAAGCTTGAACCTTTTGAGCCTTCGTTATAGCTTCTTAAGGAAGCTTGAACATTTTGAACCTCTGCTCTAGCTTCTCCGAGGAAGCTTGAACCTTTTGAACCCTGGTTTTAGCTTCTTGAGGAAGTTGAACCTTCTGAACCTTCGTTTTAGTTTCCGGAGGGAGCTTGAACCTATTGAACCTTCGTTTTAGCTTCTTGAGGGAGCTTGAACCTTTTGAACCTTCGTTTTAGCTTCTTGGGGAAGCTTGAACCTTTTGAACCTTTGCTATAGCTTCTCCAAGAAGCTTGAACCCCTTGCTCTAGCTTTTCCAAGAAGCTTGAAACTTTGGAACCTTTGCTCTAGCTTCTCTAAGAAGCTTGAACCTTTTGCTCTAGCTTCTCCAAGAAGCTTGAACCCTCTTCTTTCTCTATAAGAGAGGGCCTCCCTCTCCTTTAGAGATGTTGAAAAAAAAATTTCTAAGGAAAAGCACATATATGTCTCTATATCTCTACATTCTAGGCTTAGAGAGGGTGTTTGTTCTTGGCCTTTAACACCATTGGTGATTGCGAATGTTGTGCTCGTTCTGAGGTTACGGAGTTTCGGCTGAGAGCCTTACCTCCGGACCTCGGGACTCTTTTGTGCTTTGCCTCGGTTTGCGACGCAAGTTTTGTTTTCTCTCCCCGAAGGGAGGGAGAGGTCTCGTAGACCATCTCTTAGTAGCCGTAGGCTACTTTTCGTGGTCGTAGACCAATGTTCCTGTTCGGAGACCATTTTTCAATTTTTGGAGCCGTCGATCGTGCGCCTCGGTTCGGGACCGCTTAACTTTCTCCGTTTGGCACGGTTTTTGGACAGCTTGAACCTTTTGAACCTTCGTTTTAGCTTCTTGACAAAGCTTCAACCTTTTGAACCCTTATTTTAGCTTCTTGAGGAAGTTAAACCTTCTGAACCTTCGTTTTAGCTTCTTGAGGGAGCTTGAACCTTTTGAACCTTGGTTTTAGCTTCTTGAGGGCGCTTGGACCTTTTGAACCTTCGTTTTAGCTTCTTGAGGGAGCTTGAACCTTTTGAACCTTGGTTTTAGCTTCTTGACGAAGTTGAACCTTCTGAACCTTCATTTTAGCTTCCTGAGAGAGCCTGAACCTTTTGAACCTTCGTTTTAGCTTCTTGATGGAGCTTGAACCTTTTGAACCTTCGTTTTAGCCTCTTGAGAGAGCTTGAACCTTTTGAAACCCTGTTTTAGCTTCTTGAAGAAGCTTGAAATTTTGAACTTTTCAACCTCCGTTTTAGCTTCTTGAGGAAGCTTGAACCTTTTGAACCTTCGTTTTAGCTTCTTGAGGAAGCTTGAACCTTTTGAACCTTTGCTCTAGCTTCTCCGAGGAAGGAGGAACCTTTTGAACCCTGGTTTTAGCTTCTTGAGGAAGTTGAACCTTCTGAACCTTCGTTTTAGTTTCTTGAGGGAGCTTCAACCTTTTGAACCTTCGTTTTAGCTTCTTGAGGAAGCTTGAACCTTTTGAACCTTCGTTTTAGCTTCTTGAGGGAGCTTGTACCTTTTGAACCCTGGTTTTGGCTTCTTTAGGAAGCTTGAACCTTTTGAACCTTCGTTTTAGCTTCTTGAGGAAGCTTGAACCTTTTGAACCTTTGCTCTAACTTCTCTAAGAAGCTTGAACCCTTTGCTCTAGCTTCTCCAAGAAGCTTGAAACTTTTGAACCTTTGCTCTAGCTTCTCTAAGAAGCTTGAACCTTTTGCTCTAGCTTCTCCAAGAAGCTTGAACCCTCTTGTTTCTCTATAAGAGAGGGCCTCCCTCTCCTTTAGAGAGGTTGAAAAAAATTTGTGTAAGGAAAAACACATATATCTCTCTATATCTCTACATTCCAGGCTTAGAGAGGGTAAGAGCCTTACCTCTGGACCTCAGGACTCTTTTGTGTTTTCCTCGATTTGCGAACTAGGTTCTGTTTTCTCTCCTCGAAGGGAGGGAGAGGTTTCGTAGACCATCTCTCAGTGGCCGTAGGCTACTTTTCGTGGTCGTAGACCACTATTCGCATTTTGAGACCATTTTCCGATTTTCAGAGCCGTCGGTCGTGTGCCTCGGTTCGGGACTGCTTAACTTTCTCCGGTTGGCACGGTTTTTGGACAGCTAGAACCTTTTGCACCCTTATTTTAGCTTCTTGAGGAAGTTAAACCTTCTGACCCTTCGTTTTAGCTTTTTGAGGGAGCTTGAACCTTTTGAACCTTGGTTTTAGCTTCTTGAGGGCGTTTGGACCTTTTGAACCTTCGTTTTAGCTTCTTGAGGGAGCTTGAACCTTTTGAACCCTAGTTTTAGCTTGTTGACGAAGTTAAACCTTCTGAACCTTCGATTTAGCTTCCTGAGGGGGCCTGACCCTTTTGAACCTTCGTTTTAGCTTCTTGAGGGAGCTTGAACCTTTTGAACCTTCGTTTTAGCCTCTTGAGGGAGCTTGAACCTAACCCCTGTTTTGGCTTCTTGAGGAAGCTTGAAATTTTGAACTTTTCAACCTTCGTTTTAGCTTCTTGAGGAAGCTTGAACCCTTTGAACCTTCGTTTTAGTTTCTTCAGGAAGGTTGAACGTTTTGAACCTTTGCCCTAGCTTCTCCGAGGATGCTTGAACCTTTTGAACCCCGGTTTTAGCTTCTTGAGGAAGTTGAACCTTCTGAACCTTCGTTTTAGTTTCCTGAGGGAGCTGGAACCTTTTGAACCTTGGTTTTAGCTTCTTGAGGGAGCTTTAACCTTTTGTACCTTCGTTTTAGCTTCTCGAGGAAGCTTGAACTTTCTGAACCTTCGTTTTAGCTTCTTGAGGAAGCTTGAACTTTTTGAACCTTCGTTTTAGCTTCTTGAGGAAGCTTGAACCTTTTGAACCTTCGTTTTAGCTTCTTAAGGAAGTTTGAACCTTTTAAACCTTTGCTCTAGCTTCTCCAAGAAGCTTGAACCCTTTGCTCTAGCTTCTCCAAGAAGCTTGAAACGTTTGAACCTTTTGCTCTAGCTTCTCCAAAAAGCTTGCATCCTCTTGTTTCTCTATAAGAGAGGGCCTCCCTCTCCTTTAGAGAGGTTGAAAAAAATTTGTCAAGGAAAAGCACATATATCTCTCTATATCTCTGCATTCTAGGCTTAGAGAGGGTGTTTGTTCTTGGCCTTTAATACCACCGGTGATTGCGCATGTTGTGCTCGTTCTGAGGTTACGGAGTTTCGGCTGAGAGCTTTACCTCCGGACCTTGGGACTCTTTTGTGCTTTGCCTCGATTTGCGAACCAGGTTCTGTTTTCTATCCCTGAAGGGAGGGTGAGGTTTCGTAGACCATCTCTCGGTGGCCGTAGGCTACTTTTCGTTGTCATAGACCACTGTTCCCGTTTGGAGACTATTTTCCGGTTTTCGGAGCCGTCGATCGTGCGCCTTGGTTCGGGACCGCTTAACTTTCTCTGTTTGGCACGGTTTTTGGACAGCTTGAAACTTTTGAACCTTCATTTTAGCTTCTTAAGGAAGCTTGAACCTTTTGAACACTTATTTTAGCTTCGTGAGGATGTTAAACCTTCTGAACCTTCGTTTTAACTTCTTGAGGGAGCTTGAACCTTTTGAACCTTGGTTTTAGCTTCTTGAGGGCGCTTAGACCTTTTGAACCTTCGTTTTAGCTTCTTGAGGGAGCTTGAACCTATTGAACCCTGGTTTTAGCTCCTTGATGAAGTTGAAACTTCTGAACCTTCGTTTTAGCTTCCTGAGGAAACCTGAATCTTTTGAACCTACGTTTTAGCTTCTTGAGGGAGCTTAAACCTTTTGAACCTTCGTTTTAGCCTCTTGATGGAGCTTGAACCTTTTGAACCCCTGTTTTGGCTTCTTGAGGAAGCTTGAAATTCTGAACTTTTCAACCTTCGTTTTAGCTTCTAGAGGAAGCTTGAACCTTTTGAACCTTCGTTTTAGCTTCTTGAGGAGGCTTCAACCTTTTGAGCCTTTGCTCTAGCTTCTCCGAGGAAGCTTGAACCTTTTGAACCCTTGTTTTAGCTTCTTGAGGAAGTTGAACCTTCTGAACCTTCGTTTTAGTTTCCTGAGGGAGCTTGAACCTTTTGAACCTTCATTTTGCCTTCTTGAGGGAGGTTGAACCTTTTGAACTCTTGTTTTGGCTTCCTGAGGAAGCTTAAACCTTTTGAACCTTTGTTTTAGCTTCTTGAGGAAGCTTGAACCTTTTGAACCTTTGCTCTAGCTTCTCCAAGAAGCTTGAACCCTTTGCCCTAGCTTCTCCAAGAAGCTTGAAACTTTTGAACCTTTGCTCTAGCTTCTCCGCGGAAGCTTGAACCTTTTCAACCCTGGCTTTAGCTTCTTGAGGAAGTTAAACCTTCTGAAACTTCGTTTTAGTTTCCTGAGGGAGCTTGAAACTTTTGAACCTTCGTTTTAACTTCTGGAAGGAGATTGAACCTTTTGAACCTTCGTTTTAGCTTCTTGAGGGAGCTTGAACCTTTTGAACCCTTGTTTTGGCTTCTTGAGGAAGCTTGAACCTTTTGAACCTTCGTTTTAGGCTTTTGAGGAAACTTGAACCTTTTGAACCTTCGTTTTAGCCTCTTGAGGAAGCTTGAACCTTTTGAACCTTTGCCCTAGCTTCTCCAAGAAGCTTGAAGCCTGTGCTCCAGCTTCTCCAAGAAGCTTGAAACTTTTCAACCTTTGCTCTAGCTTCGAACCTTTTGCTCTAGCTTCTCCAAGAAGCTTGAACCCTCTTGTTTCTCTACAAGAGAGGGCCTCCCTCTCCTTTAGAGAGGTTGAAAAAAATTTGTCTAAGGAAAAGCACATATATCTCTCTATATCTCTACATTCTAGGCTTAGAGATGGTGTTTGTTCTTGGCCTTCGACCACGATGATTGCATGTTGTGTTCGAGATTCACGGAGTTTGGTGAGAGCCTTACCTCAGGACCTCGGGACTCTTTTGTGCTTGCCTCTATTTGCGAACCGGGTTCTATTTTCTCTCCCGAAGAGAGAGGTTTAAAGACCATCTCTCAATGGCCGTCGGCAACTTTTCGTGGTCGTAGACCACTGTTCCCGTTGGAGACCATTTTACGGTTTTGAACCGTCGGTCGTGCGTCTCGGTTCGGGGCCGCTTAACTTTCTCCGTTTGGCACGGTTTTTGGACAGCTTGAACGTTTTGAACCTTCGTTTTAGCTTCTTGAGGAAGCTTGAACCTTTTGAACCTTCGTTTTAGCTTCTTGAGGAAGGTTAAACCTTTTGAACCTTCGTTTTAGCTTCTTGAGGAAGCTTGAACCTTTTGAACCTTTGCTCTAGCTTCTCCAAGAAGCTTGAACCCTTTGCTCTAGCTTCTCCAAGAAGCTTGAAACTTTTGAACCTTTGCTCTAGCTTCTCTAAGAAGCTTGAACCTTTTGCTCTAGCTTCTCTGAACCCTCTTGTTTCCCTATAAGAGAGGGCCTCCCTCTCCTTTAGAGAGGTTGAAAAAAATTTGTCTAAGGAAAAGCACAAATATTTCTCTATATCTCTGCATTCTAGGCTTAAAGAGGGTGTTTGTTGTTGGCCTTTAACACCACCGGTGATTGCGCATGTTGTGCTTACGAGATTCTGAGTTTCATTTGAGCCTTACCTCCGGACCTCGGTACTCTTTTGTGCTTTGCTTCGATTTGCGAACCAGGTGCTGTTTTCTCTCCCTGAAGGTAGGGAGAGGTTTCAAAGACCATCTCGCAGTGGCCGTAGGGTACTTTTCGTGGTCGTACACCGCTGTTCCCGTTCGGAGACCATTTTCCGATTTTTGGAGCCGTCGGTCGTGCGCCTCGGTTCGGGACCGCTTAACTTTCTCCGTTTGGCACAGTTTTTGGACAGTTTGAATCTTTTGAACCTTCGTTTTAGCTTCTTGAGGAAGCTTCAACCTTTTTGAACCCTTATTTTAGCTTCTTGAGGAAGTTAAACCTTCTGAACCTTCGTTTTAGCTTCTTAAGGGAGCTTGAACCTTTTGAACCTTTGTTTTAGCTTCTTCAGGGCGCTTGGACCTTTTGAACCTTCGTTTTAGCTTCTTGAGGGAGCTTGAACCTTTTGAATCCTGGTTTTAGCTTCTTGACGAAATTGAACCTTCTGAACCTCCTTTTAGCTTCCTGAGGGAGTCTAAACCTTTTGAACCTTCGTTTTAGCTTCTTGAGGGAGCTTGAACCTTTTGAACCTTCATTTTAGCCTCTTGAGGGAGCTTGAACCTTTTGAACCCCTGTTTTGGCTTCTTGAGGAAGTTTGAAATTTTGTACTTTTCAACATTCGTTTTAGCTTCTTGAGGAAGCTTGAACCTTTGGAACCTTCGTTTTAGTTTCTTGAGGAAGGTTGAACCTCTTAAACCTTTGCTCTAGCTTCTCCGAGCAAGCTTGAACCTTTTGACCCCTGGTTTTAGCTTCTTGAGGAAGTTGAACCTTCTGAACCATCATTTTAGTTTCCTGTGGGAGCTTGGACCTTTTGAAACTTCATTTTAGCTATTCGAGGGAGCTTGAACCTTTTGAACCTTCGTTTTAGCTTCTTGAGGGAGCTTGAACCTTTTGAACATTTGTTTTGGCTTCTTGAGTAAGCTTGAACCTTTTGTTTTAGCTTCTTAACCTTTTGAACCTTCGTTTTGGCTTCTTGAGGAGCTTGAACCTTTTGAACCTTCGTTTTAGCTTCTTGAGGGGCTTCTTGAAGCTTGAACCATTTGAACCTTTGCTCTAGCTTCTCCAAGAAGCTTGAACCCTTTGCTCTAGCTTCTCCAAGAAGCTTGAAACTTTTGAACCTTTACTCTAGCTTCTCTAAGAAGCTTGAACCTTTTGCTCTAGCTTCTACAAGAAGCTTGAACCCTCTTATTTCTCTATAAGAGAGGGCCTCCCTGTCCTTTAGAGAGGTTGAATAAAATTTGTCTAAGGAAAAGCACATATATCTCTCTATGTCTCTACATTCTAGGCTTAGAGAGGGTGTTTGTTCTTGGCCATTAACACCACCGGTGATTGCGCATGTTGTCCTCGTTACGAGGTTCACGGAGTTTGGTGAGAGCCTTACCTCAGGACCACGGACTCTTTGTGCTTTGCCTCGATTTGCGAACGAGGTTCTATTTTCTCTCCCGAAGAGGAGGTTTCAGAACCATGTCTCAGTGGCCGTAGGATACTTTTCGTGGTCGTAGACCGCTGTTCCCGTTTGGAGACCATTTTTCGGTTTTCGGGGCCGTCGGTCGTGCGCATCAGTTCGGGACTGCTTAACTTTCTCCGTTTGGCACGGTTTTTGGACAACTTGAACCTTTTGAACCTTCGTTTTAGCTTCTTGAGGAAGCTTGAACATTTTGAACCCTTATTTTAGCTTCTTGAGGAAGTTAAACCTTCTGAACCTTCGCTTCAGCTTCTTGGGGGAGCTTGAAACTTTTGAACCTTGGTTTTAGCTTCTTGAGGGCACTTGGACCTTTTGAACCTTCGTTTTAGCTTCCTGACAGAGCTTGAACCTTTTGAACCCTGGTTTTAGCTTCTTGAGGGAGCTTGAACCTTTTGAACCTTCTGAACCTTCATTTTAGCTTCCTGAGGGAGCCTGAACCTTTTGAACCTTCGTTTCAGCCTCTTGAGGAGCTTGAACCTTGAACTTTTCAACCTTCGTTTTAGCTTGTTGAGGAAGCTTGAACCTTTTGAACCTTCGTTTTAGCTTCTTGAGGAAGCTTGAACCTTTTGAACCTGAACCTTTTGAACCTTCGTTTTCGCTTCTTGAGGGAGCTTGAACCTTTATGATCCTTCGTTTTAGATCTTGAGGGAGCTTGAACCTTTTGAACCCTTGTTTTGGCTTCTTGAGGAAGCTTGAACCTTTTGAACCTTCGTTTTTGCTTCTTGAGGAAGCTTGAACCTTTTGAACCTTCGTTTTAACTTCTTAAGGAAGCTTGGACCTTTTGAACCTTTGCTCTAGCTTCTCTAAGAAGCTTGAACCCTTTGCTCTAGCTTCGCCAAGAAGCTTTAAACTTTTGAAACTTTGCTCTAGCTTCTCTAAGAAGCTTGAACCTTTTGCTATAGCCTCTCCAAGAAGCTTGAACTCTTGTTTCTCTATAAGAGAGGCCTCCCTCTCCTTTAGAGGTTGAAAAAATTTGTCTAAGGAAAAGCACATATATATCTCTTTATATCTCTACATTCTAAGCTTAGAGAGCCTGTTTGTTCTTGGCCATTAACACCAGTGATTGCATGTGTTGCCTAAGAGCCTTACCTCCGGACCTCGGGACTCTTTTGTGCTTTGCCTCGATTAGCGAACCAGTTCTATTTTCTCTCCCGAAAGGGAGAGGTTTAAGACCATCTCTGGCCGTCAGTAGGCTACTTTTCGTGGTCGTAGGCCACTGTTCCCGTTTGGAGACCATTTTTCGGATTTCGGAGCCGTCAGTCGTGCGCCTTGGTTCAGGACCGCTTAACTTCCTCGGTTTGGCACGGTTTTTGGACAGCTTGAACCTTTTGAACCTTTGTTTTAGCTCTTGAGGAAGCTTGAACCTTTTGAACCCTTATTTAACTTCTTGAGGAAGTTAAACCTTCTGAACCTTCGTTTTAGCTTCTTGAGGGAGCATGAACCTTTTCAACCTTGGTTTTAGCATCTTGAGGGCGCTTTGACCTTTTGAACCTTTGTTTTAGCTTCTTGAGGGAGCTTGAACCTTTTGAACCCTGATTTTTAGCTTCTTGAAGAAGTTGAACCTTGAACCTTCGTTTTAGCTTCACGAGGAGCTGAACCTTTTGAACCTTCGTTTTAGCTTCTTGAGGGTGCTTGAACCTTTTGAACCTTCGTTTTAGCCTCTTGAGGGAGCTTGAACCTTTTGAACCCCTGTTCTGGCTTCTTGAGGAAGCTTGAAATTTTGAACTTTTCAACCTTCGTTTTAGCTTCTTGAGTAAGCTTGAACCTTTTGAACCTTCGTTTTAGCTTCTTGAGGAAGCTTGAACCTTTTGAACCTTTGCTCTAGCTTCTCCGAGGAAGCTTGAACCTTTTGAACCCTGGTTTTAGCTTCTTGAGGAAGTTGAACCTTCTGAACCTTCGTTTCAGTTTCCTGAGGTAGCTGGAACCTTTTGAACCGTCGTTTTAGCTTCTTAAGGGAGCTTGAACCTTTTGAACCTTCGTTTTAGCTCTTGAGGAGCTTGAACCTTTTGAACCTTTGTTTTGGCTTCTTGAGGAAGCTTGAACCTTTGAACCTTCGTTTTAGCTTCTTGAGGAAGCTTGAACCTTTTGAACCTTCGTTTTAGCTTCTTGAGGAAGCTTGAACCTTTTGAACCTTTGCTCTAGCTTCTCCAAGAAGCTTGAACCTTGCTCTAGCTTCTCAAGAAGCTTGAAACTTTTTGAACCTTTTGCTCTAGCTTCTCCAAGAAGCTTGAACCCCTTGTTTCTCTATAAGAGAGGCCTCAAGTCTCCTTTATGAGGTTGAAAAAAAATTTGTCTAAGGAAAAGCACATATATCTCTCTATATCTCTACATTCTAGGCTTAGAGAGGGTGTTTGTTCTTGGCCTTTAACCCCGGTGATTCATGTTATGTTCATTACGAGGTAACGGAGTTTCGGTTGGAGCCTTACCTCGGATCTCGGGACTCTTTTGTGCTTTGCCTCGATTTGCGAACAGTTCTATTTTCTCTCCCGAATGGAGGGAGAGGTTCGTACCATCTCTCGATGGTAGAAGCTACTTTTCGTGGTCGTGAACCCTTTGTTCCCGTTGGAGACCATTTTCTAGTTTTGAGCCATCGGTCGATGCGCCTCGGTTTGGAGCAACTTAACTTTCTCCGTTTAGCCGATTTTTGGACAGCTTGCACCTTTTGAACCTTCGTTTTAGCTTCTTGAGGGAGCTTGAACCTTTTGAACCCTAGTTTTAGCTTGTTGTCGAAGTTGAACCTTCTGAACCTTCGTTTTAGCTTCTTGAAAGAGATTGAACCTTCGTTTTAGCCTCTTGAGGGAGCTTGAACCTTTTGAACCCCTGTTTTGGCTTCTTGAGGAAGCTTGAAATTTTGAACTTTTCAACCTTCGTTTTAGCTTCTTGAGGAAGGTTGAACCTTTTGAACCTTTGCTCTGGCTTCTCCGAGGAAGCTTGAACCTTTTAAACCCAGGTTTTAGCTTCTTGAGCAAGTTGAACCTTCTGCACCTTCGTTTTAGTTTGCTGAGGAAACTTGAACCTTTTGAACCTTCGTTTTAGCTTCTTGAGGGAGCTTGAACCTTTTGAACCCTTGTTTTGGCTTCTTGAGGAAGCTTGAACCTTTTGAACCTTCGTTTTAGCTTCTTGAGGAAGCTTGAACCGTTTGAACCTTTGCTCTAGCTTCTCCATGAAGCTTGAACCCTTTGCTCTAGCTTCTCCAAGAAGCTTGAAACTTTTGAACCTTTGCTCTAGCTTCTCTAAGAAGCTTGAACCTTTTACTCTAGCTACTCCAAGAATTTTGAACCCTCTTGTTTCTCTATAAGAGAGGGCCTCCCTCTCCTTTAGAGAGGTTGAAAAAAAATTGTCTAAGGACAAGCACATATATCTCTCTATATCTCTACATTCTAGGCTTAGAGAGGGTGTTTTTTCTTGGCCTTTAACACCACCGGTGATTGCGCATGTTGTGCTCGTTCTGAGGCTACGGAGTTTCGGCTAGGAGCCTTATCTCCGGACATCGGGACTCTTTGGTGCTTTGCCTCGATTTGCGAACCAGGTTCTGTTTTCTCTCCCCGAAGGGAGGGAGAGGTTTCGTAGACTATCTCTCAGTGGCCGTAGCCTACTTTTCGTGGTCATAGACCACTGTTCCCGTTTGTAGACCATTTTCCGGTTTTCAGAGCCGCTGGTCGTGCGCCTCGGTTCGGGACCGCTTAACTTTCTCCGTTTGGCACGGTTTTTGGACCGCTTGAACCTTTTGGACCTTCGTTTTAACTTCTTGAGGAAGCTTGAACTTTTTGAACCCTGATTTTAGTTTCTTGAGCAAGTTGAACCTTCTGAACCTTCGTTTTAGTTTCCTGAGGGAGCTTGAACCTTTTGAACCTTCGTTTTAGCTTCTTGAGGGAGGTTGAACCTTTTGAACCCTGGTTATAGCTTCTCGACGAAGTTGAACCTTCTGAACCTTCGTTTTAGCTTCCTGAGGGAGCCTGAACCTTTTGAACCTTCGTTTTAGCTTCTTGAGGGAGTTTGAACCTTTTGAACCCCTGTTTTGGCTTCTTGAGAAAGCTTGAAATTTTGAACTTTTCAATGTTCGTTTTAGCTTTTTGAGGAAGCTTGAACCATTTGAACCTTCGTTTTAGCTTCTTAAGGAAGCTTGAACCTTTTGAACCTATGCTCTAGCTTCTCCGAGGAAGTTTGAACCTTTTCAACCCTGGCTTTAGCTTCTTGGGGAAGTTGAACCATCTGAACCTTCGTTTTAGTTTCCTGAGAGAGCTTGAACCTTTTGAACCTTCGTTTTAGCTTCTTGAGAGAGCTTGAACCTTTTGAACCTTCGTTTTAGCTGCTTGAGGGAGCCTGAACCTTCTGAAACCTTGGTTTGGTTTCTTGAGGAAGCTTGAAACTTTTGAACCTTCGTTTTAGCTTCATGAGGAAGCTTGAATCTTTTGAACCATCGTTTTAGCTTCTTGAGGAAGCTTGAACCTTTTGAACCTTTTCTCTAGCTTCTCCAAGAAGCTTGAACCCTTTGCTCTAGCTTCTCCAAGAAACTTGAAACTTTTGAACCTTTGGTCTAGCTTCTCTAAGAAGCTTCAACCTTTTACTCTAGCTTTCCCAAGAAGCATGAACCCTCTTGTTTCTCTATAAGAGGGCCTCCTCTCCTTTAGAGAGGTTGAAAAAATTTGTCTAGGAAAAGCACATATATCTCTCTATATCTCTACATTCTAGGCTTAGAGAGGGTGTTTGTTCTTGGCCTTTAACACCTTGGTGATTGCGTATGTTGTGCTCGTTCGAGGTTCTGAGTTTGGTGAGAGGCTTACCTCAGGACCTCGGGACTCTTTGTGCTTTACCTCGATTTGCGAACCAGTTCATTTTCTCTCCCGAAGGTGGAGAGGTTTCGAGACCATCTCTCTTTGGCATGGTAGGCTACTTTCGTGGTCGTAGACCACTGTTCCGTTGGAGACCATTTACGATTTTGAGCCGTCGTCGTGCGCCTCTGTTGGGACTTAACTTTCTCCGTTTAGCACGGTTTTTGGACGACTTGAACCTTTTGAACCTTCGTTTTAGTTTCTTGAGGAAGCTTGAACCTTTTCAACCCTTATTTTAGCTTCTAAAGGAAGCTAAACATTTTGAACCTTCGTTTAGCTTCTTGAGGAGCTTGAACCTTTTGAACCTTGGTTTTAGCTTCTTGAGGGCGCTTGGTCCTTTTGAACCTTGGTTTTAGTTTCTTGAGGGAGCTTGAACCTTTTGAACCTTCGTTTTAGCTTCTTGAGGGAGCTTCAACCTTTTCAACCCTTGTTTTGGCTTCTTGAGGAAGCTTGAACCTTTGAACCTTCGTTTTAGCTTCTTGAGGAAGCTTGAACCATTTGAACCTTCGTTTTAGTTTGTTGAGGAAGCTTGAACCTTTTGAAACTTTGCTCTAGCTTCTCCAAGAAGCTTGAACCCTTTGCTCTAGCTTCTCCAAGAAGCTTTAAACTTTTGAACCTTTGCCCTAGTTTCTCTAAGAAGCTTGAACCTTTTGCTCTAGCTTCTCCAAGAAGCTTGAATCCTCTTGTTTCTCTATAAGAGAGGGCCTCTCTCTCCTTTAGAGAGGTTGAAAAAAATTTGTCTAAGGAAAAGCACATATATCTCTCTATATCTCTACATTCTAAGCTTAGAGATGGTGTTTGTTGTTGGCCTTTAACACCACCGGTGATTGCGCATGTTGTGCTCGTTCTGAGGTTACAGAGTTTCGGCTGAGAGCCTTACTTCCGGACCTCGGGACACTTTTGTGCTTTGTCTCGATTTGCGATCCAAGTTCTGTTTTCTCTCCCCGAAGGGAGGGAGAGGTTTCGTAGACCATCTCTCAGTGTCCGTAGGCTACTTTTCGTGGTCGTAGACCACTGTTTCCGTTTCAAGACCATTTTTCAATTTTCGGAGCCGTCGTTCGTGCGCCTCGGTTTGGGACCGCTTAACTTTGTCCGTTTGGCACGGTTTTTGGACAGCTTGAACCTTTTGAACCCATACTTTAGCTTCTTGATGAAGTTAAACCTTCTGAACCTTCGTTTTAGCTTCTTGAGGGAGGTTGAACCTTTTGAACCTTGGTTTTAGCTTCTTGTGGGCGCTTGAACCTTTTGAACCTTCGTTTTAGCTTCTTGAGGGAGCTTGAACCTTTTGAACCCTGGTTTTAGCTTCTTGACGAAGTTGAACCTTCTGAACCTTCGATTTAGCTTCTGAGGAGCTGAACCTTTGAACCATCGTTTAGCTTCTTGAGGAGTTTGAACCTTTTGAACCTTCGTTTTAGCCTCTTGAGGCAACTTGAATCTTGAACCTGTTTTGGCATCTTGAGGAAGCTTGAAATTTTGAACTTTTCAACCTTCGCTTTAGGTTCTTGAGGAAGCTCGAACCTTTTGAACCTTCGATTTAGCTTCTTGAGGAAGATTGAACCTTTTGAACCTTTGCTCTAGCTTCTCCGAGGAAGCTTGAACCTTTTCAACCCTGGCTTTAGCTTCTTCAAGAAGTTGAACCTTCTGAAGCTTCGTTTTAGTTTCCTGAGGGAGCTTGAACCTTTTGAACCTTCGTTTTAGCTTCTTGAGGGAGCTTCAACCTTTTAAAACTTCGTTTTAGCTTCTTGAGGGAGCTTGAACCTTTTGAACCGTTGTTGTCGCTTCTTGAGGAACCTTGAACCTTTTGAACCTTCGTTTTAGCTTCTTGAGGAAGCTTGAACCTTTTGAACCTTTGCTCTAGCTTCTCCGAGAAGCTTGAACCCTTTGCTCCAGCTTCTCCAAGAAGCTTGAAACTTTTGAACCTTTGCGCTAGTTTCTCTAAGAAGCTAGAACCTTTTGCTCTAGCTTCTCCAAGAAGCTTGAACCCTCTTGTTTCTATAAGAGGGCCTCCTCTCCTTTAGAGAGGTTGAAAAAAATTTTGTCCAAGGAAAGCACATATATCTCTCTATATCTCTACATTTCTAGGCTTAGAGAGGGTGTTTGTTCTTGGCCTTTAACACCACCGGTGATTGCGCATGTTGTACTCGTTCTGAGGTTGCGAAGTTTCGGCTGAGAGCCTTCCCTCCGGACCTCGGGACTCTTCGTGTAAATTCTTTGTCTTTTATTTATTTCTTATTCACCCAAAAAAAAAAGCTTCCTGAGGAAGCTTGAACCTTTTGAACCCTTATTTTAGCTTCTTGAGGAAGTTAAACCTTACGAACCGTTTTAGCTTCTTGAGGAGCTTGAACCTTTTGAACGTTGGTTTTAGCTTCTTCAGGGCGCTTGGACCTTTTGAACCTTCGTTTTTGCTTCCTGAGGGACCTTGGACCTTTTGAACCCCGGTTTTAGCTTCTTGACGAAGTTGAACCTTCTGAACCTTCATTTTTGCTTCCTGAGGGAGCCTGAACCTTTTGAACCTTCATTTTAGCTTCTTGAGGGAGCTTGAACCATTTGAACCTTCGTTTTAGCCTCTTGAGGGAGCTCGAAACTTTTGAACCCCTCTTGAGGGAGCTTGAACCTTTTGAACCCCTGTTTTGGCTAATTGTGGAAGCTTGAAATTTTGAACATTTCAACCTTCGTTTTAGCTTCTTGAGGAAGCTTGAACCTTTTGAACCTTCGTTTTAGCTTCTTGAGGAAGCTTGAACCTTTTGAACCTTTGCTCTAGCTTCTCCGAGGAGGCTTGAACCTTTTGAACCCTGGTTTTAGCTTCTTGAGGAAGTTGAACCTTCTGAACCTTCGTTTTAGTTTCCTGAGGGAGCTTGAACCTTTTGAACCTTCGTTTTAGCTTCTTGAGGGAGCTTGAACCTTTATGAACCTTCGTTTTAGATCTTGAGGGAGCTTGAACCTTTTGAACCCTTGTTTTGGCTTCTTGAGGAAGCTTGAACCCTTTGAACCTTCGTTTTAGCTTCTTGAGGAAGCTTGAACCTTTTGAACCTTCGTTTTAGCTTCTTGAGGAAGATTGAACATTTTGAACCTTTGCTCTAGCTTCTCCAAGAAGCTTGAACCCTTTGCTTTAGCTTCGCCAAGAAGCTTTAAACTTTTGAACCTTTGCTCTAGCTTCTCTAAGAAGCTTGAACCTTTTGCTCTAGCTTCTCCAAGAAGCTTGAACGCTCTTGTTTCTCTATAAGATAGGGCCTCCCTCTCCTTTCGAGGGGTTGAAAAAAATTTGTCTAAGGAAAACACATATATCTCTCTATATCTCTACATTCTATGCTTAGAGAGCCTGTTTGTTCTTGGCCATTAACACCACCGGTGATTGCGCATGTTGTGTTCATTCTGAGGTATGGGCCTTCGGCTAAGAGCCTTACCTCCAGACCTCGGGACTCTTCTGTGCTTTGCCTCGATTAGTGAACCAGGTTTTGTTTTCTCTCCCTGAAGGGAGGGAGAGGTTTCGTAGACCATCTCTCAGTGGCCGTAGGCTACTTTTCGTGGCCGTAGACCACTGTTCCCGTTTGGAGACCATTTTCCAGTTTTCGGAGCCGTCGGTCGTGCGCCTCGGTTCGGGAACGCTTAACTTTCTCCGTTTGGCTCGGTTTGTGGACAGCTTGAACCTTTTGAACCTTCGTTTTAGCTTCTTGAGGAAGCTTGAACCTTTTGAACCCTTATTTTAGCTTCTTGAGGAAGTTAAACCTTCTGAACCTTCGTTTTAGCTTCTTGAGGGAGCTTGAACCTTTTGAATCTTGGTTTTAGCTTCTTGAGGTGCTCGGACCTTTTGAACTTTCGTTTTAGGTTCTTGAGGGAGCTTGAACCTTTTGAACCTTGGTTTTAGCTTCTTGAGGGTGCTTGAACCTTTTGAACCTTCGTTTTAGCTTCTTGAGGGAGCTTGAACCTTTTGAACCCTGGTTTTAGCTTCTTGAAGAAGTTGAACCTTCTGAAACTTCGTTTTAGCTTCCTGAGGGAGCCTGAACCTTTTGAACCTTCGTTTTAGCTTCTTGAGGGTGCTTGAACCTTTTGAACCTTCGTTTTAGCCTCTTTAGGGAGCTTGAACCTTTTGAACCCCTGTTTTGGCTTCTTGAGGAAGCTTGAAATTTTGAACTTTTCAACCTTCGTTTTAGCTTCTTGAGGAAGGTTGAACCTTTTGAACCTTCGTTTTTTTTTTTGGGTAAGTAAGTCATAAAATAAAACAATGAAATTTACACGTTTATAAGGGGCATACCCCAGGCACGCCCAACAACAAATAAAAAAAAAAAAAAAACATATATAACCAACAAAACTACCACTACACCCCTTAAGAAAGGGGTAAACAAGAAACTGAAAGCACTATAACCCAACTTTGCCCATATATCCTTTTTGTCCTCAAGTAACCCCTACCATCAGAGATAATAGAAGGACACTTGAGATGTATATATGGGCAAAGAAATACACAACAACACAAATTTTAAGAAACAAAACACACACACTGACAAAGCAACAACCCTCCAGTCGAAACAAAGATGATGATCAACCCCACAAGCCCCCAGTCTCTACTGTAGATAAAAACATGGAATCCAATAAGCGCCCCACTCCTCACAGCCGTGACATCCAAGCCACTTAACTAAAGCCAAGACGGAGGTAAAGATATATCCCAAGAGAAATCCCAGCAAAGTCACATGAAGCAAGCACGATCAAAAACAATATGCCACGGACTAGGGAGTTGAAGTAACAGACAATAACCCCTCAGCAACAAACCAGTCCACAGCCAACAAAATCATGGAATCAATCATCACATCCCCCAGTCCCTTCCTTGGTAGATCACAAGCCTCAAACCCCACGGCAGTGTGACCAGCACTCCATGTCAGGCGTGGCAGTACGATCAATTAGGACGGGTCACATGAAGACAAGAAGCGACCAGAAAACCGGTAGCTATCCTCCCGCTCATCTCCCAGTCTCTAACTCGGCTGGTTATTGAACCACTATTCCCTATAGCAGTGACTCCCCAATCACTCTTGGCAGAGATGGCGCCAAACTAACCTCATAAAGAGTCACATGAGAATCACACAATCAATCAACATGAGAAAATCGACTATAAACGGTTCGTTGCATAGTGGCTAAACAGAAAGTACTCACAAAATAATCCACCTTCACCAAAATGGCCATAAACAACCCTCTGTCGAAGTGCCCTAAACCAATTCTTCAGAGGCCCAAAAAACACATGATACCACCCAAAACCTAGCACCATAGACTAATGCGGCACCCACAAGCACCAGGACCACCAAACAAAATTATTGAGCCCACACGTGGCCCACCAATAATTTTATCCCACGACATAACCAATTACACCCCATTCAAAGACTAAATAAAACGTGGGCCCCAATAAACCCACGTAAACAACCGACAAAAGTTTTCAAAATCCTCTACTCAAAAATTGGATCACTAGTA
This sequence comes from Camellia lanceoleosa, assembly GCA_025200525.1. NCBI lineage: Eukaryota > Viridiplantae > Streptophyta > Magnoliopsida > Ericales > Theaceae > Camellia > Camellia lanceoleosa. The sequence goes on from CM045761.1 coordinate 122,541,344, forward strand.
TAACGTGGAGCCCACCAACTCAACATGCATTTGGATACAAAAACCACCAATATATAGAATATATAAATATAATATATATAAAGATGATTAGACAATTACCCATCCCAACCAACACGTAGTCCTAGTGGCGCGATAGGTCGCCGGGCCTCTTTTCACACTTCCACAACCTGGTCACACGTCAACGCGTGAAGCTCAACTCATTTGCACCCGTGTACCACCTCCATGCAACGTCGGTAATATTGACAGACCAGCACCGGAACCAACTCCCACCTCTTCACAGCAACCTACAAACCAACGCCGGATCATGAGAAGCGACGCCATAGTCAAACTTCCATGCACCACCGAAGCATTAAGCATTGCCTAATACCATCACAGGCAGTGCACTACAAACACCATCGGCTGGACCAATAATCGCTAACAAAGAAGATCCAGGAAAACCCACGGCAACCTGCAAACAACGCTGGAGCTGAGAATAATCCGATGCAAACCACCGATTACGATAACATGGTGACAAGACGCCACCTCCATAACCAGTGAAACCCAACAACACAACGACAACCACTCCAAGCAGGATCAAGAAGCCAGCACCGGCGCTTGAAACCCAGCGGCAGTACCATCCACTACCGGAGAACCCACTAAAACCATCTTCAGCTATGGCCACTCGAACCTTAACAAGAAGAAAACTCCACCTACAAGCATAATCATCACTAAAATACAAACCCACTGAATATTTCACAATACCCAATAGATACAGAACCTCTTTCTTGCACAGTCTCATATTCCATACGGAATGAGTTACTGATGCAAAGAACACCACTCATGTTCACTCTCACTCGAACAAACGGGAGAGGAACTAACCAGTTCACCATCCAGACAAAAAATCTGATAAGGAACATCAAAGAAAACTCCATGGGTAACAACGGAGGAAGCTTGAACTTTCTGAACCTTTGCTCTAGCTTCTCCGAGGAAGCTTGAACCTTTTGAACCCTGGTTTCTGCTTCTTGAGGAAGTTGAACCTTCTGAACCTTCATTTTGGTTTCCTGAGGGAGGTTGAACCTTTTGAACCTTCGTTTTAGCTTCTTGAGGGAGCTTGACCGTTTTAAACCTTCGTTTTAGCTTCTTGAGGGAGCTTGAACCTTTTGAACCCTGGTTTTGGATTCTTGAGGAAGCTTGAAACTTTTGAACCTTCGTTTTAGCTTCTTGAGGAAGCTTGAAGCTTTGAACCTTTGCTCTAGCTTCTCCAGAAGCTTGAACCCTTTGCTCTAGCTTCTCCAAGAAGCTTGAAACTTTGAACCTTTGCTCTAGCTTCTCTAAGAAGCTTGAACCCCTTGTTTCTCTATAAGAGAGGGCTCTCTCTCCTTTAGAGAGGTTGAAAAAAATTTGTCAAAGGAAAAGCACATACATCTCTCTATATCTCTACATTCTAGGCTTAGGAGGTGTTTGTTCTTGGCCTTTAACACCACCAGCGATTCATGTTGTGCTTGTTACGAGGTAATAGCGGAGTTTGGTGGGAGCTTTACCTCGGCACTCTTTTGTGCTTTGCCTCGATTTGCGAACTAGGTTCCATTTTTCTCACGCGAAGGGAGGGAGGTTTTGTAGACCATCTCTCGTCACGTAGGCTACTTTTCGTGGTCGTAGACCTTCGTTCCGCTTGGAAACCATTTTCCATTTTTGGGCCGTCGGTTAAATGCGGCGTCGGTTTGGGACACTTTACTTTCTCCGTTTGGCACGGTTTTTGGACAGCTTGCACCTTTTGAACCTTCGTTTTAGCTTCTTGAGGAAGCTTAAATCTTTTGAACCCTTAGTTTAGCTTCTTGAGGAAGTTAAATCTTCTGAACCATCGGTTTAGCTTCTTGAGGAGCTTGAACCTTTTGAACATTGGTTTTAGCTTCTTGGCGCTTGGACCGTTTGAACTGCGTTTTAGCTTCTTGAGGGAGCTTGAACCTTTTGAACCCTAGTTTTAGCTTCTTGACGAAGTTGAACCTTCTGAACCTTTGTTTTAGCTTCCTGAGGGAGCCTGAACCTTTTGAAACTTCATTTTAGCTTCTTGAAGAAGATTGAACCTTTGGAACCTTCGTTTTAGCCTCTTGAGGGAGCTTGAACCTTTTGAACCCTATTTTGGCTTCTTGGGAAAGCTTGAAATTTTGAACTTTTAACCTTCGTTTTAGCTTCTTGAGAAGCTTCGAACCTTGAACCTTCGCTTTAGCTTCTTTAGGAAGCTTGAACCTTTAAACCTTTATAAAGCTTGCCTCTCGAGGAAGCTTGAACCTTTTAAACCTGGTTTTAGCTTCTTGAGCAAGTTGAACCTTCAACCTTCGTTTTAGTTTCTTTGAGGAACTTGAACCTTTTGAACCTTCGTTTTGGCTTTTTGAGGGAGCTTGAACCTTTTGAACCCTTGTTTTTGGCTTCTTGAGAAGCTTGAACCTTTGAACCTTCGTTTTAGCTTCTTGAGGAAGCTTGAACCTTTTGAACCTTTGCTCTAGCTTCTCCCGAGCTTGAACCCTTACTCTAAGCTTCTCCAAGAATCCTGGTGACATGGTTCGCCAAGAGAGACAACTTCGAAATGTGGTCAAACCCATTGGCTTAAGATATCGAAAACAGTGGAGGTGCACCTGGGTCTCCGTGAGTCACAAAGCGATCGACATACTAAGATTTTAAACTGGCCCGCAAGGTAAATCAAGCAGATTCAATATACCCGCCCCTAAACTGATGGGGTTCACTCCATGTGCTTGTCTAAACAACTCCTCCAGCTTTATTGACCTTATGTAGTTGGGTCAACCTTGAATTCAAAGGGCACGCCCACCGATTAGCCTGCTTTGGACAACCGGGAGGTGGGACGAGGATTGGCCCTATCGGAACATCCGTACTTTCCTCGATGGAGCTGCCCCGTATTGGAACCATAGTGGGGGCTGTGCGGGCGCACGCCCGGCCTGGCTGGGCCGCTGTCAGCTGGGCTCTCATGATTGGTTCCGCTTGTTGAGCTGTAACTCCGCCATGTGGTAACTCTCACCGACGATCTTGTCGATGGCTTTCTATACTATCCCGAGTTACGCACTGCCCTTCCGCATCAGATCTTGTCCTAGGTCTAACTCGAAAGCAACCAGATATCTGCCTCGGGCAGAGGCTCGAAATCTCAACCCACCACCAAAGATCACCGATCCGTAGTCATTGTAGACCGGGTGGTCTCAGGCCTCGACCGCCCCTCTCGCCCCGACACTTTTTGAACTGAAGTCTCCGACCACAGCCCATTAGCACAAACTAATAAAATTCGGATACCAGAGCTTCAAGCTATGATTCCGTGATTCGCCCCTAGCAAAGAGAAATGCATGATCTCGTTTCAACTTCACCGAAATGGATAACAGCAAAGTCAATGATCAGATTCTATCGAATACCGCTCTAAATCACTTCAATCAATCACATCAGAGATATAACCGATTCTCAAAAATACTAATACTGTGCCCGCAGTTCGACATTTGATCTGCAACCCGATATGTGTGTTCCTGAGATACCTGAAAAGCACATAGCAAGTAAGAGAGAGCCACGTAATCTCTATGTTAAAGGTGGTTTCCGTCTCCGTTTTGTCGAGCCAGGTTTCACTACGCATTGACAACGGTTTCAAACAACTCCACATCTGTGAGCAACTCCGTCTCTAGTTTCAATGGTCACCATGGATTTTATATGCACTAGGTCAATGGTCGAACGGTTCTTAGAACTGGGTTTAGGTTCTATATCGGGCAGAGTTCAAGAATTGGTCACTTATGGTCATGCCTTTGACAAGGCAAGCCTCCAAACCGCCAGAATAGCAGATACCTGCGGTTCTAGGGCGCACTAATGCACATGCAATGCAAAGAAACACATAAGTTTAGTCAAAACAGATATCATTTAGTTCGAGTCAAGTTCTCTAAAACTCTTTCAAATAGAGTCGCTAGAACCAGAATTCGGTCCACGAGGGAAATCATGGTTACAGCCGGATTCTTGAGCCTTTGTTATGTTCTTAACTGAACCAAAAAAGAGTCCACTGAAAATCGCTTGAGAAAAAACAATTTTTGTGTAAGAAGTGCCAAGAGGACCTGCTGCTGCATGTAGTCGCCACTCAAATATTTTTTAACGGGGAATTTTAGAAATTCCCGGGATTTGCAAGCAAGGCCACACATGTCCGGCTATCACTAAAGCTGTTCGGCTCGGGAACTTGGGTACGATCAAGGAAGGTCACTATGAGACCCCTCTCGGGTCTCGATCCCAAGATTGGCCTCAATAAATCCAAGGATATCTATGGAAAGCGTTATGTGTTCTTATTCCCAAGTATTAGCCCAGAATTACTAGGCAGGTATTTAAACAAACAAGTATAGAGACCAAATCGCTTAAATTGGAACAAAAACATAGCGTGTTTGTTTGAAAATGGCTCGCTACTCATAAGTAGGCTAAAATGCGTGTTTTGGTAGGCTTTAGAAAAAGATGGTTTGCCACTCATCTAGTGGGCTTCTTAAAACTAACAGCTTAATGTATATTCACCTAATTTAAGTAATTGACTCATCCAGTATTCAAGCGTTTATATCACATAAGCAAATTAGCCCTGCGGTAATCAGCATACGGGCAACATTCACGCTGCACGCGACATGCCAGTTACGTGCTTACTCAAGATTCGCATCAAAACGTAAACTAGTTAGTAATCATGCATGATCCTAGTCTGCGTTGAGATGCTTACGTAAATACATGCGAGATGCAATCTAGATAGGCTCCTGGGCTTATCCTAAACACGGCATGTGAAAATGCTACATATAACACTCAGAAGACGCCCGTGTAGGGGGACCTCGTGACTACATACTGACTCGATTTTGTGTCGCGGTTCTAAATCAACCAAAGAGTCCAACCGCAAATCGCTTGAGAAAACAGATTTTTGAAAAGTAGTGCCAAACATGGACCGCTTATGCCAGACATGAGTCGCCACCTAAATATTTTATTTTGGGAAATTTAGGAAACCCCGACTCGCGTCAAGGCCACATGTCCGCTATCACCAAAGTGGTCTTGGCTCGAGCTTGGGTACGACGGGAAGGTCAACTATGAGTTCTTTCGCCATTCAAGACCGCCTCTACTAACCGTGATATCCGATTTTGAAAACTTTATGCTCTTATTCCGTTATTAACCTAGAATCACTATGTGATGCGACAACACAAAAGTATAGACTAGATCGCCTAACTTGGAAATAAACATTGCATATCCGCTTTTGTCTCAAAAACGTGTTAGATTTTGCTACTCGCAAGTAGGCTAAAATGCGGATTTCAATGAGTTGTTCCAACTCAGCAATCCAACCTCCACCCACAGCATTCAAACAGCTTATATAACACATAAGCATTTAGCCGCATGGCAATCCTATTGTCATGGTAACAATCACACGCATGCGGTATATGCTAAAGCAAAACACTTACATCAGACTACGCCAAAATAATAAACTAGTTAGCAAAGCATGCATGACCTAGTTCATGTTTAAATGTCTAATGCAACATGCATGGATGCAATCTAGAGTAGGCTCGGCTAACCCTAAACATGGCACATGATATGCGACAACTCTCACATATTCACTTTGGGATTGAAAGTACGCTGCATGTTGCATCATGTGCCAAGCCCAATGCATGTAAACAAATGCTTGAATGGACACATGCATTGCATAAGGTATGCTAAAATAAGTATGCCCTAATCTACCATAAGGTAAATAAAAGGGATAGAAAGAAATGGGGATTGGAAGACATGCACCCACTCACACACACTTATTACATTTTTGCCCTCGCCGAGGGACCAAAAGAATATACAATCCAAATAAATAATTAACTATTCTAGCTAATTAAATATTACAAATCAACTAAATTAATTAAATCAAATAATTAATCTATTTAAGCGATAAATGCCTGGCGAGGGTCGATCATAGGTACCGGACTCGCTTAATCAAGACCGCTGCAAGTGTGCTCGCTTCTCCGCTTCTCCTTCAAAATTCCCAAACTTCAGAGTGCCTCTCAGAGCATCGAAGTATCATCGCCGAGGCATGGAGCCACCCCCGAGGGAGGAATCCACCGCTCAGATTTCATTATCGTCGCTAAGAGGCAAATTACCGGCACTAAAGAGTGCCGACGCCATTTATCCTCGCAGAACTCGCAGAATCGACAAAGAAGAGAGGAAACCAAAGGCAAGGCAATGCAAATCAAAGCATGTATGCACCAAGCACATCCTCATCATGCTATGGACTCAAGAGGGCATGTGCTCGATTCCTGACCATCAATCGCGCATTTCCATGCGTGATGATCCTAAGAACCAAGGGTACAAATTTGATTTAAAATGCATACAAACCAAGCAAGCACATAAAGGGGTACCAAGCCTCTATCAAACTCACTTCAAGAGGCTTGGTATGCATGTTAATGTGGTGCAATCCTAAGCATGTCATCTAGGATGCAAGATGGACAATATGATGCATTTACGCAAGCATACAAACAAGCATATAATACAAGCATGCAATCCAAATAATGGGCTTAGACATGAATTAGGCAACCCTAAAAGGCCTAAGATCAGTGGCCAAAATGCCTAGAAAATGAGACCAAATGCACACGCACATATGCAAGTGTTAAGGTCCAAGACTTAGGCAAACCAAAGCAATTCTCATGCATACTCAAAGAGGCCAAACATGGACTAATAGCATGCATTTAAAGCTCTGAAATTCATGTTAAACATGATGCCAAACCATGCAATAGAGCATTCCAAACAAAGCATGCAAATGGCCTAGGCTTAAAGCAAGTCAATAGGCATTAAACCACACTTAGCTTAATCATACATGGCAATATTCAAACGCTTAAAGACAAAGTTTTAACACATAAAACTAAGTTTAAATGACCACCTAGATGGCATCTAGGAAGCATGGAATCTAAGACATGCAATAAGGCCTAAACATGGAGCACTTAACACAAGCTCTTAAAGCATTAACAAGGCCACTAAGGCAATCAAACAAGCATGTATGAAGGACTGAAATGGCATGCTAGATGGTTCCAATCATCAAAACAAAGCTAGAATAGCATACCACACTTTCATGCTTTTGAGGCCAACAAGCCAAATACAAAGAGGCTACCAAATGCATGCCAAGATTGGCCAAAATAGCTATGGACAGAGCTAAATCATGGCAAAATAAGCTTACAAGCTTCACAAATCTAAGCTTAAAACATGCTAGAAAATAGGGCAAACAACCTAGGCATGTTAAGGCATAAAAGAGGCATTACAAGGCAACTATACTAAGCATGTATAGGAGGCCAAAACCAACTTGAAAACATGTTATATCATAGTAATATAAGCATAGAAAACAAGTCAAACAAGCTCAACACACACTCAAGCATGGGGCTCCCTCAAAAAGCAAAACTTGCCCTTTTCAAGGACATCAAGGAGAGGGGGTGGCCCTCTCCTTTCTAGGACTTTATGGCACCATCTCCACCACTGAAATCCCTCAAGATTTCAGTGGTGGAGAGGCCCAAGCACACAAGTCCCGGATCTCTCCAAAATAGCACAAAAAGTGACCTTTTTCAAGGTCTAAAGGGGGTCAAACCTCCCCAAACCACAAAACACTCTTAATATACAATGAAGAGGGTTCAAAATCAGAACTTTTTTGTGTTATATGCTAAGCTCCAAAACTATTTTAAACTAGGTAAAAATGGAGTGCAAAAATGGGGAATAAAATGCAAGTTTCTCACCCTTGTTGTCTATCTTCACAAGAGTTGATGTTGTTGCTTCCTTGAGCTCCAAACCACCAAAAATGTCAAGAACCCACCTTTAGAACCTCGTAACTAAGAGAAGGTGGAACTCTAGGTGTTTTAGTGCAATAGTGTGAACTAAACACCTAGTGTACTAAGAGAAAAAGAGAGATATGATATATGTATCTAACTTAACCCTAAAAACCAGAGCTCCAGCTTTCTAACAATGGCTAATGCTCAAAAATGCTAACCCTAAGTCAAGAGGGAGAGCTTTCTCTTATAGAACTTGTAAACTTACAAGCTAAGCAAACAGATTTCATCCCTCCATACACGTATGGAGGGGAAGCAATGCTCAAAAGCCGCCTCAAAATATCTCGTAGCAAGCAGAAGTGGTCGGTCGGGCAAATGGTCATTTCGCCTAAAATAGTGCCGACCGGCACAAAATATTGCCGACCGCACAATATAGTGCCGGATAACTACAAAGCCTTTGGCCTCTAGCCCCAAATGGTGTGGGATGCCTCAAGGCATTCCCCGCCTCAAAGGTAAACACAAGTGTTTGGTGCAAAACCAAACACAACGGTCGAAGTTCGGAGGTCCCGAGGCAAGGCGAGCCGAGAACTCCGAACTCCAAACTAACACAAACATGGATAATCACCGAAAGTGTTCCAACGGTGACGCCCAAGTCTTGAGGACGGTCAAAAATGGGGTGTCTACAGCGTTCTCTCTTGACAGTAACTCGAAGTCATAACAATGACGGAGGAATGTCAAAGCCTGTGAGATCTACCCATTTTTGACAAGGCCGAAGACTTGGGCAAACATGCACGACAAACAAAGATATGCGCCCGAAGGCAGGGGCAAAATGCAACTGAGAATGCAAGAAGCCGAGCATAACTTATGATCATGCAAAGAAAGCTGGAATGAAGCATACATGCAACGCTTATAAGCTAACATGCACCAATCTACACTACAATGCAGAAGGATGTAAGAGAATTATGCAATTCTCAAAACGCCTCACACGGAGGATACAATACCAGGCGGCTCGTCCGGCTACGGCCGTAATGAACCGCATATACAATATCGCGGCTCAAAAGAAAGCAAACTTAACAGGTACAATATTGTTAGCAATATGCATGACATATGCGATGCGAATGATGAATGATATGCAATATATACAAAACTATGTATGAATAATGCAAATGAAAATGTTGTGCAATTAAAACTAATGCGAACTACATGCAGTGGCAATTGAATCATGATTCAAACCAGAACGGTTCAAACCACACAATGTCAAATAGGTTGATGGAGGTAACAAGTTCGTGGTCCCATAGAACGATGTCCGATCTATGAGGAATACGCACGAACATCACGACGCAAGAACAAGTATTGAGTGGAATGACATAAGTGGGGAAACGACTACCGAGGAAAGAATAATGATCCTAATGCCGACTTAATGATTACACTACAATGTAATGGAAATGGATACAATGGATATGGCACGCGCCAAACCGTGATCTCGCTTAGGAAAAGTATGTACGCATACAAGCCATGTTTAACACAGAAAAGGTGCTGCAACCTCAATCCAACATACCAGCGTGGAGTAGGCGCGATACAAGCGTAACTATGCTTCAACGTGAAAAGTATAGGCACATACCGCATCAAGCTCAACAAGGAAAGGCGCAGCTAAGGATGGAAGATGATGCAAAGGAATGCATGCGATGGAATAGATATAATGGATATGGCACGCTGGCCAAACCCGCCTTTGCCTAGAAGGAATGTACGATATAAGCCATGTTCAGCACGTAACTTCGCATACGTAATCGTGCTTCGACGTGAAAAGTAAGGGCACATACCAGACCAAGCTCAACAAGGAAAGGCGCAAGCCAAGGATGGAAGATGATGCAGTGAATGCATGCAACTACAATGCGATGGAGATGGATATTTACAGAAATGCATGACATATGCACTATACCATAATGATGATGCACGACATATGCATGTTTTTTTTTTTTGAATGTTTTTGAAAAATGCATGACATATGCAATAGTATTGATGATGCATGAGATGCATGTTGTTTTTTTGTTTTTGTTTGTGTTTTGAAATGCATGACATATGCAATAGTATTGATGATGCATGATAAACGCAATATGATGCAATGGTCACATTGCGCTTTTCCTATTCTACCAATCGGGTGATATACTAGGTTGGTTCAAGATCTGCACTGAGACGAAACACGCCGCCTCAACCTATGGGGTTTCCATACGATTTCAAGCCGAGGGTACATCCCTCGGTATTTAAACCAGACTTTAGTCTCGAAATTCAACCTTACGCTTCTAGGCACAAGCCATTCAAACTCTAGTTTTCACCGCCCCCATTGGTCTCCTAGAACTCACCGCAAGAATACGCACGGTGGCTTTTACCAGACCACCGAAAAGTCGTTTCGCACGACAAACACCAAGGAATTGCACCTTCAGAGGATTTAAGGTCTCCTAGACCGAATGATGTATGCATGACAATGCATGTTTTGTTTTTGAAAAAACCCAACTACGCTGAGAGGAGATACATAATGCAATAAGCGTTTAAGGTCTCGCTGCACTGCAGGGGGCAACGATGAAATGCGCAAAACAATGCTACGAAATGCATGCAAATGCAATGAGGTGCACCTTAATGCACCGGAGGTTTTGCACCCCGAGGATTTAAGGTCTCCTAGACCGTGCGTGTTTAAGATGGAAAATGGAGTGCAATGAGGTACACGTGCCTCAAAGGATGGAAAATGAAGTAATGAGGGTGCGCCAAACGGCGCGATGGAATGCATGCCAATGCAATGAGGGCAACTTCAATACACAAGACTAAGTGCGAGATGCAATGCAATGAGACGCGCATGAGACGCGTTGTCTCATTTGATGGAAAATGAAGTGCAAAACGAGGCGACGCGTCTCGAGATGCAATGAATGTGAAATGAGGCACACGCACTTCATTTGATGGAAAATGAAGTGCAAACGAGGCGACGGCCTCGAGATGCAATGAAATGTGAAATGAATGTGATGAGGTACACCTCAATGCACCAAGGTCTTGCACCTCCCGAGGATTTAAGGTCTCCCGTGACTGCGGTGTTTTGGTCCCGCCGACTGCGGCGTAGCCAGCCCCGACCCGGATGGATGCATGAGCCAAAAATGCGCTGGTCGCCGAGATGATGATACATAACAATGCATAAAGGTTTTGCACCTTCCGAAGGATTTAAGGTCTCCTAGACTGCGTGTTTTGGTCCCGCCGACTGCAGAGCTGGTCCCGCCGACCCGGTAGAATGAAAGGCACATGAGGCACGCCAGACTCACGGATGGAGAATGAAATGCAAAACAAAGCACGGAGGTAGTAGACCTTACGTGACTCAAAATGAGATGCAAGATGAAGGAGTACGACACGCATGCCGCATGACAATGCAAATGGTGCAAGTCACAAGAGACGGCAAAATGGCGCGATGCGTTAGACAATGCATATGGGGCAACTTTGAATCTCTCAGAATGACAAAAGGATACAAAAGGATACAATCTTCGCTTGAATTTGAGTGTCACGACAAGAGAGACGGTCCAAGTCAAAACGGAGGCCGGCTGAGCATCGGGATGCATTTTCTTGTACTTTCTTGAGCTATGAAGACCCAAAACTCCTCAATTTGCCTAAAAGGGCCTTGGGAACACCACCGCCGGGTGGATGGTCACCGCCACCACCGGCTGCATGAACTCATCTATCGGCACATGTGCCGACCGCACAAAATAGTGCCGACCGCCAAAAATAGCTAATCGGGGCGCTTGACAATTTGTTCGTCTTATAAAATAGGGTTCCTAAACCCTATTTTCTTCATTTCCACACCGAAAATCTTTGCTCTCTCTCCAAAGTGTTTTCCTTTGATCCTCCGATTTTCGCGCTTTACGCCATTTTGCCGTCCGATTCGAGATACCTTCGCTTCAACACTTTGAACCTAACATTTCTCCATTTCGCATTCCTTTCGCTATTTTCGCTTTTCGACTTGTTCCTCGATTTTCTTCATTCTGTGTCTTTTCACATTCCGACCCTTCCGCCATTTCCGACTTCCTGGTTGACCTTCTCGCTGATTGACTTTTCAGATTCGACCCTTTTCATTTTCCGTCATTTTCACCATCATTACCCATGGCGACGATTTATATTCCACACGTCGACTCCCGACCATGAGATGGACCCCGGTCGAAGCCCTCCCATCGAGCGAAGCGCCATTCGATCCGGGCGACCTATCGCCTGCCATTCACGTTAACACCCGATGGACTCCGCCACTTCCGGCTTCGACAGTAGTTTTGGACCCAGAGTTTTTGCCGCATGAGCCGCCTCCCACTTGTTCGCCGGGCGCCACCGAGGTAACATTCTCGCCTTTATTTTCTCGCAATGTAGGATTTTCTATCAATTGCCGTAGCTAATCAACCCATCGCTTGTTTAGTCCTCGACGCATTATGTCAGTAGTCGATTGTAGACAAACTCATAATCGACACTGCTTAGGACCGACGCACATGCACACACACCGCACTAGTTCAATCACGCAAACACATGGCGCACATTGCATCGCCGATTCGCCGACACCCTACGCTTATTTGATTCTCAAAACTCGCGACGATGCTAGATTTGCACAAAACTACACCAACACGCGACACATCACACGCTAGAAGCCATCAAACATACCGAGACTTGGCTTCTATTTGAACGCTGAAAAGCACGCACACACGCCGCTTACACCGATCCTCATAGGAGCACCGCATGTCATGCATCAGCCCACACACCGTAAGTCAAACCCGACATCCGCTGAATCTAAAAATGTGCACACATGCACCGCATGCTAACCTTCACAAACATATCGACATTTCACCGCAGATAATCAAACCCGACATTTGCTTGAATCCGAGAAAATGTGCACACATGCACCAAGTTTATACCGAGCATCTAAAACATCGACGCACCACGGGTTTGTAGTTTATTATAAACACACCGCATCTTCGCTTGAATTTTAAAGATAATCAGACGATACTAGATTTATACCAACCGTGATATTTTCATATGGCTTTGCAATTTCTGACTACAGGAGACTCCCATACTCCGCGGTATGGGGAACATTACCGCCGATCGTACGCCGAGCCGCCTGACGCCGTTAGTCAGACAGGATCGGGCCGCTTTGACCTCTTCGCAGGGACTTTCCAGACTTCTCCACTTGCGCATCTCTTCTTGCCGCTCGCAGAGGTGGTGGACACCACCGATTCTTTTCATCTATCGACCGGGGACATGACGATGACCCTTTCGATTTCTCGATGCTCACCGCATCGGGTGGGTGATCCGATCCCTTTGACACGTATATGGACGAGTGGATCGCCGCCAGTTTATTTGTTTCGGCGAGGCGCCGCCGCTTGTTCGCCCAGGTTCGTCCGCTATTCCCGGTTTGAGGTGCGCTGAAAAGTGACTATGCCGTGGACGCGTCTGGCGACCTGTGAGAGGTGCCGAGAGGTATGCACGCGGCTTCTCATGTTTTTGCTAGGGACCACCTTATTCGCCGACCGCGAACACGGCTCTCGCTTCTCAACAAGACCGTGGACGCCGACGGATTGTGCAAGATGATCGTGGTGCGGCTCGCCACCCTTTACGGCTACATGAGCTCCTGCTTCCGTGGCAATGGCGCTGTTAGGAGGCTATCGCGAGCCCGGAGGTATGTCTTCTTCGCTTATTTCGCTCATATTTTCAGATCAGACATCGCACACATTGTTCAGATATCGTACTCCACGGCACACATATTGCGCTTATATCGATCAGATAATCGCTCACACCAGACACTCGCCAATACACTATACAACACACGGCCTGCTATTTCGCTTATTCTCAGACCGCTTATTCGATAATCGTGATCGACGCTCGCTTTTGCAACAGGTGTATGCCTACTTCCCCAGATTGAGCCAAGACGAGACGGAGACCCTCCGTCGCCCCTTCTTCGCCACATGACGGGCGATGTGTCCGGAGACCCCGACACTTTTAGCTTCTACCGCTGCTTTTCGACACCATCACCCCCACCGAGGTATGTTTTACTTTACAAATTCGCTTGAAGCTTCGCAGACGACATTTCTATATCAAGAGATAATCAATCAGATTTCATTTCAGTCACCCGGTACCGTGGGCTCCACTCCACGGTGATACGAGATAGGTATGCCGGCGCCACCGAGACCTCGCCATCGGATTCTCCCGGAGGGTCTTGGCCTGCGCCCGGTACTGGTGAGCGCTTATGCTGACTGGGATTGCCGGGGCAGATAGTTCCGATCCAACCTCCCGCGCACATGGGGGACACCGAGAGGTTTTCAGCAGCAGATGGAGGACTACACCTTGGTCGGGCCAGATGTGATGCTTATAGGGCGAGGGCGACTACTCCGAGTACGTCCTGACCTTCTTGATGCGGCCTCGAGCTGGGCTCCCGAGTTGATCCAGAGACCAAGGGCGCCAGCTGCCCGGCAGAGACAGAGCAGAGCGGGCCATCACAGAGGGCTCGAGCTCAAGGGCAGAGAGGGGTGCAGAGGGACGAGGGATTGGCCGGCCCGCCTACCTACTATGTTGACTTATAGGGGCAGAGCGGAGACCTACCAGATCCCTTTTGCTCCTCCTACCGGTCACGAGTTGGCCTAAGATTCCCGAGTTGCTCCCAGATGTATTACTTTATTTCAAGATCTTGCATTGTCATTTCACCATTAAGATATCCCACGTATCATCGATGTATTTAATACTTTTGCGCACCTCTCCGAGTATACCCGCTACCAGGAGTTGAATGCCTCCTCCGATGCCGCAATGACTTCGACGCTGGTCGCCACGGCTTGCCGGTATGTTTTATCGACTACGCCTCGAATCATACTGCTTCGCGATAATCGCTAATCGCACAAAAACTGATAAACCGCTTCATGGTTTTCATACATTGCACTCATACACCGTGATTCTATATCGATAAACCGCTCACCAGATTCACACATCGTGACTCATACATCGTGATTCTCAGATCGATAAACCGCCACCAGATTCACACACCGCACTCAGACATCGTGATTCTCAGATCGATAAACCGCCACCAGATTCACACACCGACTCATACATCGTGATTCTTCATTGATAAACCGCCACGCTTGATGTGTTTGTTCTTGTATTTTCAGCCTCCTTTCCCGATCCCTCCAAAGGTGACATCGCTTCCACTGGCCTCCTGCCTCTACTCGGATGGCAGTGATCTTCCTCGCACTGCAGGGGGACGTGGTCATGCGGGGAGCACCAGCTCCGCCCAGTGAGATGGGGAGTCGGAGGCGGGATCGAGTCATTTATGAGGAGGCCGGGATAGCTCGTTCTGCCCGACAAAGGATTTCCGCCCGACGACGCTTTTGTGCTTCTCGCCAGAAGAGGGCGAGGATCGATCCTCAGGCACGAGGCCTATTGGCCGATGATGATGATTTTTGCTTTTTTCTTTTATTTCTTTTCTTGTACTTTTCTTTTTGGTAGATAGAGTATCGTATCGCCACAGCAGTGTTTTTTGCTTTTTTTCAAACTATGTACTTGAAAAAGATGATATGAAATGGACTTTTTTATCTGAAAAGTGTTATATTTACATATCTCAGACTTTCAATCGCATTGCATCATATTACACCTCAAATGTAAATGATATTGATTTGTTATCCGACAATTGAACACTTGCAATCAGAATAATCAAATAACCAACCAACTAAACAAAGAAACAAATTTCATACAAACCATCGCTCAAATCAACATACAACCCATACTGGCGAGGATTGGGGCTACATACGGCTCGCGATACAATAACGGTTCATTCTGCCCACAAAGAAACCTTAAATGAATAACCCTAACTTTTGACAAGACGGATCACAAAACCGACATTTGCAAATGAAACACACTTGATGTTCCAAATTTTCCTTCCTTCTCCTACTTTGCACGGATGTAGAGAATGGCAAAGCATTCTCGAGCAAGCGATTACCTTTTAGAAGAAGAATGGGTTTTCAACCGGTGTCGAGCCTCCCACATAACACGCATGAGCAGACTCAATCAAAGAAGCAAAAGGCGACGACCTAACGCAACGAGACATACTCGAAAAGACTCAAGCCAAAGTTGAGACCGACAAATCAAAAGACACGACACACGACGTGTTTAAAAGAGACCTCAAATTTCGAGGAGCCGCCTCCCGTGCACACCTCCCACCCTTTCTCGACGGTGACTCACATCACTGCCTCAAGCTCGGTTTTTCTCACAAAAACCCTTCTCATTTTTCTCTCAACTTACTCCTCTCTATTCTTCAATCTCTCATTTTGCATCCCTCCCCAGGTAAATGATGATGAATAGGAATTTGCGGATTCACATCCACCGCCGTTAGCTCGGGCTATTCCTTCTCGTAGAATAGAGTGCCTCTCGCAATCATGTTAACGGGGGAAGACAGAGGACCCGACTCAATCGTGTTCCCTAGTTCGTTATTTTGACCATTTTTGTTTTTTTCTAAAACAGCTTTTGACCAAAATGAGAGTTGGATTAACGACTTATTCGATTTTTGATTTGAAAATCATGCTAATCAGCCGTGAGCATCGAAAATTCTCCTTTGGGGTCCAAACATGGTCCAATTTTGAAAGAAATAGTTTTCGAGAAAAATAAGTCAACCTCAAGAAAATTTTCAAAAACTATTTTTGCAAACAATCAATGCTCAACGAGCGAGAACTTACCCTCGAGATATGCAACCTCGATCGAAGGCAATGGAAAATTGCCCTCGCTTGAAAGGAGGGAAGGCAACGGAAAGTTGCCCCGGTTTGAACGGCAATTTATGGTAATGGAGGGCAACGGAAAGTTGCCCTTGTTTGATGATGCCGCGCATGTTGTAAGCCGCCTTTTGTTGACGATGGTCGATCCTGACGCGAGAAGTCAAGATGGCTTGAATCAATATGGACACAACACCGAAGGTGTTGGTGGTTTCTTCAAGAGGAAATTAATCACGAGTCCGGTTATCAGAATCAAGACATTGGATTCGAGAGGCAAAAGTGATCAAAACCATGACATGGATCGAGACGCTATGGAAGCGCTGGTCGGACTTCAGATGAAGTTGCTCACGATCCCAAACATGGGAATCAAGCCTCACGAGTTCCTAAGGTACACCGGTATTTAACCTTCCTATTTTTAGGCTCTAACTTTTGCCAAGGCGCCCAATGCGGTTTTCGACCTTGCAGTAGCTTTTTTTTTTTTTTTCTTTTCAATTCTTTTTCTTTTTTTTTTTTTTTTTCTTTTTCTTTTTCTTTTTTTTTTGTTTATTTTTCTTTTTTTTGCATTTTCTTTTGCTCTAACTTTTGCTCGGTCGCCTTCCGGTTTTCGCCCAAATGAGCCTCAAAGGGTAAAAGTGTAGCAAGCCCATGCCAAATGGTTTTGAGATTGAAGACTCTCCGATCCGTGAGAGTGGCCATCGTGTCGATTTGCGTAAAAGGTCCATCACGCTTACTTTCGAACTTTGCTTGGTGGGATTTTGATCTTCCCGACGGACTCGATGCCTTTGCTCGAGGGTCGCTTGAATCGGGCCACACAAAGGCCGTGATTGGTAGCTATCTTTGAACATTCTCGATACCGTCCAAGGTTTGAAAATGAGGAGTCGAGCCTCGAGGCCGAGAGCGATCCTAGGTCGCACAATCTCAAGAGTGATTCCACACATGTCTTCGCAAGACCGCAGAAAACATTTTTTGAAAGTTTTTAAGAAAGCGAAATCGCCAAGGCCAAGACAAGGTAGGACCAATCGATCAAAGCTAGGGTCCTTCTCAAGACTACGACAAGCATGATTTCATTCATTAAGGGCTTAGCACGCCTCTCTTTCTTTCAATTTTGATCAAAGTTTTGCCAAAACCCGAGGAATTCCTTCCTCTTCGTTTTCACCGCAGTGTTCAAAAAGTTTTCAAAAACTTAGGTCAATGCAATAATTTTTAAGGCACACGGGAGCAGGTGGAATGCACTGTCGCCCTGTTCGAGTTCTCTGGCACAACTAACCCAAAATAAGCAATAGGCATGGGAACACGGGTCAGCAATGTTTATTCGTGTTTTTAGATGCAACTGCTCCACGACAGAGGTAGACCCAAAAGGAAAGCAAAAAGAAGTAAGTAAACAAAACGGTGTTCGAGGCAACAACCCCTAATCACCTAGTATTCTATACAAAGAGGACCGACTTATTACAATTAGACGCACTTACAAAAAAGGATCGACTCAAAACGATGAGACGACTCAAAACAAAACAAAAGACCGACCGACACCCAAGCCAGATTTACAAAACTAGTATTGGCAGTGCTCAAAAATGCGCGCCAAACGCCATATCCAAAAATGTACCAGATATTGCCCGCAGTGCTTGAATCCCAATTACATACTCACAGACGGTGTCCTCAGATTCTGGTCCTCACAATCCAAGAACTCAGAGGACCGATGCCGAGGTGGTGGGAGGATAACCTTGTTATCAATCAAACTCTCAGACTCATGACGGAGGCGGAAGCAATTATCGCTGGCGGGCAGATCCGCTGATGGTACGCGACAATACCGAGTGGCATCATGGCTCGCCGGAAGGGGTTTGGGGAGCGGCTTAGGATCGAGGGGTGTGAGATGCCCTTGGCTAAAATCAAGTGCCCGACAACGGCATGTAGAGAGGATGGAAGGCCTCGCGCCTCTGGCAAGTACTTTAATCGAGGACTCTTGCTAGATGCACTAGCTAACGTCACGGTGCACTTTGAGTTTCGATCCTTTCCGGATGTGGCCGAGGAAGAACCTTCTTGGCATGACGGGCCTATCCTGCTTCCGATTGATCGAATCGCCTCAAAGCGTAGGGAAAACGCTATCCATACTTTTGGTTACAATCGCAGATACCGTTGTTTGCTCATTCCTCCGCTTAAAGCTCGGATCGCCTACAAGTTAGCTTGTTCCATGGGATCGCATCGCCTTTACTTTGTCTTTGCCTCGCCTCACCATGAGAGGTTTGGGTTGGTACTGCACATCATTGTTGTGGGTGGAGGTCATCTCCGATCGAGTGAGCTCGATCACAATCCGCCCAAAGACGGGGCCTCGGGTTCGAATTTCAAAGATACGGCAACCGTGGCGAGGTTGACATTCCAGAAGCGAGATCCGCCACGACCTGGAGCTCGCCTATCATCCCCATTAACTCGAATGTAGTGGGCTCATGAGCCCGAGAATTGAGGGGTCCAGATCGGTGTGCAGCGACCTAGGCGTGTGGCATATCAACAAGAGCCTCATCTTGTGGGTGGTTCTTGACTGGCCGCATTATGACCACAATCTCTTCCGAAGTTTTGATCATGTTTGGTCCGCCACGAGGAGAAGACACTAGTCGCTCGACCAACTCTCTCAATCTCGAATCAAACGGAAAACAAGCAAGATTTAGCCCCAAATAGATCAAACACGGTGTAGTCAAACAATCAGACTACCATCAACATCGCTCCTCAAGTCATCGCCCCAAATCAAATCGATTCCCGCAGATATAATCGATTCTCAAAAATCGACATCGATGCCCCAGTCGATACGCAGACGCAGAACCGGTATATGCATTCCCCAGAGAGATACATTCTAAAAGCACATAGCAAGTAAATGAGAGCCAAAACACCCCTATGTCAGTAGGGTTTCGCCCTATTTTGTCGAGCTAGGGTTTCACTACGACGCAATGTTTCAAACAACCTAATATCGGTGAGCAACCCGCCCTAGTTTGGAATGGTCACTACGGATTCGACTATGCAACTAGGTCGAATGGTCAAAGGGTGCCCCCAAAAACCGGTTTGTGTTCTATCGGCAGAGTTCGCAACCGTCCAAATTTTATGGACATGCCTTGATAAGACAAGCCTCCCAAGAAACCGCCAGAATAGCAGATGGCCAACACGGTGTCCTAGGCGCACCAATGCACATGCAATGCAAAGAAACACATAAGTGAAATCAAAACAGATATCACGAAGTTCGAGTCAAGCTCTCTAAAATCCCTCAGAGTCGCCAGAATCAGACGATCGCCTGGACGCTGCTACGCTGGACTCGATTTGTGGCTTCTAAATCAACCAAAGAGTCCAATCCGCAAATCGCTTGAGAAAACAGATTTTTGAAAAGTAGTGCCAAACATGGACTGCTGCCAGACATGAGTCGCCACCTAAATATTTTATTTTTGGGAAATTTAGAAACCCCGACTTAAGCGTCAAGGCCACATGTCCGCTATCACCAAAGTGGTCTTGGCTCGAGCTTGGGTACGACGGAAGGTCAACTATGAGCACTTTCGCCCGTTCAAGACCGCCTTACTAACCGTGATATCCGCTTTTGAAAACTTTATGCGTTTATTCCTATTAACCTAGAATTACTATGTGATGACAACACAAAAGTATAGACTAGATCGCCTAACTTGGAAATAAACATTGCATATCCGCTTTTGTCTCAAAAACGTGTTAGATTTTGCTACCGCAAGTAGGCTAAAATGCGGATTTCAATGAGTTGTTCCAACTCGTGCAATCCAACCTTCACCCTCAGTGCATTCAAACAGCTTATATAACACATAAGCATTTAGCCGCATGGCAATCCTATTGTCATGGTAACAATCACATCGCATATATATGCTAAAGCAAAAACACTTACATCAGACTAAGGCCAAAATAATAAACTAGTTAGCAAAGCATGCATGACCTAGTTCATGTTAAATGTCTAATGCAACATGCGGTATGGATGCATGCGCCTAGAGTAGGCTCGCTAACCCTAAACATGGCACATGAGATGTGACAACTATCACGTATTCAATTTGAATTGAAAGTACGATGTAATTTGTATGATGTACCGAGCCTGCATGTAAACAAATGCATGAATGCACACATGCATTGCATAAGGTATGCTAAAATAAGTATGCCCTAATCTACCATAAGGTGTAAATAAAAGGGAGAAAGAAATGGGGGAAGACATACATGCCACTCACCCACACTTATTACATTTTGCCCTCGCCGAGGGACCAAAAGAATATACAGAATCAAATAAATAATTAACTATTCTAGCTAATTAAATATTACAAATCAACTAAATTAATTAAATCAAATAATTAATCTATTTAAGCGATAAATGCCCTAAGGAGGGTCGACTGATCGCTGCCGGACTCGCTTTGAATCGTGACCGCCGCAGCAAGTGTGCTCGCTTCTCTCGCTTCCTTCTAAAATTCTAAAACTTCGGAGTGCCTCAGAGCACCGGAAGTATCATCGGCCGAGGCATGGAGCCACCGGCCGAGGAGGAATCCACCGCTCAATTTCATTATCGGCCGCTAAGAGGCAATGGCCGGCACTAAAGAGTGCCGACGCCATTTATCCTCGCAGAACTCGCAGAATCGACAAAGAAGCAGAGGAAACCAAAGGCAAGGCAATGCAAACTAAAGCATGTATGCACCAAGCACATCCTCATCATGCTATGGACTCAAGAGGGCATGTGCCTCGATTCCTGATCATCAATCGCAAGATTTCCATGCGTGATGATCCTAAGAACCAAGGGTACAAATTTGATTTAAAATGCATACAAACCAAGCAATCACATAAGGGGGTACCAAACCTCTATCAAACTCACTTCAAGAGGCTTGGTATGCATGTTAATGTGGTGCAATCCTAAGCATGTCATCTAGGATGCAAGATGGACAATATGATGCATTTACGCAAGCATACAAACAAGCATATAATACAAGCATGCAATCCAATGGAATAATGGGTTAGACATGAATTAGGCAACCCTAAAAGGCCTAAGATCAAAGGGCCAAAATGCCTAGAAAATGAGACCAAATGCACATGCACATATGCAAGTGTTAAGGCCCAAGGCTTAGGCAAACCAAAGCAATTTCATGCATACTTAAAGAGGCCAAACATGGACTAATAGCATGCATTTAAAGCTCAAATTCATGTTAAACACGATGCCAAATCATGCAATGAAGCATGCCAAACAAAGCATGTAAATGGCCTAGGCTTAAAGCAAGTCAATAGGGCATTAAACCACACTTAGCGCAATCATACATGGCAATATTCAAGTACTTAAAGACAAAGTTTTAACACATAAAACTAAGCCTAAATGACCACCTAGATGGCATCTAGGAAGCATGGAATCTAAGACATGCAATAAGGCCTAAACATGGAACACTTAACACAAGCCCTTAAAGCATTAACAAGGCCACTAAGGCAATCAAACAAGCATGTATGAAGGACTGAAATGGCATGCTAGATGGTTCCAATCATCAAAAACAAAGCTAGAATAGCATACCACACTTTCATGCTTTTGAGGCCAACAAGCCAAATACAAAGAGGCTACCAAATGCACGCCAAGATTGGCCAAAATAGCTATGGACAGAGCTAAATCATGGCAAAATAAGCTTACAAGCTTCACAAATCTAAGCTTAAAACATGCTAGAAAATAGGGCAAACAACCTAGGCATGTTAAGGCATAAAAGAGGCATTACAAGGCAACTATACTAAGCATGTATAGGAGGCCAAAACCAACTTGAAAACATGTTATATCATAGTAATATAAGCATAGAAAACAAGTCAAACAAGCTCAACACACACTCAAGCATGGGGCTCTCTTAAGAAGCAAAACTTGCTCCTTTTCATGGACATCAAGGAGAGGGGTGGCCCTCTCCTTTCTAGGACTTTATGGCATTCTCCACCACCGAAATCCTCAAGATTTCAGTGGTGGAGAGGCCCAAGCACACAAGTCCCGGATCTCTCCAAAATAGCACAAAAGTGACCTTTTTTCAAGGTCTAAAGGGGTCAAACCTCCCCAAACCACAAAACACTCTTAATATACAATGAAGAGGGTTCAAAATCAGAACTTTTTGTGTTATATGCTAAGCTCAAAAACTATTTTAAACTAGGTAAAAATGGAGTGCAAAATGGGGAATAAATGCAAGTTTTCACCCTTGTTGTCTTCACAAGAGTTGATGTTGTTGCTTCCTTGAGCTCCAAACCACCAAAAATGTCAAGAACCCACCTTGGAACCTCGTAACCAAGAGAAGAGGAACACTAGGTGTTTTAGTGCAATAGTGTGAACTAAACACCTAGTGTACTAAGAAAAAAGAGAGATATGATATATGTATCTAACTTAACCCTAAAAACCAGAGCTCCAAATTTCTCTAACAATGGCTAATGCTCAAAAATGCTAACCCTAAGTCAAGAGGGAGAGCTTCTCTTATAGAACTTGTAAACTTACAAGCTAAGCAAACAAGATTTCATCCCTCCATACACGCATGGAGGGAAGCAATGCTCAAAAGTCATCAAAATATCTCGTAAAGCAAGTGCATTGGTGGTCGGTCACCGGGCAAATGGTCATTTCGCCCAAAATAGTGCCGACCGGCACAAAATAGTGCCGACCGCCACAATATAGTGCCGCGGTCAACTAAAGCCACAGCCTCTAGCCCCGGCAGGTGGTAGGATGCCTCAGAAGGCATTCCCCGCCTCAAAGGCAAACACAAGTGTTTGGTGCAAACCAAACACAACGGTCGAAGTTCGAGGTCCCGAGGCACTGCCAGCCGAGAACTCCGAACTCCAAACTAACACAAACATGGATGATCACCGAGTTCCAATCTGGTGACGCCCAAGTCTTGAGGACGGTCAAAATGGGGTGTCTACAAAGAGAAATGGTAAACGCCGATTTACATATTCGCCATCAGGCAGAGAATCTTATAGGTGGTCGAAAGTGTTCAACCCTAATGCTTGAGAAATGGTAAGTAAACGCCAGATTTACATATCTCGCCATCGCAGAGAATCCGTAGGTGTTCGGTGTTCGAACCCTAATGCGTGAGAAATGGTAAGTAAACGCCAGATTTACATATTCGCCATCGCAGAGAATCAGAGGTGTTCGAGAGTTCAACCCTAATGTGAGAAATGGTAAGTAAACGCCATTTACATATTTGCCATCGCGCAGAGAATCAGATAGGTGTTCGAAAGTGTTCAACCCTAATGCGCGAGAAATGGTAAGTAAACGCCAGATTTACATATCTACCATCGCGGCAGAGAATGTGATAGTGTTCGAGTGTTCGAACCCCACGCGAGAAATGGTAATTAAACGCCATATTTACATATCGCCATCGCAGAGAATCTGCATAGGTGTTCGAGTGTTCAACCCTAATGCGCGAGAAATGGTAAGTAAACGCCAGATTTACATATTCGCCATCGCAGAGAATCAGATAGGTGTTCGAGTGTTCAACCCTAATGCTTGAGAAATGGTAAGTAAACGCCATATTTACATATCTCGCCATCGCAGAGAATCAGATAGGTGTTCGAGTGTTCAACCCTAATGCGTGAGAAATGGTAAGTAAACGCCGATTACATATTCCGCCATCGCAGAGAATCAGATAGGTGTTCGAGTGTTCAACCCTAATGCGGAGAAATGGTAAGTAAACGCCAGATTTACATATTTGCCATCGCAGAGAATCCGTGATAGGTGTTCGAGTGTTCGAACCCTAATGCATGAGAAATGGTAAGTAAACGCCATATTTACATATCTCGCCATCGTAGCAGAGAATCAGATAGGTGTTCGAGTGTTCAACCCTAATGCGGAGAAATGGTAAGTAAACGCCAGATTTACATATTCCGCCATCGGCAGAGAATCAGATAGGTTTTAGAGTGTTCAACCCTAATGCGTGAGAAATGGTAAGTAAACGCCAGATTTACATATTCGCCATCGCGGCAGAGAATCATATAGGTGTTCGAGTGTTCAACCCTAATGCGTGAGAAATGGTAAGTAAACGCCAGATTTACATATCCGCCATCGGCAGAGAATGTGATAGGTGTTCGAGTGTTCAACCCTAATGCTTGAGAAATGGTAAGTAAACGCCAGATTTACATATCTCGCCATCGCAGAGAATCAGATAGGTGTTCGAGTGTTCAACCCTAATGCGTGAGAAATGGTAAGTAAACGCCATTTACATATCCGCCATCGTGCAGAGAATCCGATAGGTGTTCGAGTGTTCAACCCTAATGCGAGAAATGGTAAGTAAACGCCATTTACATATCCGCCATCGCAGAGAATCCGCATAGGTGTTCGAGTGTTCAACCCTAACGCGTGAGAAATGGTAAGTAAACGCCAGATTTACATATCTCGCCATCGCGCAGAGAATCAGATAGGTGTTCGAGTGTTCAACCCTAATGCGCGAGAAATGGTAAGTAAACGCCGATTTACATATTCGCCATCGGCAGAGAATCAGATAGGTGTTCGAGTGTTCAACCCTACGCGTGAGAGAAATGGTAAGTAAACGCCAGATTTACATATCTCGCCATCGTGCAGAGAGAATCCATAGGTGTTCGAGTGTTCAACCCTAATGCGTGAGAAATGGTAAGTAAACGCCAGATTTACATATCCGCCATCGCGCAGAGAATCCGATAGGTGTTCGAGTGTTCAACCCTAATGCGCGAGAAATGGTAAGTAAACGCCAGATTTACATATTCGCCATCGCGCAGAGAATCAGATAGGTGTTCGAGTGTTCAACCCTAATGCGCGAGAAATGGTAAACGCCAGATTTACATATTCGCCATCGGCAGAGAATCAGATAGGTGTTCGAGTGTTCAACCCTAATGCGAGAAATGGTAAGTAAACGCCAGATTTACATATTCGCCATCAGGCAGAGAATCAGATAGTGTTCGAGTGTTCAACCCTAATGCGGAGAAATGGTAAGTAAACGCCATTTACATATCTCGCCATCGCGCAGAGAATCAGATAGGTGTTCGAAAGTGTTCAACCCTAATGCGTGAGAAATGGTAAGTAAACGCCAGATTTACATATCTCGCCATCGCGCAGAGAATCCGATAGGTGTTCGAGTGTTCAACCCCAATGCGTGAGAAATGGTAAGTAAACGCCAGATTTACATATCCGCCATCGGCAGAGAATCAGATAGGTGTTCGAGTGTTCAACCCTAATGCGCGAGAAATGGTAAGTAAACGCCAGATTTACATATCCGCCATCGGCAGAGAATCCGTGATAGGTGTTCGAGTGTTCAACCCTAATGCGTGAGAAATGGTAAGTAAACGCCAGATTTACATATTCGCCATCGCAGAGAATCAGATAGGTGTTCGAGTGTTCAACCCTAATGCGTGAGAAATGGTAAGTAAACGCCAGATTTACATATCCGCCATCGCGCAGAGAATCAGATAGGTGTTCGAGTGTTCAACCCTAATGCGTGAGAAATGGTAAGTAAACGCCAGATTACATATCTCGCCATCAGGCAGAGAATCAGATAGTGTTCGAGTGTTCAACCCTAATGCGCGAGAAATGGTAAGTAAACGCCAGATTACATATTCGCCATCGCGCAGAGAATCAGATAGGTGTTCGAGTGTTCAACCCTAATGCGCGAGAAATGGTAAGTAAACGCCAGATTTACATATTCGCCATCGCGGCAGAGAATCAGATAGGTGTTCGAGTGTTCAACCCTAATGCGTGAGAAATGGTAAGTAAACGCCAGATTTACATATCTCGCCATCGCGCAGAGAATCAGATAGGTGTTCGAGTGTTCAACCCTAATGCGCGAGAAATGGTAAGTAAACGCCAGATTTACATATCCGCCATCGCGGCAGAGAATCAGATAGGTGTTCGAGTGTTCAACCCCAATGCGTGAGAAATGGTAAGTAAACGCCAGATTTACATATCCGCCATCGGCAGAGAATCAGATAGGTGTTCGAGTGTTCAACCCTAATGCGCGAGAAATGGTAAGTAAACGCCAGATTTACATATTCGCCATCGCGCAGAGAATCAGATAGGTGTTCGAGTGTTCAACCCTAATGCGTGAGAAATGGTAAGTAAACGCCAGATTTACATATTCGCCATCGCGGCAGAGAATCAGATAGGTGTTCGAAAGTGTTCAACCCTAATGCGTGAGAAATGGTAAGTAAACGCCAGATTTACATATTCGCCATCGCGCAGAGAATCAGATAGGTGTTCGAGTGTTCAACCCTAATGCGTGAGAAATGGTAAGTAAACGCCAGATTTACATATTCGCCATCGCGGCAGAGAATCCGTGATAGGTGTTCGAGTGTTCAACCCTAATGCGTGAGAAATGGTAAGTAAACGCCAGATTTACATATCCGCCATCGCGGCAGAGAATCAGATAGGTGTTCGAAAGTGTTCAACCCTAATGCGCGAGAAATGGTAAGTAAACGCCAGATTTACATATCGCCATCGCAGAGAATCAGATAGGTGTTCGAGTGTTCAACCCTAATGCGTGAGAAATGGTAAGTAAACGCCAGATTTACATATTCGCCATCGCGCAGAGAATCCGTGATAGGTGTTCGAGTGTTCAACCCTAATGCGTGAGAAATGGTAAGTAAACGCCGATTTACATATTCGCCATCGCGGCAGAGAATCAGATAGGTGTTCGAGTGTTCAACCCTAATGCGTGAGAAATGGTAAGTAAACGCCAGATTTACATATTCGCCATCGCGGCAGAGAATCAGATAGGTGTTCGAGTGTTCAACCCTAATGCGCGAGAAATGGTAAGTAAACGCCAGATTTACATATCCGCCATCGCAGAGAATGTGATAGGTGTTCGAGTGTTCAACCCTAATGCGTGAGAAATGGTAAGTAAACGCCAGATTTACATATTCGCCATCGCAGAGAATCAGATAGGTGTTCGAAAGTGTTCAACCCTAATGCGTGAGAAATGGTAAGTAAACGCCAGATTTACATATCGCCATCGCAGAGAATCAGATAGGTGTTCGAGTGTTCAACCCTAATGCGCGAGAAATGGTAAGTAAACGCCAGATTTACATATCTCGCCATCGGCAGAGAATCAGATAGGTGTTCGAGTGTTCAACCCTAATGCGCGAGAAATGGTAAGTAAACGCCAGATTTACATATCCGCCATCGCAGAGAATCAGATAGGTGTTCGAAAGTGTTCAACCCTAATGCGCGAGAAATGGTAAGTAAACGCCAGATTTACATATTCGCCATCGCAGAGAATCAGATAGGTGTTCGAGTGTTCAACCCTAATGCGGAGAAATGGTAAGTAAACGCCAGATTTACATATTCGCCATCGCGGCAGAGAATCAGATAGGTGTTCGAGTGTTCAACCCTAATGCGAGAAATGGTAAGTAAACGCCAGATTTACATATTCGCCATCGCAGAGAATCAGATAGGTGTTCGAGTGTTCAACCCTAATGCGTGAGAAATGGTAAGTAAACGCCAGATTTACATATCTCGCCATCGCGGCAGAGAATCCGTATAGGTGTTCGAGTGTTCAACCCTAATGCGTGAGAAATGGTAAGTAAACGCCAGATTTACATATTCCGCCATCGCAGAGAATCAGATAGGTGTTCGAGTGTTCAACCCTAATGCGAGAAATGGTAAGTAAACGCCAGATTTACATATCGCCATCGCGGCAGAGAATCAGTGATAGGTGTTCGAGTGTTCAACCCTAATGCGTGAGAAATGGTAAGTAAACGCCAGATTTACATATCCGCCATCGCGGCAGAGAATCAGATAGGTGTTCGAAAGTGTTCAACCCTAATGCGTGAGAAATGGTAAGTAAACGCCAGATTTACATATTCGCCATCGCAGAGAATCAGATAGGTGTTCGAAAGTGTTCAACCCTAATGCGCGAGAAATGGTAAGTAAACGCCAGATTTACATATCCGCCATCGGCAGAGAATCAGATAGTGTTCGAGTGTTCAACCCTAATGCGTGAGAAATGGTAAGTAAACGCCAGATTTACATATCCGCCATCGCGCAGAGAATCAGATAGGTGTTCGAGTGTTCAACCCTAATGCGTGAGAAATGGTAAGTAAACGCCAGATTTACATATCTCGCCATCGGCAGAGAATCCGTGATAGGTGTTCGAGTGTTCAACCCTAATGCGTGAGAAATGGTAAGTAAACGCCAGATTTACATATCCGCCATCGCGCAGAGAATCAGATAGGTGTTCGAGTGTTCAACCCTAATGCGTGAGAAATGGTAAGTAAACGCCAGATTTACATATTCGCCATCGCGCAGAGAACTGTGATAGGTGTTCGAGTGTTCAACCCTAATGCGCGAGAAATGGTAAGTAAACGCCAGATTTACATATTCGCCATCGCGGCAGAGAATCAGATAGGTGTTCGAGTGTTCAACCCTAATGCGTGAGAAATGGTAAGTAAACGCCAGATTTACATATCCGCCATCGCGCAGAGAATCAGATAGGTGTTCGAGTGTTCAACCCTAATGCGTGAGAAATGGTAAGTAAACGCCAGATTTACATATTCGCCATCGCGCAGAGAATCCGTGATAGGTGTTCGAGTGTTCAACCCTAATGCGTGAGAAATGGTAAGTAAACGCCAGATTTACATATCCGCCATCGCAGAGAATCCGTGATAGGTGTTCGAGTGTTCAACCCTAATGCGCGAGAAATGGTAAGTAAACGCCAGATTTACATATCTCGCCATCGCAGAGAATCAGATAGGTGTTCGAGTGTTCAACCCTAATGCGCGAGAGAAATGGTAAGTAAACGCCAGATTTACATATCTCGCCATCGCGCAGAGAATCCGTGATAGGTGTTCGAGTGTTCAACCCTAATGCGTGAGAAATGGTAAGTAAACGCCAGATTTACATATCCGCCATCGCGGCAGAGAATCAGATAGGTGTTCGAGTGTTCAACCCTAATGCGTGAGAAATGGTAAGTAAACGCCAGATTTACATATTCGCCATCGCGCAGAGAATCAGATAGGTGTTCGAGTGTTCAACCCCAATGCGTGAGAAATGGTAAGTAAACGCCAGATTTACATATCTCGCCATCGCAGAGAATCCGTATAGGTGTTCGAGTGTTCAACCCTACGCGCGAGAAATGGTAAGTAAACGCCAGATTTACATATCTCGCCATCGCGCAGAGAATCAGATAGGTGTTCGAGTGTTCAACCCTAATGCGTGAGAAATGGTAAGTAAACGCCAGATTTACATATCCGCCATCGCGCAGAGAATCAGATAGGTGTTCGAGTGTTCAACCCTAATGCGTGAGAAATGGTAAGTAAACGCCAGATTTACATATCTCGCCATCGCGGCAGAGAATCAGATAGGTGTTCGAGTGTTCAACCCTAATGCGCGAGAAATGGTAAGTAAACGCCAGATTTACATATCTCGCCATCGCGCAGAGAATCAGATAGGTGTTCGAGTGTTCAACCCTAATGCGAGAAATGGTAAGTAAACGCCAGATTTACATATTCCGCCATCGCAGAGAATCCGTGATAGGTGTTCGAGTGTTCAACCCTAATGCGCGAGAAATGGTAAGTAAACGCCAGATTTACATATCTCGCCATCGCAGAGAATCAGATAGGTGTTCGAGTGTTCAACCCTAATGCGTGAGAAATGGTAAGTAAACGCCAGATTTACATATTCCGCCATCGCGGCAGAGAATCAGATAGGTGTTCGAGTGTTCAACCCTAATGCGCGAGAAATGGTAAGTAAACGCCAGATTTACATATTCCGCCATCGCAGAGAATCAGATAGGTGTTCGAGTGTTCAACCCTAATGCGCGAGAAATGGTAAGTAAACGCCAGATTTACATATCTCGCCATCGCGCAGAGAATCCATAGGTGTTCGAGTGTTCAACCCTAATGCGCGAGAAATGGTAAGTAAACGCCAGATTTACATATCCGCCATCGCGGCAGAGAATCAGATAGGTGTTCGAGTGTTCAACCCTAATGCGTGAGAAATGGTAAGTAAACGCCAGATTTACATATTCCGCCATCGCGCAGAGAATCAGATAGGTGTTCGAGTGTTCGAACCCTAATGCGCGAGAGAAATGGTAAGTAAACGCCAGATTTACATATCCGCCATCGCAGAGAAATCAGATAGTGTTCGAGTGTTCAACCCTAATGCGCGAGAAATGGTAAACGCCAGATTTACATATTCGCCATCGCAGAGAATCCGTGATAGGTGTTCGAGTGTTCAACCCTAATGCGCGAGAAATGGTAAGTAAACGCCAGATTTACATATTCGCCATCGGCAGAGAATCCGTGATAGTGTTCGAAAGTGTTCAACCCTAATGCGTGAGAAATGGTAAGTAAACGCCAGATTTACATATCTCGCCATCGCGCAGAGAATCAGATAGTGTTCGAGTGTTCAACCCTAATGCGGAGAAATGGTAAGTAAACGCCAGATTTACATATCTCGCCATCGGCAGAGAATCAGATAGGTGTTCGAGTGTTCAACCCTAATGCGTGAGAAATGGTAAGTAAACGCCAGATTTACATATCGCCATCGCGCAGAGAATCAGATAGGTGTTCGAGTGTTCAACCCTAATGCGCGAGAAATGGTAAGTAAACGCCAGATTTACATATTCGCCATCGCAGAGAATCAGATAGGTGTTCGAGTGTTCAACCCTAATGCGGAGAAATGGTAAGTAAACGCCAGATTTACATATCTCGCCATCGCGGCAGAGAATCAGATAGGTGTTCGAGTGTTCAACCCTAATGCGTGAGAAATGGTAAGTAAACGCCAGATTTACATATTCGCCATCGGCAGAGAATCAGATAGGTGTTCGAGTGTTCAACCCTAATGCGTGAGAAATGGTAAGTAAACGCCAGATTTACATATTCGCCATCGTGCAGAGAATCAGATAGGTGTTCGAGTGTTCAACCCTAATGCGTGAGAAATGGTAAGTAAACGCCAGATTTACATATTCGCCATCGGCAGAGAATCAGATAGGTGTTCGAGTGTTCAACCCTAATGCGCGAGAAATGGTAAGTAAACGCCAGATTTACATATCCGCCATCGCGGCAGAGAATCAGATAGGTGTTCGAAAGTGTTCAACCCTAATGCGCGAGAAATGGTAAGTAAACGCCAGATTTACATATCTCGCCATCGGCAGAGAATCAGATAGGTGTTCGAGTGTTCAACCCCAATGCGCGAGAAATGGTAAGTAAACGCCAGATTTACATATTCGCCATCGCGGCAGAGAATCAGATAGGTGTTCGAGTGTTCAACCCTAATGCGTGAGAAATGGTAAGTAAACGCCAGATTTACATATTCGCCATCGGCAGAGAATCAGATAGGTGTTCGAGTGTTCAACCCTAATGCGTGAGAAATGGTAAGTAAACGCCAGATTTACATATCTCGCCATCGCAGAGAATCCGTGATAGGTGTTCGAGTGTTCAACCCTAATGCGTGAGAAATGGTAAGTAAACGCCAGATTTACATATTCGCCATCGCGCAGAGAATCAGATAGGTGTTCGAGTGTTCAACCCTAATGCGGAGAAATGGTAAGTAAACGCCAGATTTACATATTCCGCCATCGCGCAGAGAATCAGATAGGTGTTCGAGTGTTCAACCCTAATGCGCGAGAAATGGTAAGTAAACGCCAGATTTACATATCTCGCCATCGCGCAGAGAATCAGTGATAGGTGTTCGAGTGTTCAACCCTAATGCGCGAGAAATGGTAAGTAAACGCCAGATTTACATATCCGCCATCGCGCAGAGAATCAGATAGGTGTTCGAGTGTTCAACCCTAATGCGTGAGAAATGGTAAGTAAACGCCAGATTTACATATTCCGCCATCGCGGCAGAGAATCAGATAGGTGTTCGAGTGTTCAACCCTAATGCGTGAGAAATGGTAAGTAAACGCCAGATTTACATATTCGCCATCGCAGAGAATCCGTGATAGGTGTTCGAGTGTTCAACCCTAATGCGCGAGAAATGGTAAGTAAACGCCAGATTACATATTCGCCATCGCGCAGAGAATCAGATAGGTGTTCGAGTGTTCAACCCTAATGCGTGAGAAATGGTAAGTAAACGCCAGATTTACATATCTCGCCATCGCAGAGAATCAGATAGGTGTTCGAGTGTTCAACCCTAATGCGTGAGAAATGGTAAGTAAACGCCAGATTTACATATTCCGCCATCGCGGCAGAGAATCAGTGATAGGTGTTCGAGTGTTCAACCCTAATGCGTGAGAAATGGTAAGTAAACGCCAGATTTACATATTCGCCATCGCAGGCAGAGAATCAGTGATAGGTGTTCGAGTGTTCAACCCTAATGCGCGAGAAATGGTAAGTAAACGCCAGATTACATATCCGCCATCGGCAGAGAATCCGTGATAGGTGTTCGAGTGTTCAACCCTAATGCGCGAGAAATGGTAAGTAAACGCCAGATTTACATATCCGCCATCGCGCAGAGAATCAGATAGTGTTCGAGTGTTCAACCCTAATGCGTGAGAAATGGTAAGTAAACGCCAGATTTACATATCTCGCCATCGCAGAGAATCGTGATAGGTGTTCGAGTGTTCAACCCTACGCGCGAGAAATGGTAAGTAAACGCCAGATTTACATATCCGCCATCGCAGAGAATCAGATAGGTGTTCGAGTGTTCAACCCTAATGCGTGAGAAATGGTAAGTAAACGCCAGATTTACATATCCGCCATCGGCAGAGAATCAGATAGGTGTTCGAGTGTTCAACCCTAATGCGCGAGAAATGGTAAGTAAACGCCAGATTTACATATCTCGCCATCGTGCAGAGAATCAGATAGTGTTCGAGTGTTCAACCCTAATGCGTGAGAAATGGTAAGTAAACGCCAGATTTACATATTCGCCATCGCAGAGAGAATCAGATAGGTGTTCGAGTGTTCAACCCTAATGCGCGAGAAATGGTAAGTAAACGCCAGATTTACATATCCGCCATCGGCAGAGAATCCGTGATAGGTGTTCGAGTGTTCAACCCTAATGCGCGAGAAATGGTAAGTAAACGCCAGATTTACATATTCGCCATCGCAGAGAATCAGATAGTGTTCGAGTGTTCAACCCTAATGCGCGAGAAATGGTAAGTAAACGCCAGATTTACATATTCCGCCATCGCAGAGAATCAGATAGGTGTTCGAGTGTTCAACCCTAATGCGTGAGAAATGGTAAGTAAACGCCAGATTTACATATTCGCCATCGCAGAGAATCCGTGATAGGTGTTCGAGTGTTCAACCCTAATGCGCGAGAAATGGTAAGTAAACGCCATTTACATATCTCGCCATCGCGGCAGAGAATCCGTGATAGGTGTTCGAGTGTTCAACCCTAATGCGCGAGAAATGGTAAGTAAACGCCAGATTTACATATTCGCCATCGCGCAGAGAATCAGATAGGTGTTCGAGTGTTCAACCCTAATGCGCGAGAAATGGTAAGTAAACGCCAGATTTACATATCTCGCCATCGCAGAGAATCCGTGATAGGTGTTCGAGTGTTCAACCCTAATGCGTGAGAAATGGTAAGTAAACGCCAGATTTACATATCCGCCATCGCAGAGAATCTGTGATAGGTGTTCGAGTGTTCAACCCTAATGCGTGAGAAATGGTAAGTAAACGCCAGATTTACATATTCCGCCATCGCAGAGAATCAGATAGGTGTTCGAAAGTGTTCAACCCTAATGCGCGAGAAATGGTAAGTAAACGCCAGATTTACATATCTCGCCATCGCGCAGAGAATCAGATAGGTGTTCGAGTGTTCAACCCTAATGCGTGAGAAATGGTAAGTAAACGCCAGATTTACATATCCGCCATCGCGGCAGAGAATCAGATAGGTGTTCGAAAGTGTTCAACCCTAATGCGCGAGAAATGGTAAGTAAACGCCAGATTTACATATCCGCCATCGCGCAGAGAATCCGTGATAGGTGTTCGAGTGTTCGAACCCTAATGCGTGAGAAATGGTAAGTAAACGCCAGATTTACATATCTCGCCATCGCGCAGAGAATCAGATAGGTGTTCGAGTGTTCAACCCTAATGCGTGAGAAATGGTAAGTAAACGCCAGATTTACATATTCGCCATCGTGCAGAGAATCAGATAGGTGTTCGAGTGTTCAACCCTAATGCGTGAGAAATGGTAAGTAAACGCCAGATTTACATATCCGCCATCGCAGAGAATCAGATAGGTGTTCGAGTGTTCAACCCTAATGCGTGAGAAATGGTAAGTAAACGCCAGATTTACATATCCGCCATCGCGGCAGAGAATCAGATAGGTGTTCGAGTGTTCAACCCTAATGCGTGAGAAATGGTAAGTAAACGCCAGATTTACATATCCGCCATCGCGCAGAGAATCCGATAGGTGTTCGAGTGTTCAACCCTAATGCGTGAGAAATGGTAAGTAAACGCCAGATTTACATATTCGCCATCGCGCAGAGAATCAGATAGGTGTTCGAGTGTTCAACCCTAATGCGTGAGAAATGGTAAGTAAACGCCAGATTTACATATCTCGCCATCGCAGAGAGAATCAGACAGTGTTCGAAAGTGTTCAACCCCAATGCGTGAGAAATGGTAAGTAAACGCCAGATTTACATATCTCGCCATCGCAGAGAATCCGTGATAGGTGTTCGAGTGTTCAACCCTAATGCGTGAGAAATGGTAAGTAAACGCCAGATTTACATATCTCGCCATCGCGCAGAGAATCTGTGATAGGTGTTCGAGTGTTCAACCCTAATGCGTGAGAAATGGTAAGTAAACGCCAGATTTACATATTCGCCATCGCAGGAGAATCAGATAGGTGTTCGAGTGTTCAACCCTAATGCGTGAGAAATGGTAAGTAAACGCCAGATTTACATATCTCGCCATCGCGGCAGAGAATCTGTGATAGGTGTTCGAGTGTTCAACCCTAATGCGCGAGAAATGGTAAGTAAACGCCAGATTTACATATTCCGCCATCGCAGAGAATCTGTGATAGGTGTTCGAGTGTTCAACCCTAATGCGTGAGAAATGGTAAGTAAACGCCAGATTTACATATCTCGCCATCGCGCAGAGAATCAGATAGTGTTCGAGTGTTCAACCCTAATGCGAGAAATGGTAAGTAAACGCCAGATTTACATATTCGCCATCGCGCAGAGAATCAGTGATAGGTGTTCGAGTGTTCAACCCTAATGCGCGAGAAATGGTAAGTAAACGCCAGATTTACATATCCGCCATCGCAGAGAATCCGTGATAGGTGTTCGAGTGTTCAACCCTACGCGCGAGAAATGGTAAGTAAACGCCAGATTTACATATCTCGCCATCGCGGCAGAGAATCCGTGATAGGTGTTCGAAAGTGTTCAACCCTAATGCGTGAGAAATGGTAAGTAAACGCCAGATTTACATATCTCGCCATCGCAGAGAATCAGATAGGTGTTCGAGTGTTCAACCCTAATGCGCGAGAAATGGTAAGTAAACGCCAGATTTACATATCCGCCATCGCAGAGAATCAGATAGGTGTTCGAGTGTTCAACCCTAATGCGTGAGAAATGGTAAGTAAACGCCAGATTTACATATCCGCCATCGCGGCAGAGAATCAGATAGGTGTTCGAGTGTTCAACCCTAATGCGCGAGAAATGGTAAGTAAACGCCAGATTTACATATTCCGCCATCGCAGAGAATCTGTGATAGGTGTTCGAAAGTGTTCAACCCTAATGCGTGAGAAATGGTAAGTAAACGCCAGATTTACATATCCGCCATCGCGGCAGAGAATCAGATAGGTGTTCGAGTGTTCAACCCTAATGCGTGAGAAATGGTAAGTAAACGCCAGATTACATATCTCGCCATCGCGGCAGAGAATCCGTGATAGGTGTTCGAAAGTGTTCAACCCTAATGCGGAGAAATGGTAAGTAAACGCCAGATTTACATATTCCGCCATCGCGCAGAGAATCAGATAGGTGTTCGAGTGTTCAACCCTAATGCGTGAGAAATGGTAAGTAAACGCCAGATTTACATATTCGCCATCGCAGAGAATCAGATAGGTGTTCGAGTGTTCAACCCTAATGCGTGAGAAATGGTAAGTAAACGCCAGATTTACATATCCGCCATCGCAGAGAATCAGATAGGTGTTCGAGTGTTCAACCCTAATGCGCGAGAAATGGTAAGTAAACGCCAGATTTACATATCTCGCCATCGGCAGAGAATCAGATAGGTGTTCGAGTGTTCAACCCTAATGCGTGAGAAATGGTAAGTAAACGCCAGATTTACATATTCGCCATCGCGCAGAGAATCAGATAGGTGTTCGAGTGTTCAACCCTAATGCGTGAGAAATGGTAAGTAAACGCCAGATTTACATATTCCGCCATCGCGGCAGAGAATCCGTGATAGGTGTTCGAGTGTTCAACCCTAATGCGTGAGAAATGGTAAGTAAACGCCAGATTTACATATTCGCCATCGCCAGAGAGAATCAGATAGGTGTTCGAGTGTTCGAACCCTAATGCGTGAGAAATGGTAAGTAAACGCCAGATTTACATATTCCGCCATCGCGGCAGAGAATCAGATAGGTGTTCGAGTGTTCAACCCTAATGCGTGAGAAATGGTAAGTAAACGCCAGATTTACATATCTCGCCATCAGGCAGAGAATCAGATAGGTGTTCGAGTGTTCAACCCTAATGCGTGAGAAATGGTAAGTAAACGCCAGATTTACATATCTCGCCATCGCGGCAGAGAATCAGATAGGTGTTCGAGTGTTCAACCCTAATGCGTGAGAAATGGTAAGTAAACGCCAGATTTACATATTCGCCATCAGGCAGAGAATCAGATAGGTGTTCGAGTGTTCAACCCTAATGCGTGAGAAATGGTAAGTAAACGCCAGATTTACATATTCGCCATCGGCAGAGAATCCGTGATAGGTGTTCGAGTGTTCAACCCTAATGCGCGAGAAATGGTAAGTAAACGCCAGATTTACATATTCCGCCATCGCAGAGAATCAGTGATAGGTGTTCGAGTGTTCAACCCTAATGCGTGAGAAATGGTAAGTAAACGCCAGATTTACATATTCGCCATCGCGGCAGAGAATCAGATAGGTGTTCGAGTGTTCAACCCTAATGCGCGAGAAATGGTAAGTAAACGCCAGATTTACATATCTCGCCATCGCGGCAGAGAATCCGTGATAGGTGTTCGAGTGTTCAACCCTAATGCGTGAGAAATGGTAAGTAAACGCCAGATTTACATATTCCGCCATCGCAGAGAATCAGATAGGTGTTCGAGTGTTCAACCCTAATGCGCGAGAAATGGTAAGTAAACGCCAGATTTACATATTCCGCCATCGCAGAGAATCAGATAGGTGTTCGAGTGTTCAACCCTAATGCGTGAGAAATGGTAAGTAAACGCCAGATTTACATATCTCGCCATCGCAGAGAGAATCAGATAGGTGTTCGAGTGTTCAACCCTAATGCGTGAGAAATGGTAAGTAAACGCCAGATTTACATATTCGCCATCGCGGCAGAGAATCAGATAGGTGTTCGAGTGTTCAACCCTAATGCGTGAGAAATGGTAAGTAAACGCCAGATTTACATATTCGCCATCGCAGAGAGAATCAGATAGGTGTTCGAGTGTTCAACCCTAATGCGTGAGAAATGGTAAGTAAACGCCAGATTTACATATCTCGCCATCGCGGCAGAGAATCAGATAGGTGTTCGAGTGTTCAACCCTAATGCGTGAGAAATGGTAAGTAAACGCCAGATTTACATATCCGCCATCGCAGAGAATCAGTGATAGGTGTTCGAGTGTTCAACCCTAATGCGAGAAATGGTAAGTAAACGCCAGATTTACATATTCGCCATCGGCAGAGAATCAGATAGGTGTTCGAGTGTTCAACCCTAATGCGTGAGAAATGGTAAGTAAACGCCAGATTTACATATTCGCCATCGCAGAGAATCAGATAGGTGTTCGAGTGTTCAACCCTAATGCGTGAGAAATGGTAAGTAAACGCCAGATTTACATATCCGCCATCGCAGAGAATCAGATAGGTGTTCGAGTGTTCAACCCTAATGCGTGAGAAATGGTAAGTAAACGCCATTTACATATCTCGCCATCGGCAGAGAATCAGATAGGTGTTCGAGTGTTCAACCCTAATGCGTGAGAAATGGTAAGTAAACGCCAGATTTACATATCTCGCCATCGGCAGAGAATCAGATAGGTGTTCGAGTGTTCAACCCTAATGCGTGAGAAATGGTAAGTAAACGCCAGATTTACATATTCGCCATCAGGCAGAGAATCCGTGATAGGTGTTCGAGTGTTCAACCCTAATGCGTGAGAAATGGTAAGTAAACGCCAGATTTACATATTCGCCATCGCAGAGAATCAGATAGGTGTTCGAGTGTTCAACCCTAATGCGTGAGAAATGGTAAGTAAACGCCAGATTTACATATCTCGCCATCGGCAGAGAATCAGATAGGTGTTCGAAAGTGTTCAACCCTAATGCGCGAGAAATGGTAAGTAAACGCCAGATTTACATATTCCGCCATCGCGCAGAGAATCCGTGATAGGTGTTCGAGTGTTCAACCCTAATGCGTGAGAAATGGTAAGTAAACGCCAGATTTACATATCTCGCCATCGCAGAGAATCAGTAGGTGTTCGAGTGTTCAACCCTACGCGAGAAAATGGTAAGTAAACGCCAGATTTACATATCTCGCCATCGCAGAGAATCAGATAGGTGTTCGAGTGTTCAACCCCAATGCGTGAGAAATGGTAAGTAAACGCCAGATTTACATATCCGCCATCGGCAGAGAATCAGATAGGTGTTCGAGTGTTCAACCCTAATGCGTGAGAAATGGTAAGTAAACGCCAGATTTACATATCTCGCCATCGCAGAGAATCAGATAGGTGTTCGAGTGTTCGAACCCTAATGCGTGAGAAATGGTAAGTAAACGCCAGATTTACATATTCGCCATCGCGCAGAGAATCAGATAGGTGTTCGAGTGTTCAACCCTAATGCGTGAGAAATGGTAAGTAAACGCCAGATTTACATATTCCGCCATCGCGCAGAGAATCAGTGATAGGTGTTCGAGTGTTCAACCCTAATGCGCGAGAAATGGTAAGTAAACGCCAGATTTACATATCGCCATCGCGCAGAGAATCAGATAGGTGTTCGAGTGTTCAACCCTAATGCGTGAGAAATGGTAAGTAAACGCCAGATTTACATATCCGCCATCGCGCAGAGAATCAGATAGGTGTTCGAGTGTTCAACCCTAATGCGGAGAAATGGTAAGTAAACGCCAGATTTACATATCTCCGCCATCGCAGAGAATCAGATAGGTGTTCGAGTGTTCAACCCTAATGCGTGAGAAATGGTAAGTAAACGCCAGATTTACATATCTCGCCATCGCGCAGAGAATCCGATAGGTGTTCGAGTGTTCAACCCTAATGCGTGAGAAATGGTAAGTAAACGCCAGATTTACATATTCGCCATCGCAGAGAACTGTGATAGGTGTTCGAGTGTTCAACCCTAATGCGCGAGAGAAATGGTAAGTAAACGCCAGATTTACATATTCGCCATCGCGCAGAGAATCAGATAGGTGTTCGAGTGTTCAACCCTAATGCGTGAGAAATGGTAAGTAAACGCCAGATTTACATATCTCGCCATCAGGCAGAGAATCCGTGATAGGTGTTCGAGTGTTCAACCCCACGCGAGAAATGGTAAGTAAACGCCAGATTTACATATTCCGCCATCGCGGCAGAGAATCAGTGATAGGTGTTCGAGTGTTCAACCCTAATGCGTGAGAAATGGTAAGTAAACGCCAGATTTACATATCCGCCATCGCGCAGAGAATCAGATAGGTGTTCGAGTGTTCAACCCTAATGCGTGAGAAATGGTAAGTAAACGCCGATTTACATATCCGCCATCGCGGCAGAGAATCAGATAGGTGTTCGAGTGTTCAACCCTAATGCGTGAGAAATGGTAAGTAAACGCCAGATTTACATATCCGCCATCGCGCAGAGAATCAGATAGGTGTTCGAAAGTTCGAACCTAATGCGTGAGAAATGGTAAGTAAACGCCAGATTTACATATTCCGCCATCGCAGCAGAGAATCAGTGATAGGTGTTCGAGTGTTCAACCCTAATGCGTGAGAAATGGTAAGTAAACGCCAGATTTACATATCTCGCCATCGCGCAGAGAATCAGATAGGTGTTCGAGTGTTCAACCCTAATGCGCGAGAAATGGTAAGTAAACGCCAGATTTAC
Organism: Camellia lanceoleosa; assembly: GCA_025200525.1. NCBI lineage: Eukaryota > Viridiplantae > Streptophyta > Magnoliopsida > Ericales > Theaceae > Camellia > Camellia lanceoleosa. Next base: position 122,582,001 of record CM045761.1, read on the forward strand.
ATATTCGCCATCGCGGCAGAGAATCAGATAGGTGTTCGAGTGTTCAACCCTAATGCGTGAGAAATGGTAAGTAAACGCCAGATTTACATATTCGCCATCGCAGAGAATCCGTGATAGGTGTTCGAGTGTTCAACCCTAATGCGTGAGAAATGGTAAGTAAACGCCAGATTTACATATCTCGCCATCGCAGAGAATCCGATAGGTGTTCGAGTGTTCAACCCTAATGCGTGAGAAATGGTAAGTAAACGCCAGATTTACATATCTCGCCATCAGGCAGAGAATCCGTGATAGGTGTTCGAGTGTTCAACCCTAATGCGTGAGAAATGGTAAGTAAACGCCAGATTTACATATCCGCCATCGCGCAGAGAATCAGATAGGTGTTCGAGTGTTCAACCCCAATGCGGAGAAATGGTAAGTAAACGCCAGATTTACATATCCGCCATCGCGCAGAGAATCAGATAGGTGTTCGAGTGTTCAACCCTAATGCGTGAGAAATGGTAAGTAAACGCCAGATTTACATATCTCGCCATCGCAGAGAATCCGTGATAGGTGTTCGAAAGTGTTCAACCCTAATGCGTGAGAAATGGTAAGTAAACGCCAGATTTACATATCCGCCATCGCGCAGAGAATCCGTGATAGGTGTTCGAGTGTTCAACCCTAATGCGTGAGAAATGGTAAAACGCCAGATTTACATATTCGCCATCGCAGAGAATCAGATAGGTGTTCGAGTGTTCAACCCTAATGCGTGAGAAATGGTAAGTAAACGCCAGATTTACATATTCGCCATCGCAGAGAATCCGTGATAGGTGTTCGAGTGTTCAACCCTAATGCGTGAGAAATGGTAAGTAAACGCCAGATTTACATATTCGCCATCGCGGCAGAGAATCCGTGATAGGTGTTCGAGTGTTCAACCCTAATGCGCGAGAAATGGTAAGTAAACGCCAGATTTACATATCTCGCCATCGCGGCAGAGAATCAGATAGGTGTTCGAGTGTTCAACCCTAATGCGCGAGAAATGGTAAGTAAACGCCAGATTTACATATTCGCCATCGGCAGAGAATCAGATAGGTGTTTGAGTGTTCAAACCCTAATGCGTGAGAAATGGTAAGTAAACGCCATTTACATATCTCGCCATCGCAGAGAATCGTATAGGTGTTCGAGTGTTCAACCCCACGCGCGAGAAATGGTAAGTAAACGCCAGATTTACATATCCGCCATCGCGGCAGAGAATCAGATAGGTGTTCGAGTGTTCAACCCTAATGCGTGAGAAATGGTAAGTAAACGCCAGATTTACATATTCGCCATCAGGCAGAGAATGATAGGTGTTCGAGTGTTCGAACCCTAATGCGTGAGAAATGGTAAGTATACGCCAGATTTACATATCCGCCATCGCGGCAGAGAATGTGATAGGTGTTCGAGTGTTCAACCCTAATGCGCGAGAAATGGTAAGTAAACGCCAGATTTACATATTCGCCATCAGGCAGAGAATCCGTGATAGGTGTTCGAGTGTTCAACCCTAATGCGTGAGAAATGGTAAGTAAACGCCAGATTTACATATTCGCCATCGGCAGAGAATCAGATAGGTGTTCGAAAGTGTTCAACCCTAATGCGTGAGAAATGGTAAGTAAACGCCAGATTTACATATTCGCCATCGCGCAGAGAATCAGATAGGTGTTCGAGTGTTCAACCCTAATGCGTGAGAAATGGTAAGTAAACGCCAGATTTACATATTCGCCATCGCGCAGAGAATCAGTGATAGGTGTTCGAGTGTTCAACCCCACGCGTGAGAAATGGTAAGTAAACGCCAGATTTACATATTCGCCATCGCGGCAGAGAATCAGATAGGTGTTCGAGTGTTCAACCCTAATGCGCGAGAAATGGTAAGTAAACGCCAGATTTACATATTCGCCATCGCGGCAGAGAATCAGATAGGTGTTCGAGTGTTCAACCCTAATGCGCGAGAAATGGTAAGTAAACGCCAGATTTACATATTCCGCCATCGCGGCAGAGAATCAGATAGGTGTTCGAGTGTTCAACCCTAATGCGTGAGAAATGGTAAGTAAACGCCAGATTTACATATTCGCCATCGCAGAGAATCAGATAGGTGTTCGAGTGTTCAACCCTAATGCGTGAGAAATGGTAAGTAAACGCCAGATTTACATATTCGCCATCGCAGAGAATCAGATAGGTGTTCGAGTGTTCAACCCCACGCGCGAGAAATGGTAAGTAAACGCCAGATTTACATATTCGCCATCAGGCAGAGAATCAGATAGGTGTTCGAAAGTGTTCAACCCTAATGCGTGAGAAATGGTAAGTAAACGCCAGATTTACATATTCCGCCATCGCGGCAGAGAATCAGATAGGTGTTCGAGTGTTCAACCCTAATGCGTGAGAAATGGTAAGTAAACGCCAGATTTACATATTCGCCATCGCGGCAGAGAATCAGATAGGTGTTCGAGTGTTCAACCCTAATGCGTGAGAAATGGTAAGTAAACGCCAGATTTACATATCCGCCATCGCGGCAGAGAATCAGATAGGTGTTCGAGTGTTCAACCCTAATGCGTGAGAAATGGTAAGTAAACGCCAGATTTACATATCTCGCCATCGCGCAGAGAATCCGTGATAGGTGTTCGAGTGTTCAACCCTAATGCGTGAGAAATGGTAAGTAAACGCCAGATTTACATATCCGCCATCGCGCAGAGAATCAGATAGGTGTTCGAAAGTGTTCAACCCTAATGCGTGAGAAATGGTAAGTAAACGCCAGATTTACATATCCGCCATCGCGGCAGAGAATCAGATAGGTGTTCGAAAGTGTTCAACCCTAATGCGTGAGAAATGGTAAGTAAACGCCAGATTTACATATCCGCCATCGCGGCAGAGAATCAGATAGGTGTTCGAGTGTTCAACCCTAATGCGTGAGAAATGGTAAGTAAACGCCAGATTTACATATTCCGCCATCGCAGAGAATCCGTGATAGGTGTTCGAGTGTTCAACCCTAATGCGTGAGAAATGGTAAGTAAACGCCAGATTTACATATCCGCCATCGCAGAGAATCAGTGATAGGTGTTCGAAAGTGTTCAACCCTAATGCGCGAGAAATGGTAAGTAAACGCCAGATTTACATATTCGCCATCGCGCAAGAGAATCCGTGATAGGTGTTCGAGTGTTCAACCCTAATGCGTGAGAAATGGTAAGTAAACGCCAGATTTACATATTCGCCATCGCGCAGAGAATCAGATAGGTGTTCGAGTGTTCAACCCCACGCGTGAGAAATGGTAAGTAAACGCCAGATTTACATATCCGCCATCGCCAGAGAATCAGATAGGTGTTCGAGTGTTCAACCCTAATGCGCGAGAAATGGTAAGTAAACGCCAGATTTACATATCCGCCATCGCAGAGAATCAGATAGGTGTTCGAGTGTTCAACCCTAATGCGCGAGAAATGGTAAGTAAACGCCAGATTTACATATCCGCCATCGCAGAGAATCAGATAGGTGTTCGAGTGTTCAACCCTAATGCGTGAGAAATGGTAAGTAAACGCCAGATTTACATATCTCGCCATCGCGGCAGAGAATCAGATAGGTGTTCGAGTGTTCAACCCTAATGCGTGAGAAATGGTAAGTAAACGCCAGATTTACATATCCGCCATCGCGCAGAGAATCAGATAGGTGTTCGAGTGTTCAACCCTAATGCGTGAGAAATGGTAAGTAAACGCCAGATTTACATATCTCGCCATCGGCAGAGAATCAGATAGGTGTTCGAGTGTTCAACCCTAATGCGTGAGAGAAATGGTAAGTAAACGCCAGATTTACATATTCGCCATCGCGCAGAGAATCAGATAGGTGTTCGAGTGTTCAACCCTAATGCGTGAGAAATGGTAAGTAAACGCCAGATTTACATATTCGCCATCGCAGAGAATCCGTGATAGGTGTTCGAGTGTTCAACCCTAATGCGTGAGAAATGGTAAGTAAACGCCAGATTTACATATTCGCCATCGCAGAGAATCAGATAGGTGTTCGAAAGTGTTCAACCCTAATGCGAGAAATGGTAAGTAAACGCCAGATTTACATATTCGCCATCAGGCAGAGAATCGTGATAGGTGTTCGAGTGTTCAACCCTAATGCGTGAGAAATGGTAAGTAAACGCCAGATTTACATATCTCGCCATCGCGGCAGAGAATCAGATAGGTGTTCGAGTGTTCAACCCTAATGCGTGAGAAATGGTAAGTAAACGCCAGATTTACATATCCGCCATCGCGCAGAGAATCAGATAGGTGTTCGAGTGTTCAAACCCTAATGCGTGAGAAATGGTAAGTAAACGCCAGATTTACATATCCGCCATCGCGCAGAGAATCAGATAGGTGTTCGAGTGTTCAACCCTAATGCGCGAGAAATGGTAAGTAAACGCCAGATTTACATATCCGCCATCGCGCAGAGAATCAGATAGGTGTTCGAGTGTTCAACCCTAATGCGTGAGAAATGGTAAGTAAACGCCAGATTTACATATCCGCCATCGCAGAGAATCCGTGAGATAGGTGTTCGAGTGTTCAACCCTAATGCGCGAGAAATGGTAAGTAAACGCCAGATTTACATATCCGCCATCGCGCAGAGAATCCGTGATAGGTGTTCGAGTGTTCAACCCTAATGCGTGAGAAATGGTAAGTAAACGCCAGATTTACATATCTCGCCATCGCAGAGAGAATCAGATAGGTGTTCGAGTGTTCAACCCTAATGCGTGAGAAATGGTAAGTAAACGCCAGATTTACATATTCGCCATCGCGCAGAGAATCAGATAGGTGTTCGAGTGTTCAACCCTAATGCGTGAGAAATGGTAAGTAAACGCCAGATTTACATATCCGCCATCGGCAGAGAATCCGTGATAGGTGTTCGAGTGTTCAACCCTAATGCGTGAGAAATGGTAAGTAAACGCCAGATTTACATATTCCGCCATCGCGGCAGAGAATCAGATAGGTGTTCGAGTGTTCAACCCTAATGCGTGAGAAATGGTAAGTAAACGCCAGATTTACATATCTCGCCATCGGCAGAGAATCAGATAGGTGTTCGAGTGTTCAACCCTAATGCGTGAGAAATGGTAAGTAAACGCCAGATTTACATATTCGCCATCGCGGCAGAGAATCCGATAGGTGTTCGAGTGTTCAACCCTAATGCGTGAGAAATGGTAAGTAAACGCCAGATTTACATATCCGCCATCGGCAGAGAATCAGATAGTGTTCGAGTGTTCAACCCCAATGCGCGTGAGAAATGGTAAGTAAACGCCAGATTTACATATCCGCCATCGGCAGAGAATCAGATAGGTGTTCGAGTGTTCAACCCTAATGCGTGAGAAATGGTAAGTAAACGCCAGATTTACATATCCGCCATCGCAGCAGAGAATCAGATAGGTGTTCGAGTGTTCAACCCTAATGCGTGAGAAATGGTAAGTAAACGCCAGATTTACATATCCGCCATCGCGGCAGAGAATCCGTGATAGTGTTCGAGTGTTCAACCCTAATGCGCGAGAAATGGTAAGTAAACGCCAGATTTACATATCCGCCATCGCAGAGAATCAGATAGGTGTTCGAGTGTTCAACCCTAATGCGTGAGAAATGGTAAGTAAACGCCAGATTTACATATCCGCCATCGCGCAGAGAATCAGATAGGTGTTCGAGTGTTCAACCCTAATGCGTGAGAAATGGTAAGTAAACGCCAGATTTACATATTCGCCATCGGCAGAGAATCAGATAGGTGTTCGAGTGTTCAACCCTAATGCGCGAGAAATGGTAAGTAAACGCCAGATTTACATATCTCGCCATCGCGGCAGAGAATCAGATAGGTGTTCGAGTGTTCAACCCTAATGCGTGAGAGAAATGGTAAGTAAACGCCAGATTTACATATCCGCCATCGCAGAGAATCAGATAGGTGTTCGAGTGTTCAACCCTAATGCGTGAGAAATGGTAAGTAAACGCCAGATTTACATATTCGCCATCGCGGCAGAGAATCAGATAGGTGTTCGAGTGTTCAACCCTAATGCGTGAGAAATGGTAAGTAAACGCCAGATTTACATATCGCCCATCGCAGAGAATCAGATAGGTGTTCGAGTGTTCAACCCTAATGCGTGAGAAATGGTAAGTAAACGCCAGATTTACATATCCGCCATCGCGGCAGAGAATCTGTGATAGGTGTTCGAGTGTTCAACCCTAATGCGTGAGAAATGGTAAGTAAACGCCAGATTTACATATTCGCCATCGCGCACAGAGAATCAGATAGGTGTTCGAGTGTTCAACCCTAATGCGGAGAAATGGTAAGTAAACGCCAGATTTACATATCCGCCATCGCGCAGAGAATCAGATAGGTGTTCGAGTGTTCAACCCTAATGCGTGAGAAATGGTAAGTAAACGCCAGATTTACATATCCGCCATCGCAGAGAATCCGTGATAGGTGTTCGAGTGTTCAACCCTAATGCGTGAGAAATGGTAAGTAAACGCCAGATTTACATATCTCGCCATCGCAGAGAATCAGATAGGTGTTCGAGTGTTCAACCCTAATGCGTGAGAAATGGTAAGTAAACGCCAGATTTACATATCTCGCCATCGCAGAGAATCAGATAGGTGTTCGAGTGTTCAACCCTAATGCGTGAGAAATGGTAAGTAAACGCCAGATTTACATATCGCCATCGCAGAGAATCAGATAGGTGTTCGAGTGTTCAACCCTAATGCGCGAGAAATGGTAAGTAAACGCCAGATTTACATATCTCGCCATCGTGCAGAGAATCCGTGATAGGTGTTCGAGTGTTCAAACCCTAATGCGTGAGAAATGGTAAGTAAACGCCAGATTTACATATTCGCCATCGGCAGAGAATCAGATAGGTGTTCGAGTGTTCAACCCTAATGCGTGAGAAATGGTAAGTAAACGCCAGATTTACATATCTCGCCATCGCGGCAGAGAATCAGATAGGTGTTCGAGTGTTCAACCCTAATGCGCGAGAAATGGTAAGTAAACGCCAGATTTACATATTCCGCCATCGCGGCAGAGAATCTGTGATAGGTGTTCGAGTGTTCAACCCTAATGCGTGAGAAATGGTAAGTAAACGCCAGATTTACATATCCGCCATCGCAGAGAATCAGATAGGTGTTCGAAAGTGTTCGAACCCTAATGCGTGAGAAATGGTAAGTAAACGCCAGATTTACATATTCGCCATCGCGCAGAGAATCAGATAGTGTTCGAGTGTTCAACCCTAATGCGTGAGAAATGGTAAGTAAACGCCAGATTTACATATTCGCCATCGCGCAGAGAATCAGATAGGTGTTCGAGTGTTCAACCCTAATGCGTGAGAAATGGTAAGTAAACGCCAGATTTACATATCCGCCATCGCGGCAGAGAATCAGATAGGTGTTCGAGTGTTCAACCCTAATGCGTGAGAAATGGTAAGTAAACGCCAGATTTACATATCTCGCCATCGGCAGAGAATCAGATAGGTGTTCGAGTGTTCAACCCTAATGCGTGAGAAATGGTAAGTAAACGCCAGATTTACATATCCGCCATCGCGCAGAGAATCAGATAGGTGTTCGAGTGTTCAACCCTAATGCGTGAGAAATGGTAAGTAAACGCCAGATTTACATATTCGCCATCGCGGCAGAGAATCAGTGATAGGTGTTCGAGTGTTCAACCCTAATGCGTGAGAAATGGTAAGTAAACGCCAGATTTACATATCCGCCATCGCAGAGAATCAGATAGGTGTTCGAGTGTTCAACCCTAATGCGTGAGAAATGGTAAGTAAACGCCAGATTTACATATCCGCCATCGTGCAGAGAATCTGTGATAGGTGTTCGAGTGTTCAACCCTAATGCGTGAGAAATGGTAAGTAAACGCCAGATTTACATATCTCGCCAGAGAATCCATACAGTGTTCGAGTGTTCAACCCTAATGCGTGAGAAATGGTAAGTAAACGCCAGATTTACATATCTCGCCATCGGCAGAGAATCAGATAGGTGTTCGAGTGTTCAACCCTAATGCGTGAGAAATGGTAAGTAAACGCCAGATTTACATATCTCGCCATCGCAGAGAATCAGATAGGTGTTCGAGTGTTCAACCCTAATGCGCGAGAAATGGTAAGTAAACGCCAGATTTACATATCCGCCATCGCGCAGAGAATCAGATAGGTGTTCGAGTGTTCAACCCTAATGCGTGAGAAATGGTAAACGCCAGATTTACATATTCCGCCATCGGCAGAGAATCCGTGATAGGTGTTCGAGTGTTCAACCCTAATGCGTGAGAAATGGTAAGTAAACGCCAGATTTACATATCCGCCATCGCAGAGAGAATCCGATAGGTGTTCGAAAGTGTTCAACCCTAATGCGTGAGAAATGGTAAGTAAACGCCAGATTTACATATCCGCCATCGCAGAGAATCAGATAGGTGTTCGAGTGTTCAACCCTAATGCGCGAGAAATGGTAAGTAAACGCCAGATTTACATATCGCCATCGCGGCAGAGAATCAGCAGGTGTTCGAGTGTTCAACCCTAATGCGTGAGAAATGGTAAGTAAACGCCAGATTTACATATTCGCCATCGGCAGAGAATCCGTGATGGTGTTCGAGTGTTCAACCCTAATGCGTGAGAAATGGTAAGTAAACGCCAGATTTACATATCTCGCCATCGCGCAGAGAATCAGATAGGTGTTCGAGTGTTCAACCCTAATGCGTGAGAAATGGTAAGTAAACGCCAGATTTACATATCTCGCCATCGCAAGAGAATCAGTGATAGGTGTTCGAGTGTTCAACCCTAATGCGTGAGAAATGGTAAGTAAACGCCAGATTTACATATTCGCCATCGCAGAGAATCCGATAGGTGTTCGAGTGTTCGAACCCTAATGCGTGAGAAATGGTAAGTAAACGCCAGATTTACATATATCCGCCATCGCAGAGAATCAGATAGTGTTCGAGTGTTCAACCCTAATGCGTGAGAAATGGTAAGTAAACGCCAGATTTACATATCCGCCATCAGGCAGAGAATCCGTGATAGGTGTTCGAAAGTGTTCAACCCTAATGCGTGAGAAATGGTAAGTAAACGCCAGATTTACATATCCGCCATCGCGGAGAGAATCCGTGATAGGTGTTCGAGTGTTCAACCCTACGCGTGAGAAATGGTAAGTAAACGCCAGATTTACATATTCCGCCATCGCGGCAGAGAATCAGATAGGTGTTCGAGTGTTCAACCCTAATGCGTGAGAAATGGTAAGTAAACGCCAGATTTACATATCTCGCCATCGTGCAGAGAATCAGATAGGTGTTCGAGTGTTCAACCCTAATGCGCGAGAAATGGTAAGTAAACGCCGATTTACATATTCGCCATCGCAGAGAATCAGATAGGTGTTCGAGTGTTCAACCCCAATGCTTGAGAAATGGTAAGTAAACGCCAGATTTACATATTCGCCATCGCAGAGAATCCGATAGGTGTTCGAGTGTTCAACCCTAATGCGTGAGAAATGGTAAGTAAACGCCAGATTTACATATTCGCCATCGCAGAGAATCAGATAGGTGTTCGAGTGTTCAACCCTAATGCGCGAGAAATGGTAAGTAAACGCCAGATTTACATATCCGCCATCAGGCAGAGAATGTGATAGGTGTTCGAGTGTTCAACCCTAATGCGTGAGAAATGGTAAGTAAACGCCAGATTTACATATTCGCCATCGCGGCAGAGAATCAGATAGGTGTTCGAGTGTTCAACCCTAATGCGTGAGAAATGGTAAGTAAACCAGATTTACATATCTCGCCATCGCAGAGAATCCGTGATAGGTGTTCGAGTGTTCAACCCTAATGCGGAGAAATGGTAAGTAAACGCCAGATTTACATATTCGCCATCAGGCAGAGAATCAGATAGGTGTTCGAGTGTTCAACCCTAATGCGTGAGAAATGGTAAGTAAACGCCAGATTTACATATCTCGCCATCGCGCAGAGAATCCGTGATAGGTGTTCGAGTGTTCAACCCTAATGCGTGAGAAATGGTAAGTAAACGCCAGATTTACATATCTCGCCATCGCAGAGAATCAGATAGGTGTTCGAGTGTTCAACCCTAATGCGTGAGAAATGGTAAGTAAACGCCAGATTTACATATCTCGCCATCGCAGAGAATCAGATAGGTGTTCGAGTGTTCAACCCTAATGCGTGAGAAATGGTAAGTAAACGCCAGATTTACATATCCGCCATCGCAGCAGAGAATCAGATAGGTGTTCGAGTGTTCAACCCTAATGCATGAGAAATGGTAAGTAAACGCCATATTTACATATCCGCCATCGTAGCAGAGAATCAGATAGGTGTTCGAGTGTTCGAACCCTAATGCGTGAGAAATGGTAAGTAAACGCCAGATTTACATATTCGCCATCGCAGAGAATCAGATAGGTGTTCGAGTGTTCAACCCTAATGCGTGAGAAATGGTAAGTAAACGCCAGATTTACATATTCCGCCATCGCAGAGAATCAGATAGGTGTTCGAGTGTTCAACCCTAATGCGCGAGAAATGGTAAGTAAACGCCAGATTTACATATCTCGCCATCGCGGCAGAGAATCCGATAGGTGTTCGAGTGTTCAACCCTAATGCGTGAGAAATGGTAAGTAAACGCCAGATTTACATATCCGCCATCGGCAGAGAATCAGATAGGTGTTCGAGTGTTCAACCCTAATGCTTGAGAAATGGTAAGTAAACGCCAGATTTACATATCCGCCATCGGCAGAGAACTGTGATAGGTGTTCGAGTGTTCAACCCTAATGCGTGAGAAATGGTAAGTAAACGCCAGATTTACATATCTAATATCGCAGAGAATCAGATAGGTGTTCGAGTGTTCAACCCTAATGCGTGAGAAATGGTAAGTAAACGCCAGATTTACATATCCGCCATCGCAGAGAATCAGATAGGTGTTCGAGTGTTCAACCCCAATGCGTGAGAAATGGTAAGTAAACGCCAGATTTACATATCCGCCATCGCGGCAGAGAATCCGTGATAGGTGTTCGAGTGTTCAACCCTAATGCGTGAGAAATGGTAAGTAAACGCCAGATTTACATATCTCGCCATCGCAGAGAGAATCAGATAGGTGTTCGAGTGTTCAACCCTAATGCTTGAGAAATGGTAAGTAAACGCAGATTTACATATCTCGCCATCAGGCAGAGAATCCGTGATAGGTGTTCGAGTGTTCAACCCAATGCGGAGAAATGGTAAGTAAACGCCAGATTTACATATTTGCCATCGGCAGAGAATCAGATAGGTGTTCGAGTGTTCAACCCTAATGCGTGAGAAATGGTAAGTAAACGCCATATTTACATATTCGCCATCGCGCAGAGAATCGTATAGGTGTTCGAGTGTTCAACCCTAATGCATGAGAAATGGTAAGTAAACGCCAGATTTACATATCTCGCCATCGGCAGAGAATCAGATAGGTGTTCGAAAGTGTTCAACCTAATGCTTGAGAAATGGTAAGTAAACGCCATATTTACATATCGCCATCGTAGAGAATCCGATAGGTGTTCGAGTGTTCAACCCTAATGCGTGAGAAATGGTAAGTAAACGCCAGATTTACATATATGCCATCGCAGAGAATCCGATAGGTGTTCGAGTGTTCAACCCTAATGCGTGAGAAATGGTAAGTAAACGCCAGATTTACATATCTCGCCATCGCAGAGAATCAGATAGGTGTTCGAGTGTTAGAACCCAAATGCGTGAGAAATGGTAAGTAAACGCCAGATTTACATATCCGCCATCGCGGCAGAGAATCAGATAGGTGTTCGAGTGTTCAACCCTAATGCTTGAGAAATGGTAAGTAAACGCCAGATTTACATATTCCGCCATCGCGGCAGAGAATCCGTGATAGGTGTTCGAGTGTTCAACCATAATGCGTGAAGAATGGTAAGTAAACGCCATATTTACATATCTCGCCATCGCAGAGAATCAGATAGTGTTCGAAAGTGTTCAACCCTAATGCGTGAGAAATGGTAAGTAAACGCCAGATTTACATATATGCCATCATGCAGAGAATCCGTGATAGGTGTTCGAGTGTTCAACCCTAATGCGCGAGAAATGGTAAGTAAACGCCAGATTTACATATCTCGCCATCGTGCAAGAGAATCCGATAGGTGTTCGAGTGTTCAACCCTAATGCGTGAGAAATGGTAAGTAAACGCCAGATTTACATATCCGCCATCGCAGAGAATCAGATAGGTGTTCGAGTGTTCAACCTAATGCTTGAGAAATGGTAAGTAAACGCCAGATTTACATATCCGCCATCGGCAGAGAATCCATATAGGTGTTCGAGTGTTCAACCGTAATGCGTGAGAAATGGTAAGTAAACGCCAGATTTACATATCCGCCATCGCAGAGAATCAGATAGGTGTTCGAGTGTTCAACCCTAATGCGTGAGAAATGGTAAGTAAACGCCATATTTACATATTCGCCATCGCAGAAAAATCAGATAGTGTTCGAGTGTTCAACCCTAATGCGTGAGAAATGGTAAGTAAACGCCAGATTTACATATATCGCTATGCAGAGAATCCGTGATAGGTGTTCGAGTGTTCAACCCTAATGTTTGAGAAATGGTAAGTAAACGCCAGATTTACATATCCGCCATCGCGGCAGAAAATCAGATAGGTGTTCGAGTGTTCGAACCCTAATGCGTGAGAAATGGTAAGTAAACGCCGATTTACATATCCGCCATCGCGCAGAGAATCAGATAGGTGTTCGAGTGTTCAACCCTAATGCTGAGAAATGGTAAGTAAACGCCATATTTACATATCCGCCATCGTAGAGAATCCGATAGGTGTTCGAGTGTTCAACCCTAATGCGTGAGAAATGGTAAGTAAACGCCAGATTTACATATATGCCACTATCGGAGAGTCCGTGATAGGTGTTCGAGTGCTCAACCCAAATGCTTGAGAAATGGTAAGTAAACGCCAGATTTACATATTCGCCATCGCCAGAAAATCAGATACCGTTCGAGTGTTCAACCCTAATGCGTGAGAAATGGTATGTAAACGCCAGATTTACATATCTCGCCATCGCGCAGAGAATCAGATAGGTGTTCGAGTGTTCAACCCTAATGCGTGAGAAATGGTAAGTAAACGCCAGATTTACATATCTCGCCATCGCGGCAGAGAATCCGTGATAGGTGTTCGGTGTTCAACCCTAATGCGTGAGAAATGGTAAGTAAAGGCCAGATTTACATATCCGCCATCGCGCAGAGAATCAGATAGGTGTTCGAGTGTTCGCACCCTAATGCTTGAGAAATGGTAAGTAAACGCTGTATTTACATATCTGCCACTATGTAGGAAAAGCCGTATAGGTGTTCGAGTGTTCGAACCCTAATTCGTGAGAAATGATAAGCAAACGCCGTATTTACATATTCGCCATCGCAGAGAGAATCCGATAGGTGTTCAAGTGTTCAACCCTAATGCGTGAGAAATGGTAAGTAAACGCCATATTTACATATCTCGCCATCGCGCAGAAAATCCGTGATAGGTGTTCGAGTGTTCAACCCTAATGCGTGAGAAATGGTAAGTAAACCAGATTTACATATTCCGCCATCAGGCAGAGAATCAGATAGGTGTTCGAGTGTTCAACCCTAATGCTTGAGAGAAATGGTAAGTAAACGCCAGATTTACATATCTCGCCATCGGCAGAAAATCAGATAGCTATTCGAGTGTTCAACCCTAATTCGTGAGAAATGGTAAGTAAACGCCAGATTTACATATCCGCCATCGCGGCAGAGAATCAGATAGGTGTTCGAGTGTTCAACCCTAATGCGAGAAATGGTAAGTAAACGCCAGATTTACATATCTTCCATCGCAGAGAAAATCAGATAGGTGTTCGAGTGTTCAACCCCAATGCGCGAGAAACGGTAAGTAAAGGCCGATTTACATATCTCGCCATCGCGCAGAGAATCAGATAGGTGTTCGAAAGTGTTCGCACCTAATGCTTGAGAAATGGTAAGTAAACGCCAGATTTACATATTTGCCACTATGCAGAAAATCCAGATAGGTGTTCGAGTGTTCAACCCTAATGCGTGAGAAATGATAAGTAAACGCCAGATTTACATATCACCATCGCGGCAGACACTCAGATAGGTGTTCGAAAGTGTTCAACCCTAATGCGTGAGAAATGGTAAGTAAACGCCATATTTACATATCTCGCCATCGCAGGAAAATCCGTATAGGTGTTCGAGTATTCGAACCCTAATTCGTGAGAAATGGTAAGTAAACGCCGTATTTACATATCTGCCACTGTGCAGGAGAATCCGTATAGGTGTTCGAGTGTTCGAACCCTAATGCTTGAGAAATGGTAAGTAAACGCCATATTTACATATCTACCACTGTGCAGGAAAATCCGTATAGGTGTTCGAGTGTTCGAACCCTAATGCGTGAGAAATGGTAAGTAAACGCCGTATTTACATATCTGCCACTATGCAGGAGAATCCGTATAGGTGTTCGAGTGTTCGAACCCTAATGCGTGAGAAATGGTAAGTAAACGTCGTATTTACATATCTGCCACTGTGCAGGAGAATCCGTATAGGTGTTCGAGTGTTCGAACCCTAATGCGTGAGAAATGGTAAGTAAATGCCGTATTTACATATCTGCCACTGTGCAGGAGAATCCGTATTGGTGTTCGAGTGTTCGAACCCTAATGCTTGAGAAATGGTAAGTAAATGCCTTATTTACATATCTGCCACTGTACAGGAAAATCCGTATAGGTGTTCGAGTATTCGAACCCTAATTCGTGAGAAATGGTAAGTAAACGCCGTATTTACATATCTGCTAATGTGCAGGAGAATCCGTATAGGTGTTCGAGTGTTCCAAACCCTAATGCGTGAGAAATGGTACGTAAACGCCATATTTACATATCTGCCACTTGTAGACACCCCATTTTTGACCGACCTTAAGACTCAGACGTCACCGATTGAGCGCTCGGTGATGTTGCATATTGTGCTCGTTCAGAAGTCTCGCCGCTACCGCCGACTTCAACTCTTCTGCTTTGTCTCTTTGTGAACTAGGCTCGCTTTTCTGCTTTTTGTTCCTCGAGGAGAGGTAGAGGTTCCAGAGACCATATCTCAAAGGGTGGCTTACATTTCGCGGGTCAGAGGCTATTTTGCCCATTTCGCGTGCTCCCTTTGCTGAGCCGTCAAAGCCGCGGTGTGCCTCGGTTCGGGCCACCCAACCATCTTCGATTTCTCAGCTTCGCATCGCTGGGGATTTAGAGAACTTGACCCAAACTCATGATACCTGGTTTTGACTACACTTGTGGGTTTCTTTGCATTGCATTTGCATTGGTGCGCCTAAGACACAGTATTTGCCATCTGCTATTCCTGAGCGGTTTGCCGGAGGCTTGTCTTGTCAAGGCATGTCCATAAGGTCGATTTACGGCTCGCCAAGATGGGAACACAAACCCCGGTTTCACCGGCACCTTTTTCACCATTCGACCTAGTGCATATTCGATCCATAGTGACCATTCCAAACTAGGGCAAAGTTGCTTACTCGCTTATAGGTTGTTTGAAACCGTCATATGTAGTAAAACCCTAGCTCCTGACAAAATAGGACAGGGAAACCCTACCCCAATATAGGGGTGTTTTGGCTCTCACTTATCTGTTATGTGCTTGTTAGAGTGCGTCTCTACAGGGAATGTATGTATCAGTTAAATTTGAGCATCAAAGTTCGTGGGCATCGCTTGAGATAGGGCATCGTGCTTAGGGCATCGCTTAGTATCGAGAATCGCTTGTCTCATGGATATCCGATTCGCTTTGGGGAACAAAGGATACAGAACAAAGGATCGCTATTGAGGATGTAGGTTTTCAACTTATCAATTGCGTGTTGTATGTCTGACCGGGTGTTGTGTGTATTTAATTTGTCGTTATGCCGCCATTTTTCTCGGTCATTTATTTCTTTTTGCTTTATTATCTTTTTGCTAGGGCGTTTTTAGCACGATTGCTTCCCAACCACTAGATACCCCCAAGCACTTTGGACACGAAGCTCACCGACTCAACCGATCCAAGATCTAGTTGACGGACATCCAAAGGTTCCACTCTCTACCCCGCCATCGAAGAAGGTCGAGAAGGCGCAGCTGTTTAACAAGGATTACCGACAGAGGGTCGCTGGACAAGAAACAACAAAGTTGAAATTTATGTGTTCAGAGAGGTATATTTACTACTATTCAGATGGAACCGCAGTATCACATCGGATGGAGGCGATGATGCGCCAGATGCACGACAGCATGAAACAGATGCAAGATGATACCATCCGCCAAGCGGAATTTTCCAAACAACAAGCCGCAAATATGGCTCAAAAGAGTCGAAATGATCACTAGGCTACAACAACAGAATGCAAGATTCGCTTACATCGATTCTCCACCAGCGGCTCCACTACCGAAAGGCATCTATCGTCAATATCAATCTCGTAATGTTCTCAACACCTGCATTACCTTGCTCGATGTCCCAATACTCATGAGGACATAAGTCTTCCAACGGGGCTGGCTCCGCCTCCACTTCTACCGCAACAGTCCAAGAATCTTACACCCAACCACCCGGACTCTCCTTTTGAGTTCGAGGTAGATCGACATACCGAGTAAGTCGAAAAGCTTTTTAAGAAATCGCAGGGGGTGAAGGCCATCCCAGACATCGAAGATGGCTATACTGACGTGGCCGTGACATTGCCGGACAGATTTAAAATGCCCCAGATCGACCGTTTTGATGGGTCTGGGGACCCCACGGTCCATCTCCGGCTATTTTCAGATATCTTGTGGCCAATGGGCCTAACCGCACTACGTAAACTCTCATTGCTTGGGTCAACCTCGCCAGAGGGCCGCCAACCGGTATGCAAAGTTGATAATGATGTTAAGAGGAATCGATGAGATGGCCGAGGCCTTCGCTGCACAATACTCATATAATACATGACGAGATTACAACACGTGATCTCGAAACAACGAGGCAGGAACAAAAGGAGTCTTTCTCTGACTTTATAACCCGGTGGAGAGCGAAGGCATCGATGATGACCTTGAGGCCAATAGATAAAGATCAAATTCGGATGATTGTGCGCAATCTCCAACCAAGACTTATGCAGAAGATGATTGTAGTTCCCTTCCCCACCTTCGCAGATCTGCACGATATGGGGGTGCAAATCGAGGATGCAATGAAGCAAGGTCTGATCGATCAGGACCGAGAGCAGCCCTGAAGGACATTCAACCGTAATAACACTGCAAGCCCGAGTGGCGCTGCGAACACAAGGACTTCAGAGGTCGGTATGGTCACCACCACTCCCCCTCCCCATCCAGATTCTGCAAGGGCCACACCCTTTTCCAAAGACATCCTAAGTAACACCCAAAACAACAGATTCCAACCCCGGCCAAAGAACCTTCACTCCACTATACATGCCCCCGCCCAAGGCCTGGGGTGTTAATCAGAAGAAGCATCCGACGCCTAGAACCGAGGCCACTACCAAATCCACTTCTTCCCACAACCCAGCCAAGCATCAGTATGCATCACCAAAGCAAAGATGGCCAAGACACGATCATCAGCCCAAGGCCACGAGATTTAAGACCTCGCCGACAAGAATATCATTGTGCCTCCCGAAGACCCAACGCCACAACTAACCCACTCCCCGACATAACCAAGATCCACCACCCAAAAGAGTCAACTTCATCCAAACTGGGTCGCTTTCCACGATCCTAGTATCTATATTACCCTTCTCACCTACCCAAGCCGAGGTAATCCTTCCTGATTGCATTGACTTGTCCATGTTGGACACATTCACAACCCAATCTGAGCCAGAGGTGGTGACCTCCGAAGAGGGAACGGGGCAGGTTTCAGAGGAGAGCAGAATTGGCGAGTCTGAGATGGGACAGCCTGGGAATTGTGCTGAAAGAGCTTATGATCCAAGCGGATATATTTTATCAGTAAGCCAGTCGGAGCTAAGTGTGAGGCTGCCAGAAAAATCTGAATTGTGTATGATTCGAGGGGACGGACTAGAACAAGGGGCAGATGATCTGACAGTGATGGAAGAAGATTTTGCCAATTTTCAGTTCTTCAACGACCAAGAAGCAGGGGATGCGACAATCAATTGGTTTGAATATGGGGAGTCGGCTGAAGTTGTCGGATGGTTAGATGATCAGCCAGATGTCAGGAAATTCACCAGAAAGGCTCTACAGGCAGGGTATCAATGATGGCTTAAGGGCCGAGAGTCGAATGAACCACGGAGAGCGCCGGCAAAGAATTTCGCCGGATCAAGATATTGTGAAAACCTAACAACAAACCCTAATGACACAGAGGAGCAAGAGAAGAAATGGGATTCGAGAGAATCCTGGAAAGCCAAGAACCATGAGGAGGTTGAAAGTGCCGCGAAAGCATTAAGAGCAGTGACATGCCAGGAGCATGTGGGATGAAAGTACCGAGAGTATTTAACTTGCTGTAACCGGATAGGTGTCTGTTGAATGCTAGCGGGATGTGGTGGGAAGACGAAGACTTAGGTCTTGCCCACACAGATGAAGATTGGGCAGGTACTCAACCAGATGATACTTGGTACCTCGATGAGGTGGACCACATGACCAAGAGTGGGCGGTATTTCAAGCCCCCACACCTTGACCAACCTGAAGCATCTGGGAAAGATAAAGAGGCACAAAAACAGAGAGAGAAGCAGATTGAAGAAGAAGCTGTGCTCAAGCAGTTAAAGAAAATACAGGCAGACATCTCCATCTGGGGACTGCTTATGGCTTCAAGGGTGCACAGACAGGCTGTCCTATCTGCTATGGACAAGGCCAAACTCTCCATTGATACTACACCAGAGCAGCTGGTTTGGTTTTTCCGGAGGAGGTTCCCAAAGATTAACCTTTTTCGTATTAAGGAATTGTCACCGAGGGCGTGAATCATAACAAACCCCTACATCTCCGTGGAGGTAGAGACAAGTGGATACCAAAGGGTACTTGTTGATACCGGTTCGCTATCAATGTTCCGCCACCGTAATTCAAGATATGCAATCGGGTTAAAACCCGCAGACTTCATACCAACCACTGTGTGATCAAAGCTATGATAATACCAAGAGGGAGGTGATGGGGATCGCTAAGGTTCAGACCTGTGCTGGTCCAGACAACACAACATTGAATTTCATGTCTTGGACGCTCCTCAACCTTCAACTTGCTCTTGGGCCGTGGTTGCACCAAGTGAAAGTAGTCTCTTCCACTGCACCAGATGTTGGAAATACCCTCACCGAAGGGGGTTGCAATTGTTTTCAAACTCATCCATCCATCCACCGCCGTAAGTGTTCACGCCATGGGAAATCGAGCACGATGGAGGATGTGTTCTTGTCGTGGTTCACTTTGGTAAGCCCGTAGCGCATTATTATGGCCGTGGAATGAAGGTGTGTACGCCGCTGCTTAATCCGCCTACCTCATGAACAAGCTACAACATATTCCCGGATGGGATTAGGAAGGAGCGGCAGAAAGGAGTCGCAAAGATTGGCCGGTGCTACACAACCCGCATACCTTTTGGGTCAAGTTATCGCCCACCAAAGAAGACCGGTGAGGAAAGGAAAGGAAATGACCGGCAGAGTTGGGCAGTCCGAAGCCTTTTGATTTAATGCACAGCCCATCCAGTACCTCAACGGACGCTTGTCTCGGAGGGGAGGACTTTCCATTTTGCGGCTTCCTGTGAGCCATGGTTAAACGCTGAGAAGAAGCGCACTGTGTTTCAAATCTTCTTCACCTACAACTACCCGGGGATGATGTTGCCACAGAGCAGATGCACTCCAACAACCGCAGCTTGAGCGTATCAAGGCAAAGGATCCCGAGAATACAGAATTGAAATGGGGTAGCATCGCATGTCTCTCTCGATCCTCCGACGACTAAGAGTGCTTGGGGGATAGCTTTTGTGGTTTCCATGATTGGGGATGAAACGGTCATGAGCCGCCAGCAGCCTATCTTGATGCATCAATTGCACCCTCTCTCACCGGCAAGATGAGGAGGGATTCTTATCCAAAGAAGACCGGTCGTAGTGAGCCGAATCTGATTCCACCGAGTCCGTGAGTCGGAATCAGTTCCACCGATCGAAGTCCGAAGTCCGTACTTCGGGATGTCAACCCGATGCCACCCCGCCTGTGTCAGTTTTTTCCTTTTCATTTGAGTCTATTGTAACCGGCGAATTGGACGATTTAGATGCACCTAATGAGAATGAACTATCCGTGGTTTCCAGTACTTTTCGCGCCCTAATTTATTGCATTAATCAGCACTTTCAAAATTTTGATCAAAACGATGAGAACGAGGTTCCTCCTGCTTACAACGCTTAATTGAGCAAGAGCAAGAGAGATTTGTTAGACCATTAATGGATGAAATCATTACCGTGAACATTGAGACCGAGGAGGACCCGCTACCGTCCAGACGGGTCCACGTTGTCTTCGGAGGAACGCGAGCGCTTAGTCTTATTAAAAGATTTCAAAGATGTTTTCGCTGGTCCCACGAAGACATGCTCGAATCGATCCCGAGATTGTACAAAGACGGATCCCCTTGATCCCGAGGCCCGACCCGCTAAGCGTAAACTCGTATGATCCGCTCAATTGGGCTCTTAAAATTAAGGAGGAGGTCACTACAAATTGACGCAGTTTCCCGCCGTATCCGAGTATCCGACTTGGTTGGCCAACATTGTTCCGTGCCGAAAAAAGATGGCAGGATCCGTGTGCGAGACTTCGTGATTTGAACAAAGCTAGTCCGGCGATTTACTTTCCCTTACCGCACATCGATAAGTTGGTAGATTTCACCAGGCATGCATTGCTCGCTCATGGACGGCTTCTCGTGATACAATCGTATAGTGATGGCGCCAGAAGATGAGAAAAGATCGCATTCACCACCCCGGGGAACATATCGCTATCGGTAATGCCGCTTGGGTGAAGAATGCCGGAGCTACTTATCAACGCCGCGACCACAATACTACATGATATGATCCACAAAGAGGTTGAGGTGTATGTGGACTGCATGATTGTCAAGTCCAAAGAAAGAGAGGGCCACTACACCGCCTTTGCACAAGTTTTTCCAAAGGATCGTGAATTTGCTATTGCTAAACCCTCGTAAATGCACGCTTGGTGTTACAATGAAAATGCCGGGTTTCGACACACAAAGGGCATCGAGGTCGCACCCTTCCAAAATCAAGGCTATCTTAGAAATGCCACCACCAAGGACCGAAAAAGGAGGTGCGAGGCTTTCAGGTAAAGTGCAATTCATAAGACGGTTTATTTCAAAACTAACTTTGACTTCAGAACCACTTTTGGCCTCTCAAGAAAGGAAAGAAGTTCCAATGGGACGGCCGATGTCAAGTCGCATTTGAACAGATCAAAGAATATCTATGTAACCCACCCGCTTTGTCGCCACCGTAACTGGTGGAAACCGCTGATTTTGTATCCGCTGATCAAACTACAATAGGCTACATGCTTGCACAAGAATCAGAAGACAAGGCAGAAAGAGCCATCTACTATTTGAGCAAAAAGATGCTGGAGTATGAGACCCGATATACACCACTGGAAAAGGCTTGGTTAGCTCTTGTATGGGCCACCAGGAAGTCAGCTGCACTACCGTTAGCTCACTGTAATGTTGGTTTCACGACTTGATCCCATCAAATATCTCTTCGAGAAACCAAAGACTTACAGTAGGCTAGCTCGCTGGTTGCTTTTGCTCTCCGAATTGATCTCGCGACGTGACACGCAAGTCAAGAAAAGGAAGAGCAGCAAGTAGTTCCTGTCACCACCCTTGAGGGGATGAAGCATTGAATATTTGTTCCTGATGAATCGATTCTCATATCGACAAAGAAACTTGGACGATGTACTTTGACGGAGCATCAAATCAACATGGGTGGATAGAGTGTCATCGATAGCACCGATGACTCCGCATCCTCTAGCCTTCAAGCTCTAGTTCAAAGTCTCAAATAATGAAGCGTAATATGAGGCGGTATTGTCGGGTTTAGAAGCGCCTCGAACTAGGGCAAGACGCTGGACGCTATTGGGGATTCGAACCTTGTTGTGTCTCAAGCTAAAGGAGACCGGAAAGTAAAAGAGGAAAAGATGATGATGTACCACCAAACCTTGGATTTGCCGATTCTCGTTTGAAAAGCTAAGTTTTACCCATCTACTAAGAGAGAACAACAGTTCGCAGATTCGCTTAGCAACTCTATCATCTATGATAGACATCCCGTGGAGTCCGAATGCGCCCAAATATCATCGACCGTAAATTTGCACCGCTTATGAGTCAATTAGAAGCCATAGATGAAGTTCGTGATTTAACACCCCGGTATTACACATCCGGAACTTTGGAGATGTAAACATACCCGCCAGGTAAATGCCAAAGACAAGAGGGCAATCGAAGAATGGCGCCTGGCCATCATCATCCGTGGGGGTAAATCAGATAAACGGGGTCATCCGGGAATGCATAAACCGCGGCGTTGATGCGAAGAGTCAAGACGCCGATGGAAGCCATCCACGGAGGTGAATGTGGTGCACACATGAATGGGGTAATGTTGGCTAAGATCCTTAGACAAGGTTATTACCGTCCACCATGGAAGAGGATTGTATTGGCTTCGTCCGCGATGTCACAAGTGTCAAATTAATGCAACGATGAACATCCCGCCGCCAAAGTCAGATAACATGACTTCGCCATGGCCGTCATTCTGGGGAATTGATGTAATCGAGTCATACGCCAAAGGGGTTGAATGGGCATGAGTTCATTTTGGTAGCGAGCAGATTATTTCACAAAGTGGGTTGAGGCCCAATCTACGCAGTTGTTGAAGGCTTCGACGTAGCAAAATTTATCGAAACAACATTATCCGTCGCCACGGGTCCCAAATGAAATCGCTTTGACAATGGTTCCCACTTCAAAAGGAAGTGATTGATTTGTTGGAGAAATACAATGTGGCTTTTCATAAGTCATCTCTGTTCAAGAAATTTGGTATTTGGGTCGCGGTTCAAATTTTAAAAATCAACGGGTCATGGTTCACATCAACCGGGTCAAGGTTCAAGAATTTTGTATTTGGGTCATGGTTCAAATTTCGTAAAAATCAATGCAGCGTGGTTCACTTCAAATCAGCAATGGTGTTCACTTCAAACTGGGTCATGGTTCAAGAATTTGGTATTCGGGTCATGCGGTTCAAATTTCTTAAAAATCAAATGGTGTTCACTTCAACCGGGTCAGCTGGTTCAAGAATTTGGTATTTGGGTCATGGTTCAAATTTCGTAAAATCTGGACGCAATGGTTCACTTCAACTGGGTCATGTTCAAGAATTTGGTATTTGGGTCAGTGGTTCAAATTTCGTAAAAATCGCTGGATCATGGTTCACTTCAAACTGGCTTCGTGGTTCAAGAATTTGGTATTTGGTGCGGTTCAAATTTCGTAAAAATTAGTGGGTCAAGCGTGTTCACTTCAACTGGGTCATGTTCAAGAATTTGGTATTTGGGTCATGGTTCAAATTTCAAAAAATCAGTGGACCGCGGTTCACTTCAACTGGGTCATGGTTCAAGAAATTTGGTATTTGGGTCATGGTTCAAATTTCGTAAAAATCGCAACGTGTGTTCACTTCAAATCGGGTTGCGGTTTAGAATATCGAGTTTGGGATCGCGTTCTACTCTCTACTCAATCAGCAAGGGTCGTGGTTCACCATCAACTTGAACCGTGGTGTTCGTAAAATCAACGCTTGGGGTGTGTTCTACTCTCAATCGGGCGTGTGTTCACTTCAACTGGGTCATGGTGTTCGAATATCGAGTTTGGGACTATGCTCTACTCTACTCTCAATCAGGGTCATGTTCACCATCAATTTGAACCGTGTTCGTAAAATCGAGTTTGGGACCTGTGGTGTTCTACTTTCAATCGCTGGTCAGGTGTTCACTTCAAACTGGCCGCGGTTCAAGAAATCAAAGTTTGGGATCGTATGCTCGCTTCTACTCAATCGTGGGCTCATGTTCGCCATCAACTTGAACTGTGTTCGTAAAATCGAGTTTGGGTGCGGTTCTACTCTTAGTCACAGGTGTGCGGTGTTCACTTTCAAATTCGGCCGTGGTGTTCGATTTAATCGTGTTTGAGCCGTGGTGTTCAATTCTTAACTAATGTGTACCATGCGCTCACAATCAATCAATCGCTGAGTCAGATGTTCAAAGAATTCAAGTGTTTGACTAACACGCTCAGATACAGCAAAGTACTATGTCATCGCCTAAAACCGCTTTGTTCGTGGCAAAGCTACAAAATGCACGAAAAATGCAGAAAATAAAGTAAAATACCTCTCGCATCATGAGAGAGGCGCCCGCCTCGCAGGTTAAATCCTCGGTGCCCGGTCGCTGAACCTGAAACGACAAAAAAAACATGAAGCAGTGCCGATGGGGCGATTCCTGAATGAAAGGACGGACTCTCGGGGGCAATGTCATGAAATCAAAATCATCCTCGGCGCCTGGAGGACCTCCACCATGAGGGTAATCGCCCGCCATTTCGAGAAATCTGCAAAAAAGGAGCAAAAATGAGCAAGATGAGCCAAAATTGGAAAAAGTCAACAAAAAGTCAACCCCCGGGAAATGAAAAAGTCAACAAAAGTCAACTCCCGAGAAAATCTTCCAAATATTGAGAGAAACTTACCTCAAGTGGTGAAAATGAGAAAAGAAGTTCCGAAATCAAAATTTAGTCGGCTCAAAGTGCTTAAAACTGAAAGATTTCTAAAACAACTTGCTGAAGGAAAACCGTATAAAATGCAGATCCTAATAGAAAATGGTCTAGGGAGCAAGGGAAGGAGTTTTCACAACTTTGGGAGGATTTCGATTGAATGGGCAAGGAATATATATAAATGGGAAAAATGACCAAAATGCCCCCGCCAGTTGTGGTCACGGCCACCTTTTTCGGCCGGGCCGCCATTTACTTTTTTGTCCCTGGCCGGTGGCCTCCCCAAGAGCAACCACCTGGCCGGTGGTGGTCCCCACACCCCCCTCTAGCTCTCTGTAAATTTTGAGGAAGATCGGAGTTCCCGGGACCTAAAAAAGTTCAAGAAAAGTGCACTTTCTGACGCGAAATCGCTCCGCCGGAACTTCAGCTGCAATTTCTGACATATGTCTCATCATCACTCATCAAAATCAAGGTGTATCCTTTTCAAACATGTCGTAACCTCCCCGGGAGGTGAATCAGAGGCCGCGATCAAGTTGCCTTCGCCGAAATGCGCGTTTCCCAGCTCGTTGTTTCGCAACAAACGGGCGCCCTGATTTATGCTCGTTTTGCATTGTTTTACATATACCTGGCATTCTTATGAGCATTTTGCATTGTCATGCATGATTTCTTGGTGTACCATACTTCTATGCTTGAGCGTGCGTTGTCACGCACAGTCCTATCTCGCATTGCGATGCATTCACTTGCCGACACTGAGTGTGTCAAACTTTCGAAACCACAGGAATCACATTGAATATATGTTGTTAGCATATTGTTCTTGTTGAATTTCTCTTTGCGTGCACGATATTGTATGTACGGCTCATTTGAGGTCAAAAGCACTGCATCTAATTGCGCAGTATCGATCTTCTCCGTGAGACGCGACGAGAATTGAATGATTCTCCGCATTCCTAATCGCATGAACTGAAGTTGTTTGCCTTGCATTCTTGCTTAAAACTGTTGCATCTATTTGCGAATACTTGCCTCATTACAGCTTGCTGCACTTGCATGATCATTTGGCTTTGTGTATATCATTTGCATTTTGCCCACCCCCATGCCTGCGGGCACACATATCTCTGTTCACCTTGTATGATTGTCTAAGTCCTCGGCCTTGTCAAAATGGGTCGCCTCTAGGCTTTGACATTCACTCCGCCACTTCGACTTCCGAAGTTCACAAAGAGGGGCAAATCAGAGACACCCCATTTTTGACCGACCTTAAGATTCGTGACGCCACCGATCAAGGCTACGGTGATGTTGCATATTGTGCTCGCTCGTAAGTCTCAGAGTCGGCCGCTACCGCCTCCCGACTTCAACTCTCTTCGTGCCTTGTCTTGGGTTGCAACAGTTTGGTTTTCTCGCTTTTGTTCCCGAGGGAGGAGAGGTTCAGAGACCATCTCTCGGTGGGCTACATTTCGTGGGTCAGAGGCCATTTTGCCCATTTCGAGTCCGCCTTGCTTTTGAGCCGAGGCCGTGAGCCTTGCCGACCACCCAACCATCTTTGATTTCTACACCACTATGCAGAAAATCCGACGTTGTTCGAGTATTCAACCTAATTCGTGAGAAATGGTAAGTAAACGCCAGATTTACATATCCGCCATCGCAGAGAATCAGATAGGTGTTCGAAAGTGTTCAACCCTAATGCGTGAGAAATGGTAAGTAAACGCCATATTTACATATCTCGCCATCAGCAGAAAATCCAGACGGTGTTCGAGTATTCAACCCTAATTCGTGAGAAATGGTAAGTAAACGCCAGATTTACATATCCGCCATCGCGGCAGAGAATCAGATAGGTGTTCGAAAGTGTTCAACCCTAATGCTTGAGAAATGGTAAGTAAACGCCAGATTTACATATATGCCGCGGTTCGAAAGTGTTCAACCCTAATGCTTGAGAAATGGTAAGTAAACGCCGATTTACATATCCGCCATCGCGCAGAAAATCAGATAGGTGTTCGAGTGTTCAACCCTAATGCGTGAGAAATGGTAAGTAAACGCCGATTTACATATCTCGCCATCGTGCAGAGAATCAGATAGGTGTTCGAAAGTGTTCAACCCTAACGCGTGAGAAATGGTAAGTAAACGCCATATTTACATATCTCGCCATCGCGCAGAAAATCAGATAGGTGTTCGAGTGTTCAACCCTAATGCGGAGAAATGGTAAGTAAACGCCAGATTTACATATCTCGCCATCGCAGAGAACTCAGATAGGTGTTCGAAAGTGTTCAACCCTAATGCACGAGAAATGGTAAACGCCGTATTTACATATCTGCCACTGTGCAGGAAAATCCGTATAGGTGTTCGAGTGTTCGAACCCTAATGCGTGAGAAATGGTAAGTAAACGCCGTATTTACATATATGCCACTATGCAGGAGAATCCGTATAGGTGTTCGAGTGTTCGAACCCTAATGCTTGAGAAATGGTAAGTAAACGCCGTATTTACATATCTGCCACTGTGCAGGAAAATCCGTATAGGTGTTCGAGTGTTCGAACCCTAATTCGTGAGAAATGGTAAGTAAACGCCGTATTTACATATCTGCCATCGCAGAGAATCCGATAGGTGTTCGAGTGTTCAACCCCTAACGCGTGAGAAATGGTAAGTAAATGCCCGATTTACATATCTCGCCATCGCAGGAGAATCCGTATAGGTGTTCGAGTGTTCGAACCCTAATGCTTGAGAAATGGTAAGTAAACGCCATATTTACATATCTGCCACTGTACAGGAAAATCCGTATAGGTGTTCGAGTATTCGAACCCTAATTCGTGAGAAATGGTAAGTAAACGCCGTATTTACATATCTGCTAATGTGCAGGAGAATCCGTATAGGTGTTCGAGTGTTCCAAACCCTAATGCGTGAGAAATGGTACGTAAACGCCATATTTACATATCTGCCACTATGCAGGAAAATCCGTATAGGTGTTCGAGTATTCGAACCCTAATTCGTGAGAAATGGTAAGTAAACGCCGTATTTACATATCTGCCACTGTGCAGGAGAATCCGTATAGGTGTTCGAGTGTTCGAACCCTAATGCTTGAGAAATGGTAAGTAAACGCCATATTTACATATCTGCCATCGCAGAGAAAATCAGATAGGTGTTCGAGTGTTCAACCCTAATGCGGAGAAATGGTAAGTAAACGCCAGATTTACATATCCGCCATCGCAGAGAATCAGATAGGTGTTCGAGTGTTCAACCCTAATGCTTGAGAAATGGTAAGTAAACGCCAGATTTACATATCTCGCCATCGGCAGAAAATCTGTGATAGGTGTTCGAGTGTTCAACCCTAATGCGTGAGAAATGGTAAGTAAACGCCAGATTTACATATCTCGCCATCGCAGAGAATCAGATAGGTGTTCGAGTGTTCAACCCTAATGCGTGAGAAATGGTAAGTAAACGCCATATTTACATATCTCGCCATCGCAGTAAAAATCAGATAGGTGTTCGAAAGTGTTCAACCCTAATGTGAGAAATGGTAAGTAAACGCCAGATTTACATATATCGCCATCGGCAGGAGAATCCGTATAGGTGTTCGAGTGTTCGAACCCTAATGCTTGAGAAATGGTAAGTAAACGCCATATTTACATATCTGCCACTGTGTAGGAAAATCCGTATAGGTGTTCGAGTGTTCGAACCCTAATGCGTGAGAAATGGTAAGTAAACGCCGTATTTACATATATGCCACTACGCAGGAGAATCCGTATAGGTGTTCGAGTGTTCAAACAGTAATGCGTGAGAAATGGTAAGTACACGCCGTATTTACATATCTCGCCATCGCGGCAGAGAATCAGATAGGTGTTCGAGGGTTCGAACCCTAATTCGTGAGAAATGGTAAGTAAACGCCGTATTTACATATCTGCCGCTGTGCAGGAGAATCCGTATAGGTGTTCGAGTGTTCGAACCCTAATGCGTGAGAAAAGGTAAGTAAACGCTGTGTTTACATATCTGCCACTATGCAGGAGAATCCGTATAGGTGTTCGAGTGTTCGAACACGAATGCTTGAGAAATGGTAAGTAAACGCCATATTTACATATCTGCCACTCTGCAGGAAAATCCGTATAGGTGTTCGAGTATTCAAACCCTAATTCATGAGAAATGGCAAGTAAACGCCGTATTTACATATCTGCCATCGCAGAGAATCAGATAGGTGTTCGAGTGTTCAACCCTAATGCGTGAGAAATGGTAAGTAAACGCCATATTTACATATCCGCCACTACGCAGAGAATCCGCAGGTGTTCGAGTGTTCAACCCTAATGCGTGAGAAATGGTAAGTAAACGCCAGATTTACATATCTCGCCATCGCGGCAGAGAATCAGATAGGTGTTCGAGTGTTCAACCCTAATGCTTGAGAAATGGTAAGTAAACGCCAGATTTACATATCGCCATCGCAGAAAATCCGATAGGTGTTCGAGTGTTCAACCCTAATGCGTGAGAAATGGTAAGTAAACGCCAGATTTACATATCCGCCATCGCGGCAGAATCCGTGATAGGTGTTCGAGTGTTCAACCCTAATGCGTGAGAAATGGTAAGTAAACGCCATATTTACATATCCGCCATCGCAGAGAATCCGTGATAGGTGTTCGAGTGTTCAACCCTAATGCGTGAGAAATGGTAAGTAAACGCCATATTTACATATCCGCCATCGCAGAGAATCAGATAGGTGTTCGAGTGTTCAACCTAATGCTTGAGAAATGGTAAGTAAACGCCATATTTACATATCTCCATCGCGCAGAAAATCCGATAGGTGTTCGAGTGTTCAACCCTAATGCGTGAGAAATGGTAAGTAAACGCCAGATTTACATATATGCCACTATCGCAGAGAATCAGATAGGTGTTCGAAAGTGTTCAACCCTAATGCTTGAGAAATGGTAAGTAAACGCCAGATTTACATATCCGCCATCGGCAGAGAATCGTGATAGGTGTTCGAGTGTTCAACCCTAATGCGTGAGAAATGGTAAGTAAACGCCAGATTTACATATCTCGCCATCGCGCAGAGAATCAGATAGGTGTTCGAGTGTTCAACCCTAATGCGTGAGAAATGGTAAGTAAACGCCAGATTTACATATCCGCCATCGTGCAGAGAATCCGATAGGTGTTCGAAAGTGTTCAACCCTAATGCTTGAGAAATGGTAAGTAAACGCCAGATTTACATATCTCGCCATCGTGCAGAGAATCCGTGATAGGTGTTCGAGTGTTCAACCCTAATGCGTGAGAAATGGTAAGTAAACGCCAGATTTACATATCTCGCCATCGCGCAGAGAATCAGATAGGTGTTCGAAAGTGTTCAACCCTAATGCGTGAGAAATGGTAAGTAAACGCCAGATTTACATATCGCCACTCGGCAGAGAATCAGATAGGTGTTCGAGTGTTCAACCCTAATGCTTGAGAAATGGTAAGTAAACGCCAGATTTACATATCCGCCATCGCAGAGAATCAGATAGGTGTTCGAGTGTTCAACCCTAATGCGGAGAAATGGTAAGTAAACGCCAGATTTACATATATCGCCATCGCAGAGAATCCGTGATAGGTGTTCGAAGTGTTCAACCTAATGCGTGAGAAATGGTAAGTAAACGCCAGATTTACATATCCGCCATCGCAGAGAGAATCAGATAGGTGTTCGAGTGTTCAACCCTAATGCTGAGAAATGGTAAGTAAACGCCAGATTTACATATCCGCCATCGCAGAGAATCAGTGATAGGTGTTCGAAAGTGTTCGAACCCTAATGCGTGAGAAATGGTAAGTAAACGCCAGATTTACATATCCGCCATCGGCAGAGAATCAGATAGGTGTTCGAGTGTTCAACCCTAATGCTTGAGAAATGGTAAGTAAACGCCAGATTTACATATCTCCCATCGCGGCAGAGAATCCAGATAGGTGTTCGAGTGTTCAACCCTAATGCTTGAGAAATGGTAAGTAAACGCCATATCTCGCCATCGCGGCAGAGAAATCCGTATAGGTGTTCGAGTGTTCAACCCTAATGCGTGAGAAATGGTAAGTAAACGCCAGATTTACATATCCGCCATCGCGGCAGAGAATCAGATAGGTGTTCGAGTGTTCAACCCTAATGCTGAGAAATGGTAAGTAAACGCCAGATTTACATATCCGCCATCGCGGCAGAGAATCCGTGATAGGTGTTCGAGTGTTCAACCCTAATGCGTGAGAAATGGTAAGTAAACGCCGATTTACATATCTCGCCATCGGCAGAGAATCAGATAGGTGTTCGAGTGTTCAACCCTAATGCGTGAGAAATGGTAAGTAAACGCCAGATTTACATATCCGCCATCGCAGAGAATCAGATAGGTGTTCGAAAGTGTTCAACCCTAATGCTTGAGAGAAATGGTAAGTAAACGCCAGATTTACATATCCGCCATCGCAGAGAATCAGATAGGTGTTCGAGTGTTCAACCCTAATGCGTGAGAAATGGTAAGTAAACGCCAGATTTACATATCTCGCCATCGCGGCAGAGAATCAGATAGGTGTTCGAGTGTTCAACCCTAATGCGTGAGAAATGGTAAGTAAACGCCAGATTTACATATCTCGCCACTATGCAGAGAATCAGATAGGTGTTCGAGTGTTCAACCCTAATGCGTGAGAAATGGTAAGTAAACGCCAGATTTACATATCCGCCATCGCGCAGAGAACTGTGATAGGTGTTCGAAAGTGTTCAACCCTAATGCTTGAGAAATGGTAAGTAAACGCCAGATTTACATATCCGCCATCGCAGAGAGAATCAGATAGGTGTTCGAGTGTTCAACCCTAATGCGTGAGAAATGGTAAGTAAACGCCATTTACATATATCCGCCATCGCGCAGAGAATCAGATAGGTGTTCGAGTGTTCAACCCTAATGCGTGAGAAATGGTAAGTAAACGCCAGATTTACATATCCGCCATCGCAGAGAATCCGTGATAGGTGTTCGAGTGTTCGAACCCTAATGCGTGAGAAATGGTAAGTAAACGCCAGATTTACATATCCGCCATCGTGCAGAGAATCAGATAGGTGTTCGAGTTTTCAAACCCTAATGCTTGAGAAATGGGAAGTAAACGCCATATTTACATATCTCGCCATCGCGCAGAGAATCCGATAGGTGTTCGAGTGTTCAACCCTAATGCGTGAGAAATGGTAAGTAAACGCCAGATTTACATATCCGCCATCGCAGAGAATCCGTATAGGTGTTCGAGTGTTCGAACCCTATTGCGTGAGAAATGGTAACTAAACGCCGTATTTACATATCTGCCACAGTGCAGGAGAATCCGTATAGGTGTTCGAGTGTTCGAACCCTAGTGCGTGAGAAATGGTAAGTAAACGCCATATTTACATATCTGCCACTGTGCAGGAAAATCCGTATAGGTGTTCGAGTGTTCGAACCCTAATGCGTGAGAAATGGTAAGTAAACGCCGTATTTACATATCTGCCATCGCAGAGAATCAGATAGGTGTTCGAGTGTTCAACCCTAATGCGTGAGAAATGGTAAGTAAACGCCAGATTTACATATCTCGCCATCGCGGCAGAGAATCAGATAGGTGTTCGAGTGTTCAACCCTAATGCGTGAGAAATGGTAAGTAAACGCCAGATTTACATATCCGCCATCGCGCAGAGAATCCGTATAGGTGTTCGAGTGTTCAAAACCCTAATGCGTGAGAAATGGTACGTAAACGCCATATTTACATATTCCGCCATCGGCAGAGAATCAGATAGGTGTTCGAAAGTGTTCAACCCTAATGCGTGAGAAATGGTAAGTAAACGCCAGATTTACATATCTCGCCATCGCAGAGAAATCCGATAGGTGTTCGAGTGTTCAACCCTAATGCGTGAGAAATGGTAAGTAAACGCCAGATTTACATATCCGCCATCGCAGAGAATCAGATAGGTGTTCGAGTGTTCAACCCTAATGCTTGAGAAATGGTAAGTAAACGCCAGATTTACATATCTCGCCATCGCGGCAGAGAATCAGATAGGTGTTCGAGTGTTCAACCCTAATGCGTGAGAAATGGTAAGTAAACGCCAGATTTACATATCCGCCATCGCGCAGAGAATCGTGATAGGTGTTCGAGTGTTCAACCCTAATGCGTGAGAAATGGTAAGTAAACGCCAGATTTACATATCTCGCCATCGCAGAGAATCCGATAGGTGTTCGAAAGTGTTCAACCCTAATGCGTGAGAAATGGTAAGTAAACGCCAGATTTACATATATCCGCCATCGCAGAGAATCAGATAGGTGTTCGAGTGTTCAACCCTAATGCGTGAGAAATGGTAAGTAAACGCCAGATTTACATATCGCCATCGCAGAGAATCAGATAGGTGTTCGAAAGTGTTCAACCCTAATGTGAGAAATGGTAAGTAAACGCCAGATTTACATATTCCGCCATCGTGCAGAGAATCAGATAGGTGTTCGAGTGTTCAACCCTAATGCTTGAGAAATGGTAAGTAAACGCCAGATTTACATATCTCGCCATCGGCAGAGAATCAGATAGGTGTTCGAGTGTTCAACCCTAATGCGTGAGAAATGGTAAGTAAACGCCAGATTTACATATCTCGCCATCGCGGCAGAGAATCAGATAGGTGTTCGAGTGTTCAACCCTAATGCGTGAGAAATGGTAAGTAAACGCCATATTTACATATCTCGCCATCGCAGAGAATCCGTGATAGGTGTTCGAGTGTTCAACCCTAATGCGTGAGAAATGGTAAGTAAACGCCAGATTTACATATCCGCCATCGCAGAGAATCAGATAGGTGTTCGAGTGTTCAACCCTAATGCTTGAGAAATGGTAAGTAAACGCCAGATTTACATATCCGCCATCGCAGAGAATCCGTGATAGGTGTTCGAGTGTTCAACCCTAATGCGTGAGAAATGGTAAGTAAACGCCAGATTTACATATCTCCGCCATCGCAGAGAATCCGTGATAGGTGTTCGAGTGTTCAACCCTAATGCTTGAGAAATGGTAAGTAAACGCCAGATTTACATATCTCGCCATCGCGGCAGAGAATCAGATAGGTGTTCGAGTGTTCAACCCTAATGCGTGAGAAATGGTAAGTAAACGCCAGATTTACATATCTCGCCATCGCGGCAGAGAATCAGATAGGTGTTCGAGTGTTCAACCCTAATGCGTGAGAAATGGTAAGTAAACGCCAGATTTACATATCCGCCATCGCAGAGAATCGTGATAGGTGTTCGAGTGTTCAACCCTAATGCGTGAGAAATGGTAAGTAAACGCCAGATTTACATATCTCGCCATCGCGGCAGAGAATCAGATAGGTGTTCGAGTGTTCAACCCTAATGCGTGAGAAATGGTAAGTAAACGCCAGATTTACATATCCGCCATCGCGGCAGAGAATCAGATAGGTGTTCGAGTGTTCAACCCTAATGCTTGAGAAATGGTAAGTAAACGCCAGATTTACATATCTCGCCATCGCAGAGAATCCGTGATAGGTGTTCGAGTGTTCAACCCTAATGCGTGAGAAATGGTAAGTAAACGCCAGATTTACATATCCGCCATCGCAGAGAATCAGATAGGTGTTCGAGTGTTCAACCCTAATGCGTGAGAAATGGTAAGTAAACGCCATATTTACATATTCCGCCATCGCGCAGAGAATCCAGATAGGTGTTCGAAAGTGTTCAACCCTAATGCGTGAGAAATGGTAAGTAAACGCCAGATTTACATATCTCGCCATCGCAGAGAATCCGTGATAGGTGTTCGAGTGTTCAACCCTAATGCTTGAGAAATGGTAAGTAAACGCCAGATTTACATATCCGCCATCGCAGAATCAGATAGGTGTTCGAGTGTTCAACCCTAATGCGTGAGAAATGGTAAGTAAACGCCAGATTTACATATCTCGCCATCGCAGAGAATCCGTGATAGGTGTTCGAAAGTGTTCAACCCTAATGCGTGAGAAATGGTAAGTAAACGCCAGATTTACATATCTCGCCATCGTGCAGAGAATCAGATAGGTGTTCGAGTGTTCAACCCTAATGCTTGAGAAATGGTAAGTAAACGCCAGATTTACATATCTCGCCATCGCAGAGAATCAGATAGGTGTTCGAGTGTTCAACCCTAATGCGTGAGAAATGGTAAGTAAACGCCAGATTTACATATCCGCCATCGGCAGAGAATCAGATAGGTGTTCGAAAGTGTTCAACCCTAATGCGTGAGAAATGGTAAGTAAACGCCATATTTACATATCTCGCCATCGGCAGAGAATCCGATAGGTGTTCGAGTGTTCAACCCTAATGCGTGAGAAATGGTAAGTAAACGCCAGATTTACATATCTCGCCAATGCAGAGAATCAGATAGGTGTTCGAGTGTTCAACCCTAATGCGTGAGAAATGGTAAGTAAACGCCAGATTTACATATCCGCCATCGCGGCAGAGAATCCGTGATAGGTGTTCGAGTGTTCAACCCTAATGCTTGAGAAATGGTAAGTAAACGCCAGATTTACATATCTCGCCATCGGCAGAGAATCCGTGATAGGTGTTCGAGTGTTCAACCCTAATGCGTGAGAAATGGTAAGTAAACGCCAGATTTACATATCCGCCATCGCGCAGAGAATCCGTGATAGGTGTTCGAGTGTTCAACCCTAATGCGTGAGAAATGGTAAGTAAACGCCATATTTACATATCCGCCACTATGCAGAATCAGATAGGTGTTCGAGTGTTCAACCCTAATGCGTGAGAAATGGTAAGTAAACGCCAGATTTACATATCGCCATCGCAGAGAATCAGTGATAGGTGTTCGAGTGTTCAACCCTAATGCTTGAGAAATGGTAAGTAAACGCCAGATTTACATATCTCGCCACTGCAGAGAATCAGATAGGTGTTCGAGTGTTCAACCCTAATGCTTGAGAAATGGTAAGTAAACGCCAGATTTACATATCTCGCCATCGCAGAGAATCAGATAGGTGTTCGAGTGTTCAACCCTAATGCGTGAGAAATGGTAAGTAAACGCCAGATTTACATATCTCGCCATCGCAGAGAATCCGTATAAGTGTTCTACTGTTCGAACCCTAATGCGTGAGAAATGGTAAGTAAACGCCATATTTACATATCTGCCACTACGCAGGAGAATCCGTATAGGTGTTCGTGTGTTCGAACCTTAATGCTTGAGAAATGTAAGTAAACGCCGTATTTACATATCTCGCCATCGGCAGAGAGAATCAGATAGGTGTTCGAGTGTTCAACCCTAATGCGTGAGAAATGGTAAGTAAACGCCAGATTTACATATATCGCCACTCGCAGAGAATCAGATAGGTGTTCGAAAGTGTTCAAACCTAATGCTTGAGAAATGGTAAGTAAACGCCAGATTTACATATCTCGCCATCGCAGAGAATCCGTGATAGGTGTTCGAAAGTGTTCGAACCTAATGCGTGAGAAATGGTAAGTAAACGCCAGATTTACATATCTCGCCATCGCAGAGAATCAGATAGGTGTTCGAGTGTTCAACCCTAATGCGTGAGAAATGGTAAGTAAACGCCAGATTTACATATCCGCCATCGCGGCAGAGAATCAGATAGGTGTTCGAGTGTTCAACCCTAATGCTTGAGAAATGGTAAGTAAACGCCAGATTTACATATCTCGCCATCGCAGAGAATCAGATAGGTGTTCGAAAGTGTTCAACCCTAATGCTTGAGAAATGGTAAGTAAACGCCAGATTTACATATCGCCATCGCGCAGAGAATCCGTGATAGGTGTTCGAGTGTTCAACCCTAATGCGTGAGAAATGGTAAGTAAACGCCAGATTTACATATCCGCCATCGCAGAGAATCAGATAGGTGTTCGAGTGTTCAACCCTAATGCGTGAGAAATGGTAAGTAAACGCCAGATTTACATATCTCGCCATCGCGGCAGAGAATCCGTGATAGGTGTTCGAAAGTGTTCAACCCTAATGCGTGAGAAATGGTAAGTAAACGCCAGATTTACATATCTCGCCATCGCAGAGAAATCAGATAGGTGTTCGAGTGTTCAACCCTAATGCGTGAGAAATGGTAAGTAAACGCCAGATTTACATATCCGCCATCGCGCAGAGAATCAGATAGGTGTTCGAGTGTTCAACCCTAATGCGTGAGAAATGGTAAGTAAACGCCATATTTACATATCCGCCATCAGGCAGAGAATCAGATAGGTGTTCGAGTGTTCAACCCTAATGCGTGAGAAATGGTAAGTAAACGCCAGATTTACATATCTCGCCATCGCAGAGAATCCGTGATAGGTGTTCGAGTGTTCAAACCTAATGCGTGAGAAATGGTAAGTAAACGCCAGATTTACATATCCGCCATCGCAGAGAATCAGAGGTGTGTTCGAAAGTGTTCAACCCTAATGCGTGAGAAATGGTAAGTAAACGCCAGATTTACATATCCGCCATCGCGGCAGAGAATCAGATAGGTGTTCGAGTGTTCAACCCCTAATGCGTGAGAAATGGTAAGTAAACGCCAGATTTACATATCTCGCCATCGCGGCAGAGAATCAGATAGGTGTTCGAGTGTTCAACCCTAATGCGTGAGAAATGGTAAGTAAACGCCAGATTTACATATCTCGCCATCGCAGAGAATCAGATAGGTGTTCGAAAGTGTTCAACCCTAATGCGTGAGAAATGGTAAGTAAACGCCAGATTTACATATCTCGCCATCGCAGAGAATCCGTGATAGGTGTTCGAGTGTTCAACCCTAATGCGTGAGAAATGGTAAGTAAACGCCAGATTTACATATCTCGCCATCGCGCAGAGAGAATCAGATAGGTGTTCGAGTGTTCAACCCTAATGCTTGAGAAATGGTAAGTAAACGCCAGATTTACATATCCGCCATCGCAGAGAATCAGATAGGTGTTCGAGTGTTCAACCCTAATGCGTGAGAAATGGTAAGTAAACGCCAGATTTACATATCTCGCCATCGCAGAGAATCAGATAGGTGTTCGAGTGTTCAACCCTAATGCTTGAGAAATGGTAAGTAAACGCCAGATTTACATATCTCGCCATCGCAGAGAATCAGTGATAGGTGTTCGAAAGTGTTCGAACCCTAATGCGTGAGAAATGGTAAGTAAACGCCAGATTTACATATCCGCCATCAGGCAGAGAATCCGTGATAGGTGTTCGAGTGTTCAACCCTAATGCGTGAGAAATGGTAAGTAAACGCCAGATTTACATATCCGCCATCGCAGAGAAATCAGATAGGTGTTCGAGTGTTCAACCCTAATGCGTGAGAAATGGTAAGTAAACGCCAGATTTACATATCTCGCCATCGCGCAGAGAATCCGTGATAGGTGTTCGAGTGTTCAACCCTAATGCGTGAGAAATGGTAAGTAAACGCCAGATTTACATATCCGCCATCGCGCAGAGAATCCGTGATAGGTGTTCGAAAGTGTTCAACCCTAATGCGTGAGAAATGGTAAGTAAACGCCAGATTTACATATCTCGCCACTATGCAGAGAATCAGATAGGTGTTCGAGTGTTCAACCCTAATGCGTGAGAAATGGTAAGTAAACGCCGATTTACATATCCGCCATCGCGCAGAGAATCAGATAGGTGTTCGAAAGTGTTCAACCCTAATGCTTGAGAAATGGTAAGTAAACGCCAGATTTACATATCTCGCCATCGCGGCAGAGAATCAGATAGGTGTTCGAGTGTTCAACCCTAATGCGTGAGAAATGGTAAGTAAACGCCAGATTTACATATCCGCCATCGCGCAGAGAATCAGATAGGTGTTCGAAAGTGTTCAACCCTAATGCTTGAGAAATGGTAAGTAAACGCCAGATTTACATATTCCGCCATCGCAGAGAATCCGTGATAGGTGTTCGAGTGTTCAACCCTAATGCGTGAGAAATGGTAAGTAAACGCCAGATTTACATATCTCGCCATCGCAGAGAATCAGATAGGTGTTCGAGTGTTCAACCCTAATGCGTGAGAAATGGTAAGTAAACGCCATATTTACATATCTCGCCATCGCAGAGAATCCGTGATAGGTGTTCGAGTGTTCAACCCTAATGCGTGAGAAATGGTAAGTAAACGCCAGATTTACATATCCGCCATCGCAGAGAATCAGATAGGTGTTCGAAAGTGTTCAACCCTAATGCTTGGAGAAATGGTAAGTAAACGCCAGATTTACATATCGCCATCGCGGCAGAGAATCAGATAGGTGTTCGAGTGTTCAACCCTAATGCTTGAGAAATGGTAAGTAAACGCCAGATTTACATATCCGCCATCGCGCAGAGAATCAGATAGGTGTTCGAGTGTTCAACCCTAATGCTTGAGAAATGGTAAGTAAACGCCAGATTTACATATCCGCCATCGGCAGAGAAATCAGATAGGTGTTCGAGTGTTCAACCCTAATGCGTGAGAAATGGTAAGTAAACGCCAGATATTTACATATCCGCCATCGGCAGAGAATCAGATAGGTGTTCGAGTGTTCAACCCTAATGCGTGAGAAATGGTAAGTAAACGCCAGATTTACATATTCGCCATCGCAGAGAATCAGATAGGTGTTCGAGTGTTCAACCCTAATGCTTGAGAAATGGTAAGTAAACGCCAGATTTACATATCTCGCCATCGCGGCAGAGAATCCGTGATAGGTGTTCGAGTGTTCAAACCCTAATGCGTGAGAAATGGTAAGTAAACGCCAGATTTACATATCTCGCCATCGCAGAGAATCCGTGATAGGTGTTCGAAAGTGTTCAACCCTAATGCGTGAGAAATGGTAAGTAAACGCCAGATTTACATATCTCGCCATCGCAGAGAATCAGATAGGTGTTCGAGTGTTCAACCCTAATGCGTGAGAAATGGTAAGTAAACGCCAGATTTACATATCCGCCATCGCAGAGAATCAGATAGGTGTTCGAAAGTGTTCAACCCTAATGCTTGAGAAATGGTAAGTAAACGCCATATTTACATATCTCGCCATCGCGGCAGAGAATCCGTGATAGGTGTTCGAAAGTGTTCAACCCTAATGCGTGAGAAATGGTAAGTAAACGCCAGATTTACATATCTCGCCATCGCAGAGAATCAGATATAGGTGTTCGAGTGTTCAACCCTAATGCGTGAGAAATGGTAAGTAAACGCCAGATTTACATATCCGCCATCAGGCAGAGAATCCGTGATAGGTGTTCGAGTGTTCAACCCTAATGCGTGAGAAATGGTAAGTAAACGCCAGATTTACATATCCGCCATCGCAGAGAATCAGATAGGTGTTCGAAAGTGTTCAACCCTAATGCTTGAGAAATGGTAAGTAAACGCCAGATTTACATATTCCGCCATCGCAGAGAATCCGTGATAGGTGTTCGAAAGTGTTCAACCCCTAATGCTTGAGAAATGGTAAGTAAACGCCAGATTTACATATCTCGCCATCGCAGAGAATCAGATAGGTGTTCGAGTTTTCAAACCCTAATGCTTGAGAAATGGGAAGTAAAGGCCATATTTACATATCTCGCCATCGCGGCAGAGAATCCGTGATAGGTGTTCGAGTGTTCAACCCTAATGCGTGAGAAATGGTAAGTAAACGCCAGATTTACATATCTCGCCATCGCAGAGAATCAGATAGGTGTTCGAGTGTTCAACCCTAATGCGTGAGAAATGGTAAGTAAACGCCAGATTTACATATCTCGCCATCGCAGAGAATCAGATAGGTGTTCGAAAGTGTTCAACCCTAATGCTTGAGAAATGGTAAGTAAACGCCATATTTACATATCCGCCATCGCAGAGAATCCAGATAGGTGTTCGAGTGTTCAAACCCTAATGCGTGAGAAATGGTAAGTAAACGCCAGATTTACATATCTCGCCATCGCGCAGAGAATCCGTATAGGTGCTCAAGTGTTCGAACCCTAATGCGTGAGAAATGGTAAGGAAACGCCGTATTTACAAATCTGCCACTGTACAGGAGAATCCGTGTAGGTATTCGAGTGTTCGAACCCTAATGCGTGAGAAATGGTAAGTAAACGCCAGATTTACATATCTCGCCATCGGCAGAGAATCCGTGATAGGTGTTCGAAAGTGTTCAACCCTAATGCGTGAGAAATGGTAAGTAAACGCCAGATTTACATATCCGCCACTATGCAGAGAATCAGATAGGTGTTCGAGTGTTCGAACCCTAATGCGTGAGAAATGGTAAGTAAACGCCGTATTTACATATCTGCCACTGTGCAGGAGAATCCGTATAGGTGTTCGAGTGTTCGAACCCTAATGTTTGAGAAATGGTAAGTAAACGCCATATTTACATATCTACCGCTGTGCAGGAAAATCCGTATAGGTGTTCGAGTGTTCGAACCCTAATGCGTGACAAATGGTAAGTAAACGCCGTATTTACATATCTGCCATCGGCAGAGAGAATCAGATAGGTGTTCGAAAGTGTTCAACCCTAATGCGTGAGAAATGGTAAGTAAACGCCAGATTTACATATCTCGCCATCGCGCAGAGAATCCGTGATAGGTGTTCGAGTGTTCAACCCTAATGCTTGAGAAATGGTAAGTAAACGCCAGATTTACATATCTCGCCATCGGCAGAGAATCAGATAGGTGTTCGAGTGTTCAACCCTAATGCGTGAGAAATGGTAAGTAAACGCCAGATTTACATATTCGCCATCGGCAGAGAATCAGATAGGTGTTCGAAAGTGTTCAACCCTAATGCGTGAGAAATGGTAAGTAAACGCCAGATTTACATATCCGCCATCGCGGCAGAGAATCCGTGATAGGTGTTCGAGTGTTCAACCCTAATGCGTGAGAAATGGTAAGTAAACGCCAGATTTACATATCCGCCATCGCGGCAGAGAATCAGATAGGTGTTCGAGTGTTCAACCCTAATGCGTGAGAAATGGTAAGTAAACGCCAGATTTACATATCCGCCATCGGCAGAGAATCAGATAGGTGTTCGAGTGTTCAACCCTAATGCTTGAGAAATGGTAAGTAAACGCCAGATTTACATATTCCGCCATCGCAGAGAATCAGATAGGTGTTCGAGTGTTCAACCCTAATGCTTGAGAAATGGTAAGTAAACGCCAGATTTACATATCCGCCATCGCATCAGAGAATAGGTGTTCGAAAGTGTTCAACCCTAATGCTTGAGAAATGGTAAGTAAACGCCAGATTTACATATCTCGCCATCGGCAGAGAATCCGTGATAGGTGTTCGAGTGTTCAACCCTAATGCGTGAGAAATGGTAAGTAAACGCCAGATTTACATATCTCGCCATCGCGGCAGAGAATCCGTGATAGGTGTTCGAGTGTTCAACCCTAATGCGTGAGAAATGGTAAGTAAACGCCAGATTTACATATCCGCCATCGCAGAGAATCCGTGATAGGTGTTCGAAAGTGTTCAACCCTAATGCTTGAGAAATGGTAAGTAAACGCCAGATTTACATATCTCGCCATCGTGCAGAGAATCAGATAGGTGTTCGAGTGTTCAAACCCTAATGCGTGAGAAATGGTAAGTAAACGCCAGATTTACATATCTCGCCATCGCGCAGAGAATCAGATAGGTGTTCGAGTGTTCAAACCCTAATGCGTGAGAAATGGTAAGTAAACGCCAGATTTACATATCTCGCGCCATCGCGGCAGAGAATCCGTGATAGGTGTTCGAAAGTTCAACCCTAATGCGTGAGAAATGGTAAGTAAACGCCAGATTTACATATCTCCGCCATCGCAGAGAATCAGATAGGTGTTCGAAAGTGTTCAACCCTAATGCTTGAGAAATGGTAAGTAAACGCCATATTTACATATCTCGCCATCGCAGAATCCGTGATAGGTGTTCGAGTGTTCAACCCTACGCGCGTGAGAAATGGTAAGTAAACGCCAGATTTACATATCCGCCATCGCAGAGAAAATCAGATAGGTGTTCGAGTGTTCAACCCTAATGCGTGAGAAATGGTAAGTAAACGCCAGATTTACATATCCGCCATCGTGCAGAGAATCCGTGATAGGTGTTCGAGTGTTCAACCCTAATGCGTGAGAAATGGTAAGTAAACGCCAGATTTACATATCTCGCCATCGCAGAGAATCAGATAGGTGTTCGAAAGTGTTCAACCCTAATGCTTGAGAAATGGTAAGTAAACGCCAGATTTACATATCCGCCATCGCGGCAGAGAATCTGTGATAGGTGTTCGAGTGTTCAACAACCCTAATGCTTGAGAAATGGTAAGTAAACGCCAGATTTACATATCTCGCCATCGCAGAATCCAGAGATAGGTGTTCGAGTGTTCAACCCTAATGCGTGAGAAATGGTAAGTAAACGCCAGATTTACATATCTCGCCATCGGCAGAGAATCAGATAGGTGTTCGAGTGTTCGAACCCTA
Organism: Camellia lanceoleosa; assembly: GCA_025200525.1. Lineage (NCBI taxonomy): Eukaryota > Viridiplantae > Streptophyta > Magnoliopsida > Ericales > Theaceae > Camellia > Camellia lanceoleosa. Next base: position 122,624,908 of record CM045761.1, read on the forward strand.
ATGCGTGAGAAATGGTAAGTAAACGCCAGATTTACATATATCCGCCATCGCAGAGAATCAGATAGGTGTTCGAAAGTGTTCAACCCTAATGCTTGAGAAATGGTAAGTAAACGCCAGATTTACATATCTCGCCATCGCAGAGAATCAGATAGGTGTTCGAGTGTTCAAACCCTAATGCGTGAGAAATGGTAAGTAAACGCCAGATTTACATATCTCGCCATCGCAGAGAATCAGATAGGTGTTCGAGTGTTCAACCCTAATGCGTGAGAAATGGTAAGTAAACGCCAGATTTACATATCTCGCCATCGTGATAGGTGTTCGAAAGTGTTCAACCCTAATGCGTGAGAAATGGTAAGTAAACGCCAGATTTACATATCCGCCATCGCGGCAGAGAATCCGTGATAGGTGTTCGAAAGTGTTCAACCCTAATGCTTGAGAAATGGTAAGTAAACGCCAGATTTACATATCCGCCATCGCAGGCAGAGAATCAGATAGGTGTTCGAGTGTTCAACCCTAATGCGTGAGAAATGGTAAGTAAACGCCAGATTTACATATCCGCCATCGCAGAGAATCAGATAGGTGTTCGAGTGTTCAACCCTAATGCGTGAGAAATGGTAAGTAAACGCCAGATTTACATATCCGCCATCGCGCAGAGAATCCGTGATAGGTGTTCGAGTGTTCAACCCTAATGCGTGAGAAATGGTAAGTAAACGCCAGATTTACATATCTCGCCATCGTGCAGAGAATCCGTGATAGGTGTTCGAGTGTTCAACCCTAATGCGTGAGAAATGGTAAGTAAACGCCAGATTTACATATCCGCCATCGCAGAGAAATCAGATAGGTGTTCGAGTGTTCAACCCTAATGCTTGAGAAATGGTAAGTAAACGCCAGATTTACATATCCGCCATCGCAGAGAATCCGTGATAGGTGTTCGAAAGTGTTCAACCCTAATGCGTGAGAAATGGTAAGTAAACGCCAGATTTACATATCTCGCCATCGGCAGAGAATCAGATAGGTGTTCGAGTGTTCAACCCTAATGCGTGAGAAATGGTAAGTAAACGCCAGATTTACATATCTCGCCATCGCGGCAGAGAATCAGATAGGTGTTCGAGTGTTCAACCCTAATGCGTGAGAAATGGTAAGTAAACGCCAGATTTACATATCCGCCATCGCGGCAGAGAATCCGTATAGGTGTTCGAAAGTGTTCAACCCTAATGCGTGAGAAATGGTAAGTAAACGCCAGATTTACATATCTCGCCATCGCAGAGAATCAGATAGGTGTTCGAGTGTTCAACCCTAATGCTTGAGAAATGGTAAGTAAACGCCAGATTTACATATCCGCCATCGCGCAGAGAATCCGTGATAGGTGTTCGAGTGTTCAACCCTAATGCTTGAGAAATGGTAAGTAAACGCCAGATTTACATATCTCGCCATCGGCAGAGAATCAGATAGGTGTTCGAGTGTTCAAACCCTAATGCTTGAGAAATGGTAAGTAAACGCCAGATTTACATATCCGCCATCAGGCAGAGAATCCGTGATAGGTGTTCGAAAGTGTTCAACCCTAATGCGTGAGAAATGGTAAGTAAACGCCAGATTTACATATCTCGCCATCGCAGAGAATCAGTGATAGGTGTTCGAAAGTGTTCAACCCTAATGCGTGAGAAATGGTAAGTAAACGCCAGATTTACATATCTCGCCACTATGCAGAGAATCAGATAGGTGTTCGAGTGTTCAACCCTAATGCTTGAGAAATGGTAAGTAAACGCCAGATTTACATATCTCGCCATCGCAGAGAATCCGTGATAGGTGTTCGAGTGTTCAACCCTAATGCGTGAGAAATGGTAAGTAAACGCCAGATTTACATATCTCGCCATCGGCAGAGAATCAGATAGGTGTTCGAGTGTTCAAACCCTAATGCGTGAGAAATGGTAAGTAAACGCCAGATTTACATATCCGCCATCGCAGAGAATCAGATAGGTGTTCGAAAGTTCAACCCTAATGCGTGAGAGAAATGGTAAGTAAACGCCAGATTTACATATCTCGCCATCGCAGAGAATCAGATAGGTGTTCGAGTGTTCAACCCTAATGCTTGAGAAATGGTAAGTAAACGCCAGATTTACATATCTCGCCATCGCAGAGAATCAGATAGGTGTTCGAAAGTGTTCAACCCTAATGCGTGAGAAATGGTAAGTAAACGCCAGATTTACATATCTCGCCATCGCAGGCAGAGAATCAGATAGGTGTTCGAGTGTTCAACCCTAATGCGTGAGAAATGGTAAGTAAACGCCAGATTTACATATCTCGCCATCGCGGCAGAGAATCGTGATAGGTGTTCGAAAGTGTTCAACCCTAATGCGTGAGAAATGGTAAGTAAACGCCAGATTTACATATCTCGCCATCGCAGCAGAGAATCAGATAGGTGTTCGAGTGTTCAACCCTAATGCTTGAGAAATGGTAAGTAAACGCCAGATTTACATATTCCGCCATCGCAGAGAATCAGCAGGTGTTCGAAAGTGTTCAACCCTAATGCTTGAGAAATGGTAAGTAAACGCCAGATTTACATATCCGCCATCGCGCAGAGAATCAGATAGGTGTTCGAGTGTTCAACCCTAATGCGTGAGAAATGGTAAGTAAACGCCAGATTTACATATCTCGCCATCGCAGAGAATCCGTGATAGGTGTTCGAGTGTTCAACCCTAATGCGTGAGAAATGGTAAGTAAACGCCAGATTTACATATCTCGCCATCGCGGCAGAGAATCAGATAGGTGTTCGAGTGTTCAACCCTAATGCGTGAGAAATGGTAAGTAAACGCCAGATTTACATATCCGCCATCGCGGCAGAGAATCCGTGATAGGTGTTCGAGTGTTCAACCCTAATGCTTGAGAAATGGTAAGTAAACGCCAGATTTACATATCTCGCCATCGCGCAGAGAATCAGATAGGTGTTCGAGTGTTCAACCCTAATGCGTGAGAAATGGTAAGTAAACGCCAGATTTACATATCTCGCCATCGCAGAGAATCAGATAGGTGTTCGAGTGTTCAACCCTAATGCGTGAGAAATGGTAAGTAAACGCCAGATTTACATATCTCGCCATCGCGGCAGAGAATCAGATAGGTGTTCGAAAGTGTTCAAACCCTAATGCGTGAGAAATGGTAAGTAAACGCCAGATTTACATATCTCGCCATCGCGCAGAGAATCAGATAGGTGTTCGAGTGTTCAACCCTAATGCGTGAGAAATGGTAAGTAAACGCCATATTTACATATCTCGCCATCGCAGAGAATCCGTGATAGGTGTTCGAGTGTTCAACCCTAATGCGTGAGAAATGGTAAGTAAACGCCAGATTTACATATCTCGCCACTATGCAGAGAATCAGTGAGGTGTTCGAAAGTGTTCAACCCTAATGCTTGAGAAATGGTAAGTAAACGCCAGATTTACATATCTCGCCATCGGCAGAGAATCAGATAGGTGTTCGAGTGTTCAACCCCACGCGTGAGAAATGGTAAGTAAACGCCAGATTTACATATCCGCCATCGCGCAGAGAATCCGTGATAGGTGTTCGAGTGTTCAACCCTAATGCGTGAGAAATGGTAAGTAAACGCCAGATTTACATATCTCGCCATCGCGCAGAGAATCCGTGATAGGTGTTCGAAAGTGTTCAACCCTAATGCTTGAGAAATGGTAAGTAAACGCCAGATTTACATATCTCGCCATCGCGCAGAGAATCAGATAGGTGTTCGAGTGTTCAACCCTAATGCTTGAGAAATGGTAAGTAAACGCAGAGAATCAGATAGGTGTTCGAAAGTGTTCAACCCCAATGCTTGAGAAATGGTAAGTAAACGCCAGATTTACATATCTCGCCATCGCAGAGAATCCGTGATAGGTGTTCGAGTGTTCAACCCTAATGCGTGAGAAATGGTAAGTAAACGCCAGATTTACATATCTCGCCATCGGCAGAGAATCAGATAGGTGTTCGAAAGTGTTCAACCCTAATGCGTGAGAAATGGTAAGTAAACGCCAGATTTACATATCCGCCATCGCAGAGAATCAGATAGGTGTTCGAGTGTTCAACCCTAATGCTTGAGAAATGGTAAGTAAACGCCATATTTACATATCTCGCCATCGCAGAGAATCCGTGATAGGTGTTCGAGTGTTCAACCCTAATGCGTGAGAAATGGTAAGTAAACGCCAGATTTACATATCCGCCATCGCGGCAGAGAATCCGTGATAGGTGTTCGAAAGTGTTCAACCCTAATGCGTGAGAAATGGTAAGTAAACGCCATATTTACATATCTCGCCATCGCAGAGAATCCGTGATAGGTGTTCGAGTGTTCAAACCCTAATGCGTGAGAAATGGTAAGTAAACGCCAGATTTACATATCTCGCCATCGCAGAGAATCCGTGATAGGTGTTCGAGTGTTCAGACCCTAATGCGTGAGAAATGGTAAGTAAACGCCATATTTACATATCTCGCCATCGCAGAGAATCCGTGATAGGTGTTCGAGTGTTCAACCCTAATGCGTGAGAAATGGTAAGTAAACGCCAGATTTACATATTCCGCCATCGCGCAGAGAATCAGATAGGTGTTCGAGTGTTCAACCCTAATGCGTGAGAAATGGTAAGTAAACGCCAGATTTACATATCTCGCCATCGGCAGAGAATCCGATAGGTGTTCGAGTGTTCAACCCTAATGCGTGAGAAATGGTAAGTAAACGCCAGATTTACATATTCGCCATCGCGGCAGAGAATCAGATAGGTGTTCGAAAGTGTTCAACCCTAATGCGTGAGAAATGGTAAGTAAACGCCAGATTTACATATCCGCCATCGCGCAGAGAATCAGATAGGTGTTCGAAAGTGTTCAAACCCTAATGCGTGAGAAATGGTAAGTAAACGCCAGATTTACATATCTCGCCATCGCGGCAGAGAATCAGATAGGTGTTCGAGTGTTCAACCCTAATGCGTGAGAAATGGTAAGTAAACGCCAGATTTACATATCCGCCATCGGCAGAGAATCAGATAGGTGTTCGAGTGTTCAACCCTAATGCTTGAGAAATGGTAAGTAAACGCCAGATTTACATATCTCGCCATCGCGGCAGAGAATCCGTGATAGGTGTTCGAGTGTTCAACCCTAATGCGTGAGAAATGGTAAGTAAACGCCAGATTTACATATCCGCCATCGCGCAGAGAATCCGTGATAGGTGTTCGAAAGTGTTCAACCCTAATGCGTGAGAAATGGTAAGTAAACGCCAGATTTACATATCTCGCCACTAGGCAGAGAATCAGATAGGTGTTCGAAAGTGTTCGAACCCTAATGCGTGAGAAATGGTAAGTAAACGCCAGATTTACATATCTCGCCATCGCAGAGAATCAGATAGGTGTTCGAGTGTTCAAACCCTAATGCGTGAGAAATGGTAAGTAAACGCCAGATTTACATATCTCGCCATCGCGGCAGAGAATCCGTGATAGGTGTTCGAAAGTGTTCAACCCTAATGCGTGAGAAATGGTAAGTAAACGCCATATTTACATATCAGCCACTATGCAGGAGAATCTATATCGTTGTTCGAGTGTTCGGCCCGTAATGCGTGAGAAGTGGTAAGTAAACGCCGTATTTACATATCTGCCAGTGTGCAGGAGAATCCGTATTGGTGTTCGAGTGTTCGAACCCTAATGCGTGAGAAATGGTAAGTAAATGCCGTATTTACATATCTCGCCATCGCAGCAGAAATCAGATAGGTGTTCGAGTGTTCAACCCTAATGCGTGAGAAATGGTAAGTAAACGCCAGATTTACATATCCGCCATCGCGGCAGAGAATCCGTGATAGGTGTTCGAGTGTTCAACCCTAATGCGTGAGAAATGGTAAGTAAACGCCAGATTTACATATCCGCCATCGGCAGAGAATCAGATAGGTGTTCGAGTGTTCAACCCTAATGCGTGAGAAATGGTAAGTAAACGCCAGATTTACATATCTCGCCATCGCAGAGAATCAGATAGGTGTTCGAGTGTTCAACCCTAATGCTTGAGAAATGGTAAGTAAACGCCAGATTTACATATCTCGCCATCAGGCAGAGAATCAGATAGGTGTTCGAGTGTTCAACCCTAATGCGTGAGAAATGGTAAGTAAACGCCAGATTTACATATCTCCGCCATCGCAGAATCAGATAGGTGTTCGAGTGTTCAACCCTAATGCGTGAGAAATGGTAAGTAAACGCCAGATTTACATATCCGCCATCGCAGAGAATCAGATAGGTGTTCGAGTGTTCAACCCTAATGCGTGAGAAATGGTAAGTAAACGCCAGATTTACATATCCGCCATCGCAGAGAATCAGATAGGTGTTCGAGTGTTCAACCCTAATGCGTGAGAAATGGTAAGTAAACGCCAGATTTACATATTCCGCCATCGCGCAGAGAATCCGTGATAGGTGTTCGAGTGTTCAACCCTAATGCTTGAGAAATGGTAAGTAAACGCCAGATTTACATATCCGCCATCGCAGAGAATCAGATAGGTGTTCGAGTGTTCAACCCTAATGCGTGAGAAATGGTAAGTAAACGCCAGATTTACATATCTCGCCATCGCAGAGAATCCGTGATAGGTGTTCGAGTGTTCAACCCTAATGCGTGAGAAATGGTAAGTAAACGCCAGATTTACATATCTCGCCATCGGCAGAGAATCCGTGATAGGTGTTCGAGTGTTCAACCCTAATGCGTGAGAAATGGTAAGTAAACGCCAGATTTACATATCCGCCATCGCGCAGAGAATCAGATAGGTGTTCGAGTGTTCAACCCTAATGCTTGAGAAATGGTAAGTAAACGCCAGATTTACATATCCGCCATCGCGCAGAGAATCCGTGATAGGTGTTCGAAAGTTCAACCCTAATGCGTGAGAAATGGTAAGTAAACGCCAGATTTACATATTCCGCCATCAGGCAGAGAATCCGTGATAGGTGTTCGAGTGTTCAACCCTAATGCGTGAGAAATGGTAAGTAAACGCCGATTTACATATCTCGCCATCGCAGAGAAATCAGATAGGTGTTCGAAAGTGTTCAACCCTAATGCGTGAGAAATGGTAAGTAAACGCCAGATTTACATATCTCGCCATCGCAGAGAATCCGTGATAGGTGTTCGAAAGTGTTCAACCCTAATGCGTGAGAAATGGTAAGTAAACGCCAGATTTACATATCTCGCCATCGCAGAGAATCAGATAGGTGTTCGAAAGTGTTCAACCCTAATGCTTGAGAAATGGTAAGTAAACGCCAGATTTACATATCCGCCATCGCAGAGAATCCGATAGGTGTTCGAGTGTTCAACCCTAATGCGTGAGAAATGGTAAGTAAACGCCAGATTTACATATCCGCCATCGCAGAGAATCAGATAGGTGTTCGAGTGTTCGAACCCTAATGCTTGAGAAATGGTAAGTAAACGCCAAATATACATATCTCGCCATCGCGCAGAGAGAATCAGATAGGTGTTCGAAAGTGTTCAACCCTAATGCGTGAGAAATGGTAAGTAAACGCCAGATTTACATATCTCGCCATCGCAGAGAATCCGTGATAGGTGTTCGAAAGTGTTCAACCCTAATGCGTGAGAAATGGTAAGTAAACGCCAGATTTACATATCTCGCCATCGCAGAGAGAATCAGATAGGTGTTCGAAAGTGTTCAACCCTAATGCGGAGAAATGGTAAGTAAACGCCAGATTTACATATCCGCCATCGCGGCAGAGAATCAGATAGGTGTTCGAGTGTTCAACCCTAATGCGTGAGAAATGGTAAGTAAACGCCAGATTTACATATCTCGCCACTAGGCAGAGAATCAGATAGGTGTTCGAGTGTTCAACCCTAATGCGTGAGAAATGGTAAGTAAACGCCAGATTTACATATCTCGCCATCGCGCAGAGAATCCGTGATAGGTGTTCGAAAGTGTTCAAACCCTAATGCGTGAGAAATGGTAAGTAAACGCCAGATTTACATATTCCGCCATCGCAGAGAATCAGATAGGTGTTCGAGTGTTCAACCCTAATGCGTGAGAAATGGTAAGTAAACGCCAGATTTACATATCCGCCATCGCAGAGAATCCGTGATAGGTGTTCGAGTGTTCAACCCTAATGCGTGAGAAATGGTAAGTAAACGCCAGATTTACATATCCGCCATCGGCAGAGAATCAGATAGGTGTTCGAGTGTTCAACCCTAATGCGTGAGAAATGGTAAGTAAACGCCAGATTTACATATCTCGCCATCGCGCAGAGAATCAGATAGGTGTTCGAGTGTTCAACCCTAATGCGTGAGAAATGGTAAGTAAACGCCAGATTTACATATCCGCCATCGGCAGAGAATCAGATAGGTGTTCGAGTGTTCAACCCTAATGCGTGAGAAATGGTAAGTAAACGCCAGATTTACATATCCGCCATCGCGGCAGAGAATCCGTGATAGGTGTTCGAGTGTTCAACCCTAATGCGTGAGAAATGGTAAGTAAACGCCAGATTTACATATCCGCCATCGCAGAGAATCAGATAGGTGTTCGAAAGTGTTCAACCCTAATGCTTGAGAAATGGTAAGTAAACGCCAGATTTACATATCTCGCCATCGCAGAGAATCCGTGATAGGTGTTCGAGTGTTCAACCCTAATGCGTGAGAAATGGTAAGTAAACGCCAGATTTACATATATCCGCCATCGCGCAGAGAATCAGATAGGTGTTCGAGTGTTCAACCCTAATGCGTGAGAAATGGTAAGTAAACGCCAGATTTACATATCTCGCCATCGCGGCAGAGAATCAGATAGGTGTTCGAGTGTTCAACCCTAATGCGTGAGAAATGGTAAGTAAACGCCAGATTTACATATCTCGCCATCAGGCAGAGAATCAGATAGGTGTTCGAGTGTTCGAACCCTAATGCTTGAGAAATGGTAAGTAAACGCCAAATTTACATATCTCGCCATCGCGGCAGAGAATCAGATAGGTGTTCGAGTGTTCAACCCTAATGCGTGAGAAATGGTAAGTAAACGCCAGATTTACATATCCGCCATCGCGGCAGAGAATCCGTGATAGGTGTTCGAAAGTGTTCAACCCTAATGCGTGAGAAATGGTAAGTAAACGCCATATTTACATATTCCGCCATCGCAGAGAATCAGATAGGTGTTCGAGTGTTCAACCCTAATGCGTGAGAAATGGTAAGTAAACGCCAGATTTACATATCTCGCCATCGTGCAGAGAATCAGATAGGTGTTCGAAAGTGTTCAAACCCTAATGCGTGAGAAATGGTAAGTAAACGCCAGATTTACATATCCGCCATCGCAGAGAATCCGTGATAGGTGTTCGAGTGTTCAACCCTAATGCGTGAGAAATGGTAAGTAAACGCCAGATTTACATATTCCGCCATCGCAGAGAATCCGTGATAGGTGTTCGAGTGTTCAACCCTAATGCTTGAGAAATGGTAAGTAAACGCCAGATTTACATATCTCGCCATCGCGCAGAGAATCCGTGATAGGTGTTCGAAAGTGTTCAACCCTAATGCGTGAGAAATGGTAAGTAAACGCCAGATTTACATATCTCGCCATCGCAGAGAATCAGATAGGTGTTCGAGTGTTCAACCCTAATGCGTGAGAAATGGTAAGTAAACGCCAGATTTACATATCCGCCATCGTGCAGAGAATCCGTGATAGGTGTTCGAGTGTTCAACCCTAATGCGTGAGAAATGGTAAGTAAACGCCAGATTTACATATCCGCCATCGGCAGAGAATCAGATAGGTGTTCGAAAGTGTTCAACCCTAATGCTTGAGAAATGGTAAGTAAACGCCAGATTTACATATCTCGCCATCGCGGCAGAGAATCAGATAGGTGTTCGAGTGTTCAACCCTAATGCGTGAGAAATGGTAAGTAAACGCCGTGTTTACATATCTGCCACTATGCAGGAGAATCCGTATAGGTGTTCGAGTGTTCGAACCCTAATGCTTGAGAAATGGTAAGTAAATGCCATATTTACATATCTGCCACTGTGCAAGAAAATCCGTATAGGTGTTCGAGTATTCAAACCCTAATTCGTGAGAAATGGAAAGTAAACGCCGTATTTACATATCTGCCATCGGCAGAGAATCAGATAGGTGTTCGAAAGTGTTCAACCCTAATGCGTGAGAAATGGTAAGTAAACGCCAGATTTACATATCTCGCCATCGCAGAGAATCCGTGATAGGTGTTCGAGTGTTCAACCCTAATGCTTGAGAAATGGTAAGTAAACGCCAGATTTACATATCTCGCCATCAGGCAGAGAATCAGATAGGTGTTCGAGTGTTCGAACCCTAATGCGTGAGAAATGGTAAGTAAACGCCAGATTTACATATCTCGCCATCGCAGAGAATCAGATAGGTGTTCGAGTGTTCAACCCTAATGCGTGAGAAATGGTAAGTAAACGCCAGATTTACATATCTCGCCATCGCAGAGAATCCGTGATAGGTGTTCGAGTGTTCAACCCTAATGCGTGAGAAATGGTAAGTAAACGCCAGATTTACATATCTCGCCATCGGCAGAGAGAATCAGATAGGTGTTCGAGTGTTCAACCCTAATGCGTGAGAAATGGTAAGTAAACGCCAGATTTACATATCCGCCATCGCGCAGAGAATCCGATAGGTGTTCGAAAGTGTTCAACCCTAATGCTTGAGAAATGGTAAGTAAACGCCAGATTTACATATTCGCCATCGCGCAGAGAATCCGTGATAGGTGTTCGAGTGTTCAACCCTAATGCGTGAGAAATGGTAAGTAAACGCCAGATTTACATATCTCGCCATCGCGCAGAGAATCAGATAGGTGTTCGAGTGTTCAACCCTAATGCGTGAGAAATGGTAAGTAAACGCCAGATTTACATATCTCGCCATCAGGCAGAGAATCAGATAGGTGTTCGAAAGTGTTCAACCCTAATGCGTGAGAAATGGTAAGTAAACGCCAGATTTACATATCCGCCATCGGCAGAGAATCCGTGATAGGTGTTCGAGTGTTCAACCCTAATGCTTGAGAAATGGTAAGTAAACGCCAGATTTACATATCCGCCATCGCAGAGAATCAGATAGGTGTTCGAAAGTGTTCAACCCTAATGCGTGAGAAATGGTAAGTAAACGCCAGATTTACATATCTCGCCATCAGGCAGAGAATCCGTGATAGGTGTTCGAGTGTTCAACCCTAATGCGTGAGAAATGGTAAGTAAACGCCAGATTTACATATCTCGCCATCGCAGAGAATCCGTATAGGTGTTCGAGTGTTCAACCCTAATGCGTGAGAAATGGTAAGTAAACGCCAGATTTACATATCCGCCATCGCGCAGAGAATCCGTGATAGGTGTTCGAAAGTGTTCAACCCCAATGCGTGAGAAATGGTAAGTAAACGCCAGATTTACATATCCGCCATCGCGGCAGAGAATCAGATAGGTGTTCGAAAGTGTTCAACCCTAATGCTTGAGAAATGGTAAGTAAACGCCAGATTTACATATCTCGCCATCGTGCAGAGAATCAGATAGGTGTTCGAAAGTGTTCAACCCCAATGCGTGAGAAATGGTAAGTAAACGCCAGATTTACATATCCGCCATCGCAGAGAATCCGTGATAGGTGTTCGAAAGTGTTCAACCCTAATGCGTGAGAAATGGTAAGTAAACGCCAGATTTACATATCTCGCCATCGCGCAGAGAATCAGATAGGTGTTCGAGTGTTCAACCCTAATGCGTGAGAAATGGTAAGTAAACGCCAGATTTACATATCTCGCCATCGCGCAGAGAATCAGATAGGTGTTCGAAAGTGTTCAACCCTAATGCTTGAGAAATGGTAAGTAAACGCCAGATTTACATATCTCGCCATCGGCAGAGAATCAGATAGGTGTTCGAAAGTGTTCAACCCTAATGCTTGAGAAATGGTAAGTAAACGCCAGATTTACATATCTCGCCATCGCAGAGAATCAGATAGGTGTTCGAGTGTTCAACCCTAATGCTTGAGAAATGGTAAGTAAACGCCAGATTTACATATCCGCCATCGGCAGAGAATCCGTGATAGGTGTTCGAGTGTTCAACCCTAATGCGTGAGAAATGGTAAGTAAACGCCAGATTTACATATCTCGCCATCGCAGAGAATCAGATAGGTGTTCGAAAGTGTTCAACCCTAATGCGTGAGAAATGGTAAGTAAACGCCAGATTTACATATCCGCCACTCGGCAGAGAATCAGATAGGTGTTCGAAAGTGTTCAACCCTAATGCTTGAGAAATGGTAAGTAAACGCCAGATTTACATATCTCGCCATCAGGCAGAGAATCCGTGATAGGTGTTCGAGTGTTCAAACCCTAATGCGTGAGAAATGGTAAGTAAACGCCAGATTTACATATCCGCCATCGCGCAGAGAATCCGTGATAGGTGTTCGAAAGTGTTCAACCCTAATGCGTGAGAAATGGTAAGTAAACGCCAGATTTACATATCTCGCCATCGCAGAGAATCAGATAGGTGTTCGAGTGTTCAACCCTAATGCGTGAGAAATGGTAAGTAAACGCCAGATTTACATATCCGCCATCGCAGAGAATCAGATAGGTGTTCGAAAGTGTTCAACCCTAATGCGTGAGAAATGGTAAGTAAACGCCAGATTTACATATCTCGCCATCGCAGAGAATCAGATAGGTGTTCGAAAGTGTTCAACCCTAATGCGTGAGAAATGGTAAGTAAACGCCAGATTTACATATCTCGCCATCGCAGAGAGAATCAGATAGGTGTTCGAGTGTTCAAACCCTAATGCGTGAGAAATGGTAAGTAAACGCCAGATTTACATATTCGCCATCGCAGAGAGAATCCGTGATAGGTGTTCGAGTGTTCAACCCTAATGCGTGAGAAATGGTAAGTAAACGCCAGATTTACATATCTCGCCATCGCGGCAGAGAATCAGATAGGTGTTCGAGTGTTCAACCCTAATGCGTGAGAAATGGTAAGTAAACGCCAGATTTACATATTCCGCCATCGCGGCAGAGAATCAGATAGGTGTTCGAAAGTGTTCAACCCTAATGCGTGAGAAATGGTAAGTAAACGCCAGATTTACATATCCGCCATCGCGGCAGAGAATCCGTGAGGGTGTTCGAGTGTTCAACCCTAATGCTTGAGAAATGGTAAGTAAACGCCGATTTACATATATCCGCCATCGCAGAGAATCAGATAGGTGTTCGAAAGTGTTCAACCCTAATGCTTGAGAAATGGTAAGTAAACGCCAGATTTACATATCTCGCCATCGCAGAGAATCAGATAGGTGTTCGAGTGTTCAAACCCTAATGCGTGAGAAATGGTAAGTAAACGCCAGATTTACATATTCCGCCATCGCGCAGAGAATCAGATAGGTGTTCGATTGTTCAACCCCTAATGCGTGAGAAATGGTAAGTAAACGCCGTATTTACATATCTGCCACTATACAAGAGAATCCGTATAGGTGTTCGAGTGTTCAACCCTAATGCGTGAGAGAAATGGTAAGTAAACGCCAGATTTACATATCTCGCCATCGCAGAGAATCAGATAGGTGTTCGAAAGTGTTCAACCCTAATGCTTGAGAAATGGTAAGTAAACGCCAGATTTACATATCTCGCCATCGCGCAGAGAATCAGATAGGTGTTCGAGTGTTCAACCCTAATGCGTGAGAAATGGTAAGTAAACGCCAGATTTACATATCCGCCATCGCGGCAGAGAATCCGTGATAGGTGTTCGAAAGTGTTCAACCCTAATGCGTGAGAAATGGTAAGTAAACGCCAGATTTACATATCTCGCCATCGCGGCAGAGAATCAGATAGGTGTTCGAGTGTTCAACCCTAATGCGTGAGAAATGGTAAGTAAACGCCAGATTTACATATCTCGCCATCGCAGCAGAGAATCAGATAGGTGTTCGAAAGTGTTCAACCCTAATGCTTGAGAAATGGTAAGTAAACGCCAGATTTACATATTCCGCCATCGCAGAGAATCAGATAGGTGTTCGAAAGTGTTCAACCCTAATGCGTGAGAAATGGTAAGTAAACGCCAGATTTACATATCTCGCCATCGCAGCAGAAATCAGATAGGTGTTCGAGTGTTCAACCCTAATGCGTGAGAAATGGTAAGTAAACGCCAGATTTACATATCTCGCCATCGCAGAGAATCAGATAGGTGTTCGAGTGTTCAACCCCTAATGCGTGAGAAATGGTAAGTAAACGCCAGATTTACATATCCGCCATCGCAGAGAATCCGTGATAGGTGTTCGAGTGTTCAACCCTAATGCGTGAGAAATGGTAAGTAAACGCCAGATTTACATATTCCGCCATCGCAGAGAATCAGATAGGTGTTCGAGTGTTCAACCCTAATGCTTGAGAAATGGTAAGTAAACGCCAGATTTACATATCCGCCATCGCAGAGAATCAGATAGGTGTTCGAAAGTGTTCAAACCCCACGCGTGAGAAATGGTAAGTAAACGCCAGATTTACATATCCGCCATCGCGCAGAGAATCCGTGATAGGTGTTCGAGTGTTCAACCCTAATGCGTGAGAAATGGTAAGTAAACGCCAGATTTACATATCTCGCCATCGCAGAGAATCAGATAGGTGTTCGAGTGTTCAACCCTAATGCGTGAGAAATGGTAAGTAAACGCCAGATTTACATATCCGCCATCGCAGAGAATCAGATAGGTGTTCGAGTGTTCAACCCTAATGCGTGAGAAATGGTAAGTAAACGCCAGATTTACATATCTCGCCATCGGCAGAGAATCAGATAGGTGTTCGAAAGTGTTCAACCCTAATGCGTGAGAAATGGTAAGTAAACGCCAGATTTACATATCTCGCCATCGCGCAGAGAATCAGATAGGTGTTCGAGTGTTCAACCCTAATGCGTGAGAAATGGTAAGTAAACGCCAGATTTACATATCTCGCCATCGCAGAGAATCCGTGATAGGTGTTCGAAAGTGTTCAACCCTAATGCGTGAGAAATGGTAAGTAAACGCCAGATTTACATATTCGCCATCGCGCAGAGAATCCGTGATAGGTGTTCGAAAGTGTTCAACCCTAATGCGTGAGAAATGGTAAGTAAACGCCAGATTTACATATTCCGCCATCGCGCAGAGAATCAGATAGGTGTTCGAAAGTGTTCAACCCTAATGCGTGAGAAATGGTAAGTAAACGCCAGATTTACATATCCGCCATCGCGCAGAGAATCAGTGATAGGTGTTCGAGTGTTCAACCCTAATGCGTGAGAGAAATGGTAAGTAAACGCCAGATTTACATATCTCGCCATCGCGCAGAGAATCAGATAGGTGTTCGAGTGTTCAACCCTAATGCTTGAGAAATGGTAAGTAAACGCCAGATTTACATATCTCGCCATCGCAGAGAATCCGTGATAGGTGTTCGAAAGTGTTCAAACCCTAATGCGTGAGAAATGGTAAGTAAACGCCAGATTTACATATCCGCCATCGCAGAGAATCCGATAGGTGTTCGAGTGTTCAACCCTAATGCGTGAGAAATGGTAAGTAAACGCCAGATTTACATATCTCGCCATCGGCAGAGAATCCGTGATAGGTGTTCGAGTGTTCAACCCTAATGCGTGAGAAATGGTAAGTAAACGCCAGATTTACATATCTCGCCATCGCAGAGAATCCGTGATAGGTGTTCGAAAGTGTTCAACCCTAATGCGTGAGAAATGGTAAGTAAACGCCAGATTTACATATCTCGCCATCGCGGCAGAGAATCCGTGATAGGTGTTCGAAAGTGTTCAACCCCACGCTTGAGAAATGGTAAGTAAACGCCAGATTTACATATCTCGCCATCGCGGCAGAGAATCAGATAGGTGTTCGAGTGTTCAACCCTAATGCGTGAGAAATGGTAAGTAAACGCCAGATTTACATATCTCGCCATCGCAGAGAATCCGTGATAGGTGTTCGAAAGTGTTCGAACCCTAATGCGTGAGAAATGGTAAGTAAACGCCAGATTTACATATCTCGCCATCGCGGCAGAGAATCAGATAGGTGTTCGAGTGTTCAACCCTAATGCTTGAGAAATGGTAAGTAAACGCCAGATTTACATATCTCGCCATCGCGCAGAGAATCAGATAGGTGTTCGAGTGTTCAACCCTAATGCGTGAGAAATGGTAAGTAAACGCCAGATTTACATATCTCGCCATCGCAGAGATCCGTCAGATAGGTGTTCGAAAGTGTTCAACCCTAATGCTTGAGAAATGGTAAGTAAACGCCAGATTTACATATCTCGCCATCGCGGCAGAGAATCCGTGATAGGTGTTCGAGTGTTCAACCCTAATGCGTGAGAAATGGTAAGTAAACGCCAGATTTACATATCCGCCATCGCGCAGAGAATCCGTGATAGGTGTTCGAAAGTGTTCAACCCTAATGCGTGAGAAATGGTAAGTAAACGCCAGATTTACATATCTCGCCATCAGGCAGAGAATCCGTGATAGGTGTTCGAGTGTTCAACCCTAATGCTTGAGAAATGGTAAGTAAACGCCAGATTTACATATCTCGCCATCGCAGAGAATCCGTGATAGGTGTTCGAGTGTTCAAACCCTAATGCGTGAGAAATGGTAAGTAAACGCCAGATTTACATATCTCGCCATCGCGGCAGAGAATCCGTGATAGGTGTTCGAGTGTTCAACCCTAATGCGTGAGAAATGGTAAGTAAACGCCATATTTACATATCTCGCCATCGCGGCAGAGAATCCGTGATAGGTGTTCGAGTGTTCAACCCTAATGCGTGAGAAATGGTAAGTAAACGCCAGATTTACATATCCGCCATCGCGGCAGAGAATCCGTGATAGGTGTTCGAAAGTGTTCAACCCTAATGCGTGAGAAATGGTAAGTAAACGCCAGATTTACATATCTCGCCATCGCAGAGAATCAGATAGGTGTTCGAGTGTTCAACCCTAATGCGTGAGAAATGGTAAGTAAACGCCAGATTTACATATCCGCCATCGCAGAGAATCCGTGATAGGTGTTCGAGTGTTCAACCCTAATGCGTGAGAAATGGTAAGTAAACGCCAGATTTACATATCTCGCCATCAGGCAGAGAATCAGATAGGTGTTCGAAAGTGTTCAACCCTAATGCGTGAGAAATGGTAAGTAAACGCCAGATTTACATATCCGCCATCGCAGAGAATCAGATAGGTGTTCGAGTGTTCAACCCTAATGCGTGAGAAATGGTAAGTAAACGCCAGATTTACATATCTCGCCATCGCGCAGAGAATCAGATAGGTGTTCGAGTGTTCAACCCTAATGCGTGAGAAATGGTAAGTAAACGCCAGATTTACATATTCCGCCATCGCGGCAGAGAATCCGTGATAGGTGTTCGAGTGTTCAACCCTAATGCTTGAGAAATGGTAAGTAAACGCCAGATTTACATATCCGCCATCGCGGCAGAGAATCCGTGATAGGTGTTCGAGTGTTCAACCCTAATGCGTGAGAAATGGTAAGTAAACGCCAGATTTACATATCCGCCATCAGGCAGAGAATCAGATAGGTGTTCGAAAGTGTTCAAACCCCTAATGCGTGAGAAATGGTAAGTAAACGCCAGATTTACATATCTCGCCATCGCGCAGAGAATCCGTGATAGGTGTTCGAGTGTTCAACCCTAATGCGTGAGAAATGGTAAGTAAACGCCAGATTTACATATCTCGCCATCGCAGAGAATCCGTGATAGGTGTTCGAGTGTTCAACCCTAATGCGTGAGAAATGGTAAGTAAACGCCAGATTTACATATCCGCCATCGCAGAGAATCAGATAGGTGTTCGAAAGTGTTCAACCCTAATGCGTGAGAAATGGTAAGTAAACGCCAGATTTACATATCTCGCCATCGCGGCAGAGAATCAGATAGGTGTTCGAGTGTTCAACCCTAATGCGTGAGAAATGGTAAGTAAACGCCAGATTTACATATCTCGCCATCGCAGAGAATCAGATAGGTGTTCGAAAGTGTTCAACCCTAATGCGTGAGAAATGGTAAGTAAACGCCAGATTTACATATCCGCCATCGCGCAGAGAATCCGTGATAGGTGTTCGAAAGTGTTCAACCCTAATGCGTGAGAAATGGTAAGTAAACGCCAGATTTACATATCTCGCCATCGCAGAGAATCAGATAGGTGTTCGAGTGTTCAACCCTAATGCTTGAGAAATGGTAAGTAAACGCCAGATTTACATATCTCGCCATCGCGCAGAGAATCCGTGATAGGTGTTCGAAAGTGTTCAACCCTAATGCTTGAGAAATGGTAAGTAAACGCCAGATTTACATATCTCGCCATCGTGCAGAGAACCGTGATAGGTGTTCGAGTGTTCAACCCTAATGCGTGAGAAATGGTAAGTAAACGCCAGATTTACATATCCGCCATCGCGGCAGAGAATCCGTGATAGGTGTTCGAGTGTTCAACCCTAATGCGTGAGAAATGGTAAGTAAACGCCAGATTTACATATCCGCCATCGCGCAGAGAATCTGTGATAGGTGTTCGAGTGTTCGAACCCTAATGCGTGAGAAATGGTAAGTAAACGCCAGATTTACATATCTCGCCATCGCAGAGAATCAGATAGGTGTTCGGTTCGAGTGTTCAACCCTAATGCTTGAGAAATGGTAAGTAAACGCCAGATTTACATATCTCGCCATCGCAGAGAATCCGTATAGGTGTTCGAGTGTTCGAACCCTAATGCGTGAGAAATGGTAAGTAAACGCCAGATTTACATATCCGCCATCGCAGAGAATCAGATAGGTGTTCGAGTGTTCAACCCTAATGCGTGAGAAATGGTAAGTAAACGCCAGATTTACATATCCGCCATCGCGCAGAGAATCCGTGATAGGTGTTCGAGTGTTCAACCCTAATGCGTGAGAAATGGTAAGTAAACGCCAGATTTACATATCTCGCCATCGCGGCAGAGAATCAGATAGGTGTTCGAAAGTGTTCAACCCTAATGCGTGAGAAATGGTAAGTAAACGCCAGATTTACATATCCGCCATCGCGCAGAGAATCAGTGATAGGTGTTCGAAAGTGTTCAACCCTAATGCGTGAGAAATGGTAAGTAAACGCCAGATTTACATATCTCGCCATCGCGCAGAGAATCCGTGATAGGTGTTCGAGTGTTCAACCCTAATGCGTGAGAGAAATGGTAAGTAAACGCCAGATTTACATATCCGCCATCGCAGAGAATCCGTGATAGGTGTTCGAGTGTTCAACCCTAATGCGTGAGAAATGGTAAGTAAACGCCAGATTTACATATCTCGCCATCGCGGCAGAGAATCCGTATAGGTGTTCGAGTGTTCAACCCTAATGCGTGAGAAATGGTAAGTAAACGCCAGATTTACATATCTCGCCATCGGCAGAGAATCAGATAGGTGTTCGAGTGTTCAACCCTAATGCGTGAGAAATGGTAAGTAAACGCCAGATTTACATATCTCGCCATCGCGCAGAGAATCAGATAGGTGTTCGAGTGTTCAACCCTAATGCGTGAGAAATGGTAAGTAAACGCCAGATTTACATATCCGCCATCGCGCAGAGAATCGTGATAGGTGTTCGAGTGTTCAACCCTAATGCGTGAGAAATGGTAAGTAAACGCCAGATTTACATATCTCGCCATCGCGGCAGAGAATCAGATAGGTGTTCGAGTGTTCAACCCTAATGCGTGAGAAATGGTAAGTAAACGCCAGATTTACATATTCCGCCATCGCAGAGAATCTGATAGGTGTTCGAGTGTTCAACCCTAATGCTTGAGAAATGGTAAGTAAACGCCAGATTTACATATCTCGCCATCGCGGCAGAGAATCAGATAGGTGTTCGAGTGTTCAACCCTAATGCGTGAGAAATGGTAAGTAAACGCCAGATTTACATATTCCGCCATCGCGGCAGAGAATCAGATAGGTGTTCGAGTGTTCAACCCTAATGCGTGAGAAATGGTAAGTAAACGCCAGATTTACATATCTCGCCATCGCAGAGAATCAGATAGGTGTTCGAGTGTTCAACCCTAATGCTTGAGAAATGGTAAGTAAACGCCAGATTTACATATCCGCCATCGCGCAGAGAATCAGATAGGTGTTCGAAAGTGTTCAACCCTAATGCGTGAGAAATGGTAAGTAAACGCCAGATTTACATATCTCGCCATCGCAGAGAATCAGATAGGTGTTCGAGTGTTCAACCCTAATGCGTGAGAAATGGTAAGTAAACGCCAGATTTACATATCTCGCCATCGCGCAGAGAATCCGATAGGTGTTCGAGTGTTCAACCCTAATGCGTGAGAAATGGTAAGTAAACGCCAGATTTACATATCTCGCCATCGCGGCAGAGAATCAGATAGGTGTTCGAGTGTTCGAACCCTAATGCGTGAGAAATGGTAAGTAAACGCCAGATTTACATATCTCGCCATCGCGCAGAGAATCAGATAGGTGTTCGAGTGTTCAACCCTAATGCTTGAGAAATGGTAAGTAAACGCCAGATTTACATATCTCGCCATCGCAGAGAATCAGATAGGTGTTCGAAAGTGTTCAACCCTAATGCGTGAGAAATGGTAAGTAAACGCCAGATTTACATATCTCGCCATCGCGCAGAGAATCCGATAGGTGTTCGAAAGTGTTCAACCCTAATGCGTGAGAAATGGTAAGTAAACGCCAGATTTACATATCCGCCATCGGCAGAGAATCCGTGATAGGTGTTCGAGTGTTCAACCCTAATGCGTGAGAAATGGTAAGTAAACGCCAGATTTACATATCCGCCATCGCAGAGAATCAGATAGGTGTTCGAGTGTTCAACCCTAATGCGTGAGAAATGGTAAGTAAACGCCAGATTTACATATCTCGCCATCGCAGAGAATCAGATAGGTGTTCGAGTGTTCAACCCTAATGCGTGAGAAATGGTAAGTAAACGCCAGATTTACATATCTCGCCATCGCGGCAGAGAATCAGATAGGTGTTCGAGTGTTCAACCCTAATGCGTGAGAAATGGTAAGTAAACGCCAGATTTACATATCCGCCATCGCGCAGAGAATCCGATAGGTGTTCGAGTGTTCAACCCTAATGCGTGAGAAATGGTAAGTAAACGCCAGATTTACATATCTCGCCATCGCAGAGAATCAGATAGGTGTTCGAGTGTTCAACCCTAATGCGTGAGAAATGGTAAGTAAACGCCGATTTACATATCTCGCCATCGGCAGAGAATCCGTGATAGGTGTTCGAGTGTTCAACCCTAATGCGGAGAAATGGTAAGTAAACGCCAGATTTACATATCCGCCATCGCGGCAGAGAATCAGATAGGTGTTCGAAAGTGTTCAACCCTAATGCGTGAGAAATGGTAAGTAAACGCCAGATTTACATATTCCGCCATCAGGCAGAGAATCAGATAGGTGTTCGAAAGTGTTCAACCCTAATGCGTGAGAAATGGTAAGTAAACGCCAGATTTACATATCTCGCCATCGCGGCAGAGAATCAGATAGGTGTTCGAGTGTTCAACCCTAATGCGTGAGAAATGGTAAGTAAACGCCAGATTTACATATCTCGCCATCGCGGCAGAGAATCAGATAGGTGTTCGAGTGTTCAACCCTAATGCGTGAGAAATGGTAAGTAAACGCCAGATTTACATATCCGCCATCGCGCAGAGAATCAGATAGGTGTTCGAGTGTTCAACCCTAATGCGTGAGAAATGGTAAGTAAACCAGATTTACATATCCGCCATCGCGCAGAGAATCCGTGATAGGTGTTCGAGTGTTCAACCCTAATGCGTGAGAAATGGTAAGTAAACGCCAGATTTACATATCTCGCCATCGCGGCAGAGAATCAGATAGGTGTTCGAGTGTTCAACCCTAATGCGTGAGAAATGGTAAGTAAACGCCAGATTTACATATCCGCCATCGCGGCAGAGAATCCGATAGGTGTTCGAGTGTTCAACCCTAATGCGTGAGAAATGGTAAGTAAACGCCAGATTTACATATCTCGCCATCGCAGAGAATCAGATAGGTGTTCGAGTGTTCAACCCTAATGCGTGAGAAATGGTAAGTAAACGCCAGATTTACATATCTCGCCATCGGCAGAGAATCAGATAGGTGTTCGAGTGTTCAACCCTAATGCGTGAGAAATGGTAAGTAAACGCCAGATTTACATATCTCGCCATCGGCAGAGAATCAGATAGGTGTTCGAGTGTTCAACCCTAATGCGTGAGAAATGGTAAGTAAACGCCAGATTTACATATCCGCCATCGCAGAGAATCCGTGATAGGTGTTCGAGTGTTCAACCCTAATGCGTGAGAAATGGTAAGTAAACGCCAGATTTACATATCCGCCATCGCGCAGAGAATCAGATAGGTGTTCGAAAGTGTTCAACCCTAATGCGTGAGAAATGGTAAGTAAACGCCAGATTTACATATCCGCCATCGCAGAGAATCCGTGATAGGTGTTCGAGTGTTCAACCCTAATGCGTGAGAAATGGTAAGTAAACGCCAGATTTACATATTCCGCCATCGCGCAGAGAATCAGATAGGTGTTCGAGTGTTCAACCCTAATGCTTGAGAAATGGTAAGTAAACGCCAGATTTACATATCCGCCATCGCAGAGAATCAGATAGGTGTTCGAGTGTTCAACCCTAATGCGTGAGAAATGGTAAGTAAACGCCAGATTTACATATCTCGCCATCAGGCAGATAGGTGTTCGAGTGTTCAACCCTAATGCGTGAGAAATGGTAAGTAAACGCCAGATTTACATATCCGCCATCGCAGAGAATCAGTGATAGGTGTTCGAGTGTTCAACCCTAATGCGTGAGAAATGGTAAGTAAACGCCAGATTTACATATCCGCCATCGCGCAGAGAATCAGATAGGTGTTCGAGTGTTCAACCCTAATGCGTGAGAAATGGTAAGTAAACGCCAGATTTACATATCTCGCCATCGCAGAGAATCAGATAGGTGTTCGAGTGTTCAACCCTAATGCGTGAGAAATGGTAAGTAAACGCCAGATTTACATATCTCGCCATCGGCAGAGAATCAGATAGGTGTTCGAGTGTTCAACCCTAATGCGTGAGAAATGGTAAGTAAACGCCAGATTTACATATCCGCCATCGCAGAGAATCAGATAGGTGTTCGAGTGTTCAACCCTAATGCGTGAGAAATGGTAAGTAAACGCCAGATTTACATATTCGCCATCGCGCAGAGAATCCGTGATAGGTGTTCGAGTGTTCAACCCTAATGCGTGAGAAATGGTAAGTAAACGCCAGATTTACATATCCGCCATCGCGGCAGAGAATCAGATAGGTGTTCGAGTGTTCAACCCTAATGCGTGAGAAATGGTAAGTAAACGCCAGATTTACATATCTCGCCATCGCAGAGAATCCGATAGGTGTTCGAGTGTTCAACCCTAATGCTTGAGAAATGGTAAGTAAACGCCAGATTTACATATCCGCCATCGCAGAGAATCCGTGATAGGTGTTCGAGTGTTCAACCCTAATGCGTGAGAAATGGTAAGTAAACGCCAGATTTACATATCTCGCCATCGCGGCAGAATCAGATAGGTGTTCGAGTGTTCAACCCTAATGCGTGAGAAATGGTAAGTAAACGCCAGATTTACATATCTCGCCATCGCAGAGAATCAGATAGGTGTTCGAGTGTTCAACCCTAATGCGTGAGAAATGGTAAGTAAACGCCAGATTTACATATCCGCCATCGCAGAGAATCAGATAGGTGTTCGAAAGTGTTCAACCCTAATGCGTGAGAAATGGTAAGTAAACGCCAGATTTACATATCCGCCATCGTGCAGAGAATCCGATAGGTGTTCGAGTGTTCAACCCTAATGCGTGAGAAATGGTAAGTAAACGCCAGATTTACATATCCGCCATCGCAGAGAATCAGATATAGGTGTTCGAGTGTTCAACCCTAATGCGTGAGAAATGGTAAGTAAACGCCAGATTTACATATCTCGCCATCGCGGCAGAGAATCAGATAGGTGTTCGAGTGTTCAACCCTAATGCGTGAGAAATGGTAAGTAAACGCCAGATATTTACATATCCGCCATCGCGCAGAGAATCAGATAGGTGTTCGAGTGTTCAACCCTAATGCGTGAGAAATGGTAAGTAAACGCCAGATTTACATATCTCGCCATCGCAGAGAATCAGATAGGTGTTCGAGTGTTCAACCCTAATGCGTGAGAAATGGTAAGTAAACGCCAGATTTACATATCTCGCCATCGGCAGAGAGAATCAGATAGGTGTTCGAGTGTTCAACCCTAATGCGTGAGAAATGGTAAGTAAACGCCAGATTTACATATCCGCCATCGCGCAGAGAATCCGATAGGTGTTCGAGTGTTCAACCCTAATGCGTGAGAAATGGTAAGTAAACGCCAGATTTACATATCCGCCATCGCAGAGAATCAGATAGGTGTTCGAGTGTTCAACCCTAATGCGTGAGAAATGGTAAGTAAACGCCAGATATTTACATATCCGCCATCGCGCAGAGAATCAGATAGGTGTTCGAGTGTTCAACCCTAATGCGTGAGAAATGGTAAGTAAACGCCAGATTTACATATCCGCCATCGCAGAGAATCAGATAGGTGTTCGAGTGTTCAACCCTAATGCTTGAGAAATGGTAAGTAAACGCCAGATTTACATATTCCGCCATCGCGGCAGAGAATCAGATAGGTGTTCGAGTGTTCAACCCCACGCGTGAGAAATGGTAAGTAAACGCCAGATTTACATATCTCGCCATCGCAGAGAATCAGATAGGTGTTCGAGTGTTCAACCCTAATGCGTGAGAGAAATGGTAAGTAAACGCCAGATTTACATATCCGCCATCGGCAGAGAATCAGATAGGTGTTCGAGTGTTCAACCCTAATGCGTGAGAAATGGTAAGTAAACGCCAGATTTACATATCTCGCCATCGCAGAGAATCCGTGATAGGTGTTCGAGTGTTCAACCCTAATGCGTGAGAAATGGTAAGTAAACGCCAGATTTACATATTCCGCCATCGCGGCAGAGAATCAGATAGGTGTTCGAGTGTTCGAACCCTAATGCGTGAGAAATGGTAAGTAAACGCCAGATTTACATATCCGCCATCGCGGCAGAGAATCAGATAGGTGTTCGAGTGTTCAACCCTAATGCTTGAGAAATGGTAAGTAAACGCCAGATTTACATATCCGCCATCGCGGCAGAGAATCAGTGATAGGTGTTCGAGTGTTCAACCCTAATGCGTGAGAAATGGTAAGTAAACGCCAGATTTACATATCCGCCATCGCAGAGAATGTGATAGGTGTTCGAGTGTTCAACCCTAATGCGTGAGAAATGGTAAGTAAACGCCAGATTTACATATCCGCCATCGCAGAGAGAATCCGTGATAGGTGTTCGAGTGTTCAACCCTAATGCGTGAGAAATGGTAAGTAAACGCCAGATTTACATATTCCGCCATCGCAGAGAATCAGATAGGTGTTCGAGTGTTCAACCCTAATGCTTGAGAAATGGTAAGTAAACGCCAGATTTACATATTCCGCCATCGCGGCAGAGAATCCGATAGGTGTTCGAGTGTTCAACCCTAATGCGTGAGAAATGGTAAGTAAACGCCAGATTTACATATCTCGCCATCGCGGCAGAGAATCAGATAGGTGTTCGAGTGTTCAACCCTAATGCGTGAGAAATGGTAAGTAAACGCCAGATTTACATATCCGCCATCGCAGAGAATCCGTGATAGGTGTTCGAGTGTTCAACCCTAATGCGTGAGAAATGGTAAGTAAACGCCAGATTTACATATTCGCCATCGCAGAGAATCAGATAGGTGTTCGAGTGTTCAACCCTAATGCGTGAGAAATGGTAAGTAAACGCCATTTACATATCCGCCATCGCGCAGAGAATCAGATAGGTGTTCGAGTGTTCAACCCTAATGCTTGAGAAATGGTAAGTAAACGCCAGATTTACATATCTCGCCATCGCAGAGAATCAGATAGGTGTTCGAGTGTTCAACCCTAATGCGTGAGAAATGGTAAGTAAACGCCAGATTTACATATCTCGCCATCGCGCAGAGAATCAGATAGGTGTTCGAGTGTTCAACCCTAATGCGTGAGAAATGGTAAGTAAACGCCAGATTTACATATCTCGCCATCGCGGCAGAGAATCAGATAGGTGTTCGAGTGTTCAACCCTAATGCGTGAGAAATGGTAAGTAAACGCCGATTTACATATCCGCCATCGTGCAGAGAATCAGATAGGTGTTCGAGTGTTCAACCCTAATGCGTGAGAAATGGTAAGTAAACGCCAGATTTACATATCCGCCATCGCGCAGAGAATCCGATAGGTGTTCGAGTGTTCAACCCTAATGCGTGAGAAATGGTAAGTAAACGCCAGATTTACATATCTCGCCATCGCGCAGAGAATCAGATAGGTGTTCGAGTGTTCAACCCTAATGCGTGAGAAATGGTAAGTAAACGCCAGATTTACATATCTCGCCATCGCAGAGAATCAGATAGGTGTTCGAGTGTTCAACCCTAATGCGTGAGAAATGGTAAGTAAACGCCAGATTTACATATCCGCCATCGCAGAGAATCAGATAGGTGTTCGAAAGTGTTCAACCCTAATGCTTGAGAAATGGTAAGTAAACGCCAGATTTACATATCCGCCATCAGGCAGAGAATCAGATAGGTGTTCGAGTGTTCAACCCTAATGCGTGAGAAATGGTAAGTAAACGCCAGATTTACATATCTCGCCATCGCAGAGAATCAGATAGGTGTTCGAGTGTTCAACCCTAATGCGTGAGAAATGGTAAGTAAACGCCAGATTTACATATCCGCCATCGCAGAGAATCAGATAGGTGTTCGAGTGTTCAACCCTAATGCGTGAGAAATGGTAAGTAAACGCCAGATTTACATATCCGCCATCGCAGAGAATCAGATAGGTGTTCGAAAGTGTTCAACCCTAATGCGTGAGAAATGGTAAGTAAACGCCAGATTTACATATCCGCCATCGCGCAGAGAATCCGTGATAGGTGTTCGAAAGTGTTCAACCCCACGCGTGAGAAATGGTAAGTAAACGCCAGATTTACATATCTCGCCATCGCAGAGAATCAGATAGGTGTTCGAAAGTGTTCAACCCTAATGCTTGAGAAATGGTAAGTAAACGCCAGATTTACATATTCGCCATCGCGCAGAGAATCAGATAGGTGTTCGAGTGTTCAACCCTAATGCGTGAGAAATGGTAAGTAAACGCCAGATTTACATATCCGCCATCGCGGCAGAGAATCAGATAGGTGTTCGAGTGTTCAACCCTAATGCGTGAGAAATGGTAAGTAAACGCCAGATTTACATATCTCGCCATCAGGCAGAGAATCCGTGATAGGTGTTCGAGTGTTCAACCCTAATGCGTGAGAAATGGTAAGTAAACGCCATTTACATATCTCGCCATCGCGCAGAGAATCAGATAGGTGTTCGAGTGTTCAACCCTAATGCGTGAGAAATGGTAAGTAAACGCCAGATTTACATATCCGCCATCGCGGCAGAGAATCAGATAGGTGTTCGAGTGTTCAACCCTAATGCGTGAGAAATGGTAAGTAAACGCCAGATTTACATATCCGCCATCGGCAGAGAATCAGATAGGTGTTCGAGTGTTCAACCCTAATGCGTGAGAAATGGTAAGTAAACGCCGATTTACATATCTCGCCATCGCGCAGAGAATCCGTGATAGGTGTTCGAGTGTTCAACCCTAATGCGTGAGAAATGGTAAGTAAACGCCAGATTTACATATCCGCCATCGCGGCAGAGAATCAGATAGGTGTTCGAGTGTTCAACCCTAATGCGTGAGAAATGGTAAGTAAACGCCAGATTTACATATCCGCCATCGCAGAGAATCAGATAGGTGTTCGAGTGTTCAACCCTAATGCTTGAGAAATGGTAAGTAAACGCCAGATTTACATATCTCGCCATCGCGGCAGAGAATCCGATAGGTGTTCGAGTGTTCAACCCTAATGCGTGAGAAATGGTAAGTAAACGCCATATTTACATATCCGCCATCGCAGAGAATCAGATAGGTGTTCGAGTGTTCAACCCTAATGCGTGAGAAATGGTAAGTAAACGCCAGATTTACATATCCGCCATCGCGGCAGAGAATCAGATAGGTGTTCGAAAGTGTTCAACCCTAATGCGTGAGAAATGGTAAGTAAACGCCGATTTACATATCCGCCATCGCGCAGAGAATCAGATAGGTGTTCGAGTGTTCAACCCTAATGCGTGAGAAATGGTAAGTAAACGCCAGATTTACATATCGCCATCGCAGAGAATCAGATAGGTGTTCGAGTGTTCAACCCTAATGCGTGAGAAATGGTAAGTAAACGCCAGATTTACATATCTCGCCATCGGCAGAGAATCAGATAGGTGTTCGAGTGTTCAACCCTAATGCGTGAGAAATGGTAAGTAAACGCCATATTTACATATCCGCCATCGGCAGAGAATCAGATAGGTGTTCGAGTGTTCAACCCTAATGCGTGAGAAATGGTAAGTAAACGCCAGATTTACATATCCGCCATCGCGGCAGAGAATCAGATAGGTGTTCGAGTGTTCAACCCTAATGCTTGAGAAATGGTAAGTAAACGCCAGATTTACATATCTCGCCATCGCAGAGAATCAGATAGGTGTTCGAGTGTTCAACCCTAATGCGTGAGAAATGGTAAGTAAACGCCAGATTTACATATCCGCCATCGCGCAGAGAATCCGTGATAGGTGTTCGAGTGTTCAACCCTAATGTGAGAAATGGTAAGTAAACGCCAGATTTACATATCTCGCCATCGGCAGAGAATCCGATAGGTGTTCGAGTGTTCAACCCTAATGCGTGAGAAATGGTAAGTAAACGCCAGATTTACATATCCGCCATCGCGCAGAGAATCAGATAGGTGTTCGAGTGTTCAACCCTAATGCGTGAGAAATGGTAAGTAAACGCCAGATTTACATATCCGCCATCGGCAGAGAATCAGATAGGTGTTCGAGTGTTCAACCCTAATGCGTGAGAAATGGTAAGTAAACGCCAGATTTACATATCCGCCATCGCGGCAGAGAATCAGATAGGTGTTCGAAAGTGTTCAACCCTAATGCGTGAGAAATGGTAAGTAAACGCCAGATTTACATATCCGCCATCGCAGAGAATCAGATAGGTGTTCGAGTGTTCAACCCTAATGCGTGAGAAATGGTAAGTAAACGCCAGATTTACATATTCCGCCATCGCGGCAGAGAATCCGTATAGGTGTTCGAGTGTTCAACCCTAATGCTTGAGAAATGGTAAGTAAACGCCAGATTTACATATCCGCCATCACGCAGAGAATCCGATAGGTGTTCGAGTGTTCAACCCTAATGCGTGAGAAATGGTAAGTAAACGCCAGATTTACATATCTCGCCATCGCAGCAGAGAATCAGATAGGTGTTCGAGTGTTCAACCCTAATGCGTGAGAAATGGTAAGTAAACGCCAGATTTACATATCCGCCATCGCAGAGAATGTGATAGGTGTTCGAGTGTTCAACCCTAATGCGTGAGAAATGGTAAGTAAACGCCAGATTTACATATTCCGCCATCGCAGAGAATGTGATAGGTGTTCGAGTGTTCAACCCTAATGCGTGAGAAATGGTAAGTAAACGCCAGATTTACATATCCGCCATCGCGCAGAGAATCAGATAGGTGTTCGAGTGTTCAACCCTAATGCTTGAGAAATGGTAAGTAAACGCCAGATTTACATATCTCGCCATCGCGGCAGAGAATCGTGATAGGTGTTCGAGTGTTCAACCCTAATGCGTGAGAAATGGTAAGTAAACGCCAGATTTACATATCTCGCCATCGGCAGAGAATCCGTGATAGGTGTTCGAGTGTTCAACCCTAATGCGTGAGAAATGGTAAGTAAACGCCATATTTACATATTCGCCATCGCGGCAGAGAATCAGATAGTGTTCGAGTGTTCAACCCTAATGCGTGAGAAATGGTAAGTAAACGCCAGATTTACATATCTCGCCATCGCGCAGAGAATCCGTGATAGGTGTTCGAGTGTTCAACCCTAATGCGTGAGAGAAATGGTAAGTAAACGCCAGATTTACATATCCGCCATCGCAGAGAATCAGATAGGTGTTCGAGTGTTCAACCCTAATGCGTGAGAAATGGTAAGTAAACGCCAGATTTACATATCCGCCATCGGCAGAGAATCCGTGATAGGTGTTCGAGTGTTCAACCCTAATGCTTGAGAAATGGTAAGTAAACGCCAGATTTACATATCCGCCATCGCAGAGAATCAGATAGGTGTTCGAGTGTTCAACCCTAATGCGTGAGAAATGGTAAGTAAACGCCAGATTTACATATTCCGCCATCGGCAGAGAATCAGATAGGTGTTCGAGTGTTCAACCCTAATGCGAGAAATGGTAAGTAAACGCCAGATTTACATATTCGCCATCGCAGAGAATCAGATAGGTGTTCGAGTGTTCAACCCTAATGCGTGAGAAATGGTAAGTAAACGCCAGATTTACATATCCGCCATCGCGCAGAGAATCCGTGATAGGTGTTCGAGTGTTCAACCCTAATGCGTGAGAAATGGTAAGTAAACGCCAGATTTACATATCTCGCCATCGCAGAGAATCAGATAGGTGTTCGAGTGTTCAACCCTAATGCGTGAGAAATGGTAAGTAAACGCCAGATTTACATATTCGCCATCAGGCAGAGAATCAGTGATAGGTGTTCGAGTGTTCAACCCTAATGCTTGAGAAATGGTAAGTAAACGCCAGATTTACATATCTCGCCATCGCGCAGAGAATCCGTGATAGGTGTTCGAGTGTTCAACCCTAATGCGTGAGAAATGGTAAGTAAACGCCAGATTTACATATCTCGCCATCGCGCAGAGAATCCGTGATAGGTGTTCGAAAGTGTTCAACCCTAATGCGTGAGAAATGGTAAGTAAACGCCAGATTTACATATCTCGCCATCGGCAGAGAATCCGATAGGTGTTCGAGTGTTCAACCCTAATGCGTGAGAAATGGTAAGTAAACGCCAGATTTACATATCCGCCATCGCAGAGAATCGTGATAGGTGTTCGAGTGTTCAACCCTAATGCTTGAGAAATGGTAAGTAAACGCCAGATTTACATATCTCGCCATCGCGGCAGAGAATCCGATAGGTGTTCGAGTGTTCAACCCTAATGCGTGAGAAATGGTAAGTAAACGCCAGATTTACATATCTCGCCATCGCAGAGAATCAGATAGGTGTTCGAAAGTGTTCAACCCTAATGCGTGAGAAATGGTAAGTAAACGCCGATTTACATATCTCGCCATCAGGCAGAGAATCAGATAGGTGTTCGAGTGTTCAACCCTAATGCGTGAGAAATGGTAAGTAAACGCCAGATTTACATATCCGCCATCGCGGCAGAGAATCAGATAGGTGTTCGAAAGTGTTCAACCCTAATGCGTGAGAAATGGTAAGTAAACGCCAGATTTACATATCCGCCATCGCGCAGAGAATCAGATAGGTGTTCGAGTGTTCAACCCTAATGCGAGAAATGGTAAGTAAACGCCAGATTTACATATTCGCCATCGCAGAGAATCAGATAGGTGTTCGAGTGTTCAACCCTAATGCGTGAGAAATGGTAAGTAAACGCCAGATTTACATATCCGCCATCGCGGCAGAGAATCCGTATAGGTGTTCGAGTGTTCAACCCTAATGCGTGAGAAATGGTAAGTAAACGCCAGATTTACATATCCGCCATCGCAGAGAATCAGATAGGTGTTCGAGTGTTCAACCCTAATGCTTGAGAAATGGTAAGTAAACGCCAGATTTACATATTCGCCATCGCAGAGAATCCGTATAGGTGTTCGAGTGTTCAACCCTAATGCGTGAGAAATGGTAAGTAAACGCCAGATTTACATATCCGCCATCGCAGAGAATCAGATAGGTGTTCGAGTGTTCAACCCTAATGCTTGAGAAATGGTAAGTAAACGCCAGATTTACATATCTCGCCATCGCAGAGAATCCGATAGGTGTTCGAGTGTTCAACCCTAATGCGTGAGAAATGGTAAGTAAACGCCAGATTTACATATTCCGCCATCGGCAGAGAATCCGATAGGTGTTCGAGTGTTCAACCCTAATGCGTGAGAAATGGTAAGTAAACGCCAGATTTACATATCCGCCATCGCAGAGAATCCGTGATAGGTGTTCGAGTGTTCAACCCTAATGCGTGAGAAATGGTAAGTAAACGCCATATTTACATATCCGCCATCGCGGCAGAGAATCCGTGATAGGTGTTCGAGTGTTCAACCCTAATGCGTGAGAGAAATGGTAAGTAAACGCCAGATTTACATATCTCGCCATCGTGCAGAGAATCCGTGATAGGTGTTCGAGTGTTCAACCCTAATGCGTGAGAAATGGTAAGTAAACGCCAGATTTACATATCCGCCATCGGCAGAGAATCAGATAGGTGTTCGAGTGTTCAACCCTAATGCGTGAGAAATGGTAAGTAAACGCCAGATTTACATATCTCGCCATCGCGGCAGAGAATCCGTATAGGTGTTCGAGTGTTCGAACCCTAATGCGTGAGAAATGGTAAGTAAACGCCATATTTACATATCTCGCCATCGGCAGAGAATCAGATAGGTGTTCGAGTGTTCAACCCTAATGCGTGAGAAATGGTAAGTAAACGCCATATTTACATATCTCGCCATCGCGCAGAGAATCAGATAGGTGTTCGAGTGTTCAACCCTAATGCGTGAGAAATGGTAAGTAAACGCCAGATTTACATATCCGCCATCGCGCAGAGAATCAGATAGGTGTTCGAGTGTTCAACCCTAATGCGTGAGAAATGGTAAGTAAACGCCATATTTACATATCTCGCCATCGCAGAGAATCAGATAGGTGTTCGAAAGTGTTCAACCCTAATGCGTGAGAAATGGTAAGTAAACGCCAGATTTACATATCTGCCATTGTGCAGGAGAATCCTTATAGGTGTTCGAGTCTTCGAACCCTAATGCGTGAGAAATGGTAAGTAAACGCCGTATTTACATATCTGCTACTGTGCAGGAGAATCCGTACAGGTGTTCGAGTGTTCAAACCCTAATGCGTGAGAAATGGTAACGAAACGCCGCATTTACATATCTGCCATCGCAGAGAATCAGATAGGTGTTCGAGTGTTCAACCCTAATGCGTGAGAAATGGTAAGTAAACGCCAGATTTACATATCCGCCATCGCAGAGAATCAGATAGGTGTTCGAGTGTTCGAACCCTAATGCGTGAGAAATGGTAAGTAAACGCCATATTTACATATCTACCCCTCTGCAGGAGAATCCGTATAGGTGTTCGAGTGTTCGAACCCTAATGCGTGAGAAATGGTAAGTAAACGCCGTATTTACATATCTGCCACTGTGCAGGAGAATCCGTATAGGTGTTCGAGTGTTCAAACCCTAATGCGTGAGAAATGGTAAGTAAACGCCGTATTTACATATCTGCCACTGCGCAGGAGAATCCGCATAGGTGCTCGAGTGTTCGAACCCTAATGCGTGAGAAATGGTAAGTAAACGCCGTATTTACATATCTGCCACTGTGCAGGAGAATCCGTATAGGTGTTCGAGTATTCGAACCCTAATGCGTGAGAAATGGTAAGTAAACGCCATATTTACATATCTGCCATCGCAGAGAATCAGATAGGTGTTCGAGTGTTCAACCCTAATGCGGAGAAATGGTAAGTAAACGCCAGATTTACATATCTCGCCATCGCGGCAGAGAATCAGATAGGTGTTCGAGTGTTCAACCCTAATGCGTGAGAAATGGTAAGTAAACGCCAGATTTACATATCCGCCATCGCAGAGAGAATCCGTATAGGTGTTCGAGTGTTCAACCCTAATGCGTGAGAAATGGTAAGTAAACGCCAGATTTACATATTCCGCCATCGTGCAGAGAATCAGATAGGTGTTCGAAAGTGTTCAACCCTAATGCGTGAGAAATGGTAAGTAAACGCCAGATTTACATATCCGCCATCGCAGAGAATCAGATAGGTGTTCGAGTGTTCAACCCTAATTTGAGAAATGGTAAGTAAACGCCATATTTACATATCGCCATCGCAGAGAAATCCGTATAGGTGTTCGAGTGTTCAACCCTAATGCGAGAAATGGTAAGTAAACGCCAGATTTACATATCTCGCCATCGCAGAGAATCCGATAGGTGTTCGAGTGTTCAACCCTAATGCTTGAGAAATGGTAAGTAAACGCCAGATTTACATATTCGCCATCGCAGAAAATCAGATAGGTGTTCGAGTGTTCAACCCTAATGCGTGAGAAATGGTAAGTAAACGCCAGATTTACATATCCGCCATCGTGCAGAGAATCAGATAGGTGTTCGAGTGTTCAACCCTAATGCTTGAGAAATGGTAAGTAAACGCCAGATTTACATATCCGCCATCGCGCAGAGAATCCGTATAGGTGTTCGAGTGTTCAACCCTAATGCGTGAGAAATGGTAAGTAAACGCCAGATTTACATATTCCGCCATCGCGGCAGAGAATCCGATAGGTGTTCGAGTGTTCAACCCTAATGCGTGAGAAATGGTAAGTAAACGCCAGATTTACATATATGCCACTCGCAGAGAATCAGATAGGTGTTCGAGTGTTCAACCCTAATGCGAGAAATGGTAAGTAAACGCCAGATTTACATATCTCGCCATCGCAGAAAATCCGTGATAGGTTCGAGTGTTCAACCCTAATGCGTGAGAAATGGTAAGTAAACGCCAGATTTACATATCCGCCATCGCAGAGAATCAGATAGGTGTTCGAAAGTGTTCAACCCTAATGCTTGAGAAATGGTAAGTAAACGCCATATTTACATATCCGCCATCCGCATAGGTGTTCGAGTGTTCAACCCTAATGCGTGAGAAATGGTAAGTAAACGCCAGATTTACATATCTCGCCATCGCAGAGAATCCGTAGGTGTTCGAGTGTTCAACCCTAATGCGTGAGAAATGGTAAGTAAACGCCATATTTACATATTCGCCATCGCGGCAGAGAATCCGTATAGGTGTTCGAGTGTTCAACCCTAATGCGTGAGAAATGGTAAGTAAACGCCGATTTACATATCTCGCCATCGTGCAGAGAATCAGATAGGTGTTCGAAGTGTTCAACCCTAATGCTTGAGAAATGGTAAGTAAACGCCAGATTTACATATCCGCCATCGCGGCAGAGAATCAGATAGGTGTTCGAGTGTTCGAACCCTAATGCGTGAGAAATGGTAAGTAAACGCCAGATTTACATATTCGCCATCGCAGAGAATCATAGGTGTTCGAGTGTTCAACCCTAATGCGTGAGAAATGGTAAGTAAACGCCAGATTTACATATTCGCCATCGCAGAAATCCGTGATAGGTGTTCGAGTGTTCAACCCTAATGCGTGAGAAATGGTAAGTAAACGCCAGATTTACATATATGCCACTCGCCATCGCAGAGAATCAGATAGGTGTTCGAGTGTTCAACCCAATGCGTGAGAAATGATAAGTAAACGCCATATTTACATATCTCGCCATCGCGGCAGAGAATCCGTACAGGTGTTCGACGGTTCGAACCCTAATTCATGAGAAACGGTAAGTAAACGCCGTATTTACATATCTGCCACTGTGCAGGAGAATCCGTATAGGTGTTCGAGTGTTCCAAACCCTAATGCGTGAGAAATGGTACGTAAACGCCATATTTACATATCTGCCACTATGCAGGAGAATCCGTACAGGTGTTCGAGTGTTCGAACCCTAATGCGTGAGAAATGTTAAGTGAAGGCCGTATTTACATATATGCCACTATGCAGGAGAATCCGTATAGGTGTTCGAGTGTTCGAACCCTAATGCTTGAGAAATGGTAAGTAAACGCCATATTTACATATCTACCACTGTGCAGGAAAATCCGTATAGGTGTTCGAGTGTTCGAACCCAAATGCGTGAGAAATGGTAAGTAAACGCCGTATTTACATATCTGCTACTGTGCAGGAAAATCCGTATAGGTGTTCGAGTGTTCGAACCCTAATGCGTGAGAAATGGTAAGTAAACGCCGTATTTACATATCTGCCACTGTGCAGGAAAATCCGTATAGGTGTTCGAGTGTTCGAACCCTAATGCGTGAGAAATGGTAAGTAAACGCCGTATTTACATATCTGCCACTGTGCAGGAGAATCCGTATAGGTGTTCGAGTGTTCGAACCCTAATGCTTGAGAAATGGTAAGTAAACGCCGTATTTACATATCTGCCACTGTGCAGGAGAATCCGTATAGGTGTTCGAGTGTTCGAACCCTAATGCGTGAGAAATGGTAAGTAAACGCCGTATTCAAGTGTTCGAACCCTAATGCGTGAGATATGGTAAGTAAAACGCCGTATTTACGTATCTGCCACTATACAGGAAAATCCGCATAGGTGTTCGAGTATTCGAACCCTAATTCATGAGAAATGGTACGTAAACGCCGCATTTACATATCTGCCACTGCAGGAGAATCCGTATAGGTGTTCGAGTGTTCGAACCCTAATGCTTGAGAAATGGTAAGTAAACGCCATATTTACATATCTGCCACTGTGCAGGAAAATCCGTATAGGTGTTCGAGTGTTCGAACCCTAATGCGTGAGAAATGGTAAGTAAACGCCGTATTTACATATCTGCCACTGTGCAGGAGAATCCGTATAGGTGTTCGAGTGTTCGAACCCTAATGCGTGAGAAATGGTAAGTAAACGCCATATTTACATATCTGCCACTGTTGTAGAAAATCCGTATAGGTGTTCGAGTGTTCGAACCCTAATGCGTGAGAAATGGTAAGTAAACGCCGTATTTACATATCTGCCACTGTGCAGGAGAATCCGTATAGGTGTTCGAGTGTTCGAACCCTAATGCTTGAGAAATGGTAAGTAAACGTCGTATTTACATATCTGCCACTGTGCAGGAGAATCCGTATAGGTGTTCGAGTGTTCGAACCCTAATGCGTTAGAAATGGTAACTAAAGGTCGTATTTACATATATGGCAGTATGCAGGAGAATCCGCATAGGTGTTCGAGTGTTCGAACCCTAATGCGTGAGAAATGGTAAGTAAAGGCCGTATTTACATATATGCCACTATGCAGGAGAATCCGTATAGGTGTTCGAGTGTTCGAACCCTAATGCGTGAGAAATGGTAAGTAAACGCCGTATTTACATATCTGCCACTGTGCAGGAGAATCCGTATAGGTGTTCGAGTGTTCGAACCCTAATGCTTGAGAAATGGTAAGTAAACGCCATATTTACATATCTGCCACTGTACAGGAAAATCCGTATAGGTGTTCGAGTATTCGAACCCTAATTCGTGAGAAATGGTAAGTAAACGCCGTATTTACATATCTGCTAATGTGCAGGAGAATCCGTATAGGTGTTCGAGTGTTCCAAACCCTAATGCGTGAGAAATGGTACGTAAACGCCATATTTACATATCTGCCACTTGTAGACACCCCATTTTTGACCGACCTTAAGACTCAGACGTCACCAATTAAGCGCTCGGTGATGTTGCATATTGTTCTCGTTCAGAAGTCTCAGGCGTGTGCCTCTTCTCTGGACTTAGAACTCTCTTCTGTGCTTTGTCTCGGTTTGTGAACTAGGCTCGGTTTTCTCTGTTTTTGTTCCTGAGGAGAGGTAGAGGTTCCGTAGACCATATCTCAGTGGCCGTGGGCTACATTTCGTGGCCGTAGGCCATTTTGCCCATTTCGGTGCCCGGTTCCCGGTTTTCGGAGCCGTCAGGCCGTGTGCCTCGGTTCGGGGCCACCCAACCATCTCTGATTTCTACAGTTTCTGGCGACTCTGCTGGGGATTTAGAGAACTTGACCCAAACTCATGATACCTGGTTTTGACTACACTTGTGGGTTTCTTTGCATTGCATTTGCATTGGTGCGCCTAAGACCTGATGTTGCCATCTGCTATTCTGGCGGTTTCTTGGGAGGCTTGTCTTATCAAGGCATGTCCATAAAATTGATCGATTCGGAGCTCTGCGATATGGAACACAAACCCGGTTTCAGGGGCACCCTTCGACCATTACGACCTAGTGCATATTCGGATCCATAGTGACCATTCCAAACTAGGGCGAGGTTGCTTACTCGTTTATAGGTTGTTTGAAACGCTGCGTCGTAGTAAAACCCTAGCTCGACAAAATAGAGACGGGAAACCCTACCCCAATATAGGGTGTTTTGGCTCTCACTTATACATTATGTGCTTGTTAAGTCGTCTCTCAGGAATGTATGTCGATTATTAAATTTGAGCATCGAACTGTGGGCATCGGTTTTGAGATAGGGCGCCGGGCTGCGGGCATCGATTAGTATCGAGAATCGGTTATGCGGATATCGATTGATTTTGGGAAACGGTGTCTGAGAGCAGTGATCAGTTATTGAGGACAGTGTGTTTTCAACTTATCAATTGCGTGTTGTATGCCCGACTGGGTGTTGTGTGTATTTAATTTAAGCTGTTATGCTGCCCATTTTTCTGGTCATTTATTTCCTTTTTGCTTTATTATCTTTTTGCTAGGGGGTTTTTATACGATTGCTAGAACCACTAGATACCCCCCAAGCACTTTGGACACGAGCTCACCGACTCAACCGATCCGAAGATCTAGTTGACGGACATCGATGTTCCTCTCTACAGATTATCGGAAAGAAGAAGAAGTGAGTAGCGTGTCGAACAAGGATTCTGGACGGAGAGTGCTTGTGATGTGATCGAGTTGAAATTTATGTGTCTGTAGAGAGGTATATTTACCGATCATTGAGATGGAACCGAGAATACGCCGAGGATGGAAGCGATGATCGCCCGATGCAACGGCATGAAGCAGATGCAAGATGATACCATCCGGCGGAATTTTCCAAACAACAAGCGCGATCATGGCGGTAATGGTGATCACTAGGCTAGCAATGAGAATCGACATCTGCTTCACATCGATTCCCCCCTCCACCCGGCTCCACTACGGCGAGGCATCTCTTGGTCAGAATACTCTGCCGAATCCTCAGAATGTTCTGCCGAACACCCAGAATACCTTGCCTGATGTCCGGAATACTCATGAGGACATAAGTCTTCCAACGGGGCTGGCTCCGCCTCCACTTCTACCGCAACAGTCCAAGAATCTTACACCCAACCACCCGGACTCTCCTTTTGAGTTCGAGGTAGATCGAACGACTCTGGTGAGTAAAATTTGGAAAAAGCTTTTTAAGAAATCGCGGTGAAGGCCATCCCGGACATCGAAGATGGCTATCTTGGCGTGGTAGTGACATTGGACGATTTAAAATGCCCCAGATCGACCGTTTTGATGGAGTGCAGGGACCCCACGATCCATCTCGGCTATTTTGGATATCTTGAGGCCAATGGGCCTAACGGACCTCTGAAACTCTGTTGTTTGGCGAACCTGTCGGGAGTGGCATGCCAAGCGGTATGCAAAGTTGGATAATGATGTTAAGAGGGCTGGGATGAGATGGTTTGAGGCCTTTGCACAATACTCATATAATACGGATCGAGATTACAACCGTGATCTCGAAACAACGAGGCGAGAACAAAAGGAGTCTTTCTCGACTTTATAACTTGGTGGAGAGCGAAGGCATCGATGATGACCTTGAGGCCAATAGATAAAGATCAAATTCGGATGATTGTGCGCAATCTCAAGCAAGACTTATCACGAAGATGATTGTAGTTCCTTCCCCACCTTAGAGATCTGCACGATATGGGGCTGCAAATCGAGGATGCAATGAAGCAAGGTCTGATCGATCAGGACCGAGAGCAGCCCCGAAGGACATTCAACCGTAATAACACTGCAAGCTGGTAGTGGCGAACACAAGGACTTGAGGTCGGTATGGTCACCACCACCCTCCCCATCCAAGGCTGCGGCGTACACCTTTTCACACATCGGAGTAACACCCAAAACAACAGATTCCAACCCCGGGGCCAAAGAACCTTCACTCCACTATACATGCCCCTGTCCAAGGCTCTGGGGTGTTAATCAGGAAGAAGCGTCGGCGCCCCTAGAACAGGCCACTACCAAATCCTCCCCTTCCCACAACCTAGCCAAATTGTCGTGCCACCGACTGACATGGCCAAGACACGATCAATGTTTCATTTAGCGTCACGAGATTTAAGACCTCGTCGACAAGAATATCATTGTGCCTCCTGAAAGACCCAACGTCACAACTAACCCACTCCCCGTACATAACCAAGGTCCACCACCCAAAAGAGTCAACTTCATCCAAACTGGGTGCGTTTCTCGATCCTAGTATCTATATTACCCTTCTCACCTACCCAAGCCGGAGGTAATCCTTCTGATTGCCTTGACTTGTGCATGTTGGACACATTCACAACCAATCTGAGCAGAGGTGGTGACCTCCAGAAGAGGAGCAGGCGGGTTTGAAGGAAGCGAGGTGGTGAGTGCAGATGGGGCGACTGAATTGTCTTTGAAGAGCTTATGATCCAAGCGGATATATTTTATCAGTAAGCCAGTCGGAGCTAAGTGTGAGGCTGCCAGAAAAAGCTGAATTGTGTATGATTCGGGGGGACAGACTAGAACAAGGGGCAGATGATCTGACAGTGATGGAAGAAGATTTTGCCAATTTTCAGTTCTTCAACGACCAATAAGCAGGGGATGCGACAATCAATTGGTTTGAATATGGGGAGTCGACTGAGGTTGTCGGATGGTTAGATGATCAGCCAGATGTTGTGGAAATTGACGAGCAAGGCCAGCGAGGGGGGTATCAATGATGGCGGAAGGGCGAGAGTCGAATGAACCTAGGAGAGCGCCGGTGCAAAGAATTTCGCTCGGGATCAAGATATTGTGAAAACGGAACAACATACCCTACTGACACAGGAGGAGCAAGAGAAGAAATGGGATGCGAGAGAATCCGGAAAGCCAAGAACCATGAGGAGGTTGAAAGTCTTTGCGAGCACAAGAAGCGGGACATCTTTGTGAGCATGTGGGATGAAATCTTGAGAGTACGAACTTGCCAGAACCGGATAGGTGTCTGTTGAATGCTAGCGGGATGTGGTGGGAAGACGAAGACTTATGTCTTGCCCACACAGATGAAGATTGGGCAGGTACTCAACCAGATGATACTTGGTACCTCGATGAGGTGGACCACATGACCAGGAGTGGGCGGTATTTCAAGCCCCCACACCTTGACCAACCTGAAGCATCTGGGAAAGATAAAGAGGCAGAAAAACAGAGAGAGAAGCAGATTGAAGAAGAAGCTGTGCTCAAGCAGTTAAAGAAAATACAGGCAGACATCTCCATCTGGGGACTGCTTATGGCTTCAAGGGTGCACAGACAGGCTGTCCTATCTGCTATGGACAAGGCCAAACTCTCCATTGATACTACACCAGAGCAGCTGGTTGGGCTGGTTTTTCCGGGAGGAGGTTCCCCAGCATTAACCTTTTCAGACAAGGAATTGCCGCCTGAGGGCGTGAATCATAACAAACCCCTCTACATCTCTGTGGAGTGTAGAGACAAGTGGATACCGGTGGTACTTGTTGATCAGGTGCTATCAATATGCGCGGTCGAGCGGCATATGCAATCGGGTTAAAACCCGCAGACTTCATACCAACCACTCAGGTGATCAAAGCTTATGATAATACCAGTAGGGAGGTGATGGGGACTGTCAAGGTTGGACCAGGTTGGTCGAGACAACACAACATTGAATTTCATGTCTTGGGCGTTCCCGAACCCTCAACTTGCTCTTGGGGCGGCCGTGGTTGCACCAAGTGAAAGTAGTCTCTTCCACTCTGCACCAGATGTTGAAATACCCTCACGGGAAGGGGGTTGCAATTGTTTTCAGAAACTCATCCATCCATCCACCGCCAGAAGTGTCTACGCCAGTTTTGGAAATCGAGCACGGCATGGAGGATGTGTTCTTGTCGAGGAGTTCACTGGCGAAGCTTGTAGTGGAGAATATTATGGTACGTGAATGAAGGTGGTATGCGTCGGTGCTTAATCCGTCTACCTCATGAACAAGCTACAACATATTCAGGGATGGGATTAGGAAGGAGCGGCGGGGAAAGAAGTGACATTGGCGAAGTGCCACACAACCCTTATACCTTTGAAATTTGGGTTATCGCCCACCAAAGAAATGAGTGAGAAAGGAAAGGAAATGACCGGAGAGCAGGGCGGAAGCCTTTTGATTTAATGCAGGCCCATCAGGGTACCCTCAGCGGACGCTTAAATGCGGAGGAGAGGACTTTCCATTTGCGGCTTCCCGAGCCATGGTTAGCGGAGAAAGAAGCGTGCAGGCAGTTTCGAAATCTTCTTCGACCTACAACTACCCGGGGATGATGTTGCCACAGAGCAGACAGACCCAACAACTGCAGTTGAGCAGAATAAGGCAGTGGATCCTGAGAATACAGAATTGGAAATGGGGGTAGCACTGGCATGTCTCCTCTCTGATCCTCCGATCGACCAAGAGTGCTTGGGGGATAGCTTTGTGGTTTCCATGATTGGGGATGAAAGCGAACATGAGCCGACCAGTGACTATCTTGGATGCATCAGTGCACCCTCTCTCACTGGCGATCACGAGGAGGATTCTTATCCAGTGACCGGTCGGAGTGAGCGGAATCGATTCCTTGAGTCTGTGAGTGAATCGAGTTCGGCTCGGCGAGTCTGAGTCTGTACTCTGGGGATGTCAACTTGGGATGCCTTTGTCTGTCAGTCTTCTTTTCCTTTTCATTTGAGTCTATTGTAAGCGATGAATTGGACGATTTAGATGCACCTAATGAGAATGAACTATACGTGGTTTAAGTACTTTTACATGCCCTAATTTATTGCATTAATCGGACTTTCAAAATTTTGATCAAAAGCGATGAAACGAGGTTCCTCGGTTTTACAGCGTTTAATTGAGCAAGAGCAAGAGATTTGTTAGACCATTAATGGATGAAATCATTACCGTGAACATTAGTGAGGAGGACCAGCGGTAGTCGGATCGGGTCCGCGTTGTCTTCGGAGGAGCAGCGCTTAGTCGCTTTATTAAAAGATTTCAAAGATGTTTTCGGCGTGGTCCTCACGAAGACATGCACGGAATCGATCTGAGATTATGCAGACACGGATCCCCTTGATCCGAGGCCCGACACATTAGCGAAACTTCGGAAGGATCCGCCCGATTGGGCTCTTAAAATTAAGGAGGAGGTCACCAAGCAAATTGGCGGGCTTCTCTTTGGTATCTGAGTATCGGACTTGGTTGGCCAACATTGTCCCGGTGCCGAAAAAAGATGGCAGGATCCGGGTGTGCGTAGACTTCAGGGATTTGAACAAAGCTAGTCCGAAGGACGACTTTCCCTTACCGCACATCGATAAGTTGGTAGATTTCCGCAGGCATGCATTGCTCTCGTTCATGGGCGGCTTCTCGAGGATACAATCGAGATAGTGATGGCGCGGAAAACGAGAAAAGGCTGCATTCACCACCAGTAGAACATCTGCTATCGGGTAATGCCGTTTGGGTTGAAGAATCTTTGGAGCTACTTATCAGCGATTTGCGACCACAATACTACATGATATGATCCACAAAGAGGTTGAGGTGTATGTGGGCGGCATGATTGTCAAGTCAAAGAAAGAGAGGGCCACTACACGCCTTGCACAAGTTTTTCCAAGGATCGAGGAATTAGATTCTGGCTAAACCCTCGAAATGTCGTTTGGTGTTCAATGAAAATCTTGGGGTTTGATTACACAAAGGGGCATCGAGTCGACCTTCCAAAATCAAGGCCATCTTAAATGCCACCACCAAGAAGTGAAAAGGAGGTGCGAGGCTTTCTGGGTAAAGTGCAATTCATAAGGCGGTTTATTTCAAAACTAACTTTGACTTGTGAACCACTTTTTGGCCTCCTCGAAAGGAAAGAAGTTCGAATGGGACGGTAGATGTCAAGCGCATTTGAGCAGATCAAAGAATATCTCTGAGAACCCACCCGTTTGTCGCCACGAACCGAAGCCGTTGATTTTGTATCATCGATGGTAAAACTACAATAGGCTACATGCTTGCACAAGAATCGAAGACAAAGCGAAAAGAGCCATCTACTATTTGAGCAAAAGATCTTTGGAGTATGAGACCCGATATACACCTTGGAAAAACTTGCTTAGCTACTGGTATGGGCCACGAGAAGGCTGCGGCACTACTGTTAGCTCACTCTGTAATGTTGGTTTCACGACTTGATCCCATCAAATATCTCTTGAAACCGGCACTTCTGGTAAGCTAACTCGTTGGTTGCTTTGCTCTCGAATTTGATCTCGCGTCGTGACACGCAAAGTCGATAAAAGGAAGAAGCGATGGCGAGTTCCTTGCCGACCACGGTTGAGGGATGAAGCAGTTGAATATTTGTTCCCGGATGAATGGATTACGCATATCGACAAAGAAACTTGGGCGATGTACTTTGGCCAGACATCAAATCAACATGGGTGTGGGATAGGAGTGTTGCTGATAGCACCCGATGACTCCCGCATCCCTCTAGCCTTCAAGCTCTAGTTCAAAGTCTCAAATAATGAAGCAGAATATGAGGCGTGTATTCTTTGGTTTAGAAGCGACC
Source organism: Camellia lanceoleosa (assembly GCA_025200525.1). Classification (NCBI taxonomy): domain Eukaryota; kingdom Viridiplantae; phylum Streptophyta; class Magnoliopsida; order Ericales; family Theaceae; genus Camellia; species Camellia lanceoleosa. The sequence continues at coordinate 122,669,353 of CM045761.1, forward strand.
ACAGAACTAGGGGCAAGGCGGTTGGGCGTCATTGGGGATTCGAACCTTGTTGTGTCTCAAGCTAAAGGGCTGGAAAGTAAAAGAGGAAAAGATGATGATGTACCACCAAACCTTGGATTTCTTGATTCCTCGGTTTGAAAAGCTAAGTTTTACCCATCTACTAAGAGAGAACAACGAGGTTCATGATTAGCTAACAACTCTATCATCTATGATAGACATCCGTGGAGTCGAATCGTCCGGTCATCATCGACGAAATTTGCACTGCCTATGGAGTCAATTGTAGCCATAGATGAAGTTGAGACGAACACCCTGGTATTACGACATCTGGAACTTCTTGGAGAGCGAAACATACACTTGAGGTAAATGCCAAAGACAAGAGGGCAATCGGAAGAATGGTCCAGTTCATCATCTGTGGGGTAAAGCATATAAGCAGGGGTCATCTGGGAATGCATAAAGCGTGCGTTGATCACGGAAGAGTCAAGGCGGTGATGGAAGCCATCCGGAGGTGAATGTGGTGCACACATGAATGGGGTAATGTTGGCGGAAGATCCTTAGACAAGGTTATTCTTGGTCCACCATGGAAGAGGATTGTATTAACCGTCGCGATGTCACAAGTGTCAAATTAATGCAAATCGCATGAACATCCAGCCGTCAAAGGCATACAACATGACCGCCATGGCCGTTTTACATGCGGGAATTGATGTAATCGAATTATTCGCCAAAAGGGTTGAATGGGCATGAGTTCATTTTGGTAGCGATAGATTATTTCACAAAGTGGGTTGAGGCCCAATCTTGTGATGTTGAAGGCTTCGCACGTAGCAAAATTTATCAGAAACAACATTATCTGTCGCTACGGGGTCCCAAATGAAATCGTTTCAGACAATGGTTCCCACTTCAAAAAGGAAGTGATTGATTTGTTGGAGAAATACAATGTGGCTTTTCATAAGTCATCTGCGTGTTCAGTAAATTTGGTATTTGGGCTGCGTGTTCAAATTTCAGAAAAATCAATGGGCTGCGTGTTCACATCAAATCTGGGCTGCGTGTTCAGTAAATTTTGTATTTGGGCTGCGTGTTCAAATTTGGGAAAAATCGATTAAATTGCGTGTTCACTTCAAATCGATGAAATTGCGTGTTCACTTCAAATCTGAAGTGCGTGTTGATAAATTTGGTATTTGAAATTGCGTGTTCAAATTTGAAAAATCGATTAAATCGTGTGTTCACTTCAAATCTGAGAACTGCGTGTTCGATAAATTTGGTATTTAAATTGCGTGTTCAAATTTGAAAAAATCGATTTTGCGTGTTCACTTCAAATCTGATTTGCGTGTTCGATAAATTTGGTATTTGAAATTGCGTGTTCAAATTTGAAAAAATCGATTAATTTGCGTGTTCACTTCAAATGGGCTGCGTGTTGATAGAATTTGGTATTTGAATGCGTGTTCAAATTTGGAAAAAATTAGTGGGTTGCGTGTTCACTTCAAATCTGAGTGCGTGTTGATAAATTTGGTATTTAGAACTGCGTGTTCAAATTTCAAAAATCGATTAGATGCGTGTTCACTTCAAATCTGAAGTGCGTGTTCGATAAATTTGGTATTTAAATTGCGTGTTCAAATTTGGAAAATCGATTAAATTTGTGTGTTCACTTCAAATGGGTTGCGTGTTTAGAATATCGAGTTTGGGGTATGCGTTCTCTCTCTACTCTCAATCGATTAAGTGCGTGTTCACCATCAACAGGCTGTGTGTTGAAAATCAACGTTTGGAATTTGTGTGTTCTACTCTCAATCGATTAAACGTGTGTTCACTTCAAATCTGGTGCGTGTTGAGAATATCGAGTTTGGGACTATCGTTCTACTCTCTACTCTCAATCGATGTGAGTGCGTGTTCACCATCAATTTGAGCTGTGTGTTGAAAATCGAGTTTGGGGTATGTGTTCTACTTTCAATCGATGGAACGTGTGTTCACTTCAAATCTGAAATTGCGTGTTGATAAATCAAAGTTTGGGGTATGCGTTCTGCTCTCTACTCTCAATCAGTGTGAGCTGCGTGTTCGCCATCAACTTGAACTGTGTGTTCAGAAAATCAGAGTTTGGGCTGCGTGTTCTACTCTTAGTCAATGTGTGTTGTGTGTTCACTTTAAAATTCGGGCTGTGTGTTCGACGAATCAATGTTTGAGCCGTGTTTTCAATTCTTAACTAATGTGTACCATGCGTTCACAATCAATCAGTCAGTGAGCCGTACGTTCAGCAATTCAAGTGTTTGACTAACACGTTCAGGATACAGGCAAAGTACTATGTCATAATCTAAAACCGTTTGTTCAAGCGTGGCAAAGCTACAAAATGCACGAAAATGCAGAAAATAAAGTAAAATACCTCTCGTGCATCATGAGAGAGGTGCTGCTCCGGCTCTCGCAGAAGCAAATCCCCGGGTGCCCGGTCGTTGAACCCAGTGAAACGACAAAAAAAGCATGAGCGTATGTCTTAGATGGGGCGTATCTCCCGGGAATGAAAGGACGGACTCTCGGGGGCAGTGTCATAAAATCAAAATCATCCTCGGCGCCTGGAGGACCTCCACCATGAGGGTAATCGCCGCCATTTAGAAATCTGCAAAAAGGAGCAAAATGAGCAAGATGAGCCAAAATTGGAAAAAAGTCAACAAAAAGTCAACCCCGGAAATGAAAAAAGTCAACAAAAGTCAACTCGAGAAAATCTTCCAAATATTGAGAGAAACTTACCTCAAGTGGTGAAAATGAGAAAAGAAGTTAGAAATCAAAATTTAGTCGGCTCAAAGTGCTTAAAAGCTGAAAGATTTAGCGGAAACAACTTGCGTGGAAAAGTAAGCCGTGTATAAAATCAGATCTGAATAGAAAAATGGTCTAGGGAGCAAGGAAGGAGTTTTCACAACTTTGGGAGTGATTTGGATTGAATGGGCAAGGAATATATATAAATGGGAAAAATGACCAAAATGCCCACTTTAGGTGGCGGAGGTAAACCACCTTTTCTGGTGGCGGCCATTTACTTTGTCCTGGCGGTGGCCTCCCAAAACAACCACCTGGCGGTGGTGGTCCCCACACCCCTCTAGCTCTCTGTAAATTTTGAGGAAGATCGGAGTTCAGGGACTGAAAAAGTTCAAGAAAAGTGCACTTCGGCCTTGAAATCGCTCCGAACGGAATTTGCAATTTCTGACATATGTCTCATCATCACTCATCAAAATCAAGGTGTATCCTTTTCAAACATGTCGTAACCTCCCCGGGAGGTGAATCAGAGGCCGCGATCAAGTTGCCTTCGCCGAAATGCGCGTTTCCCAGCTCGTTGTTTCGCAACAAACGGGCGCCCTGATTTATGCTCGTTTTGCATTGTTTTACATATACCTGGCATTCTTATGAGCATTTTGCATTGTCATGCATGATTTCTTGGTGTACCATACTTCTATGCTTGAGCGTGCGTTGTCACGCACAGTCCTATCTCGCATTGCGATGCATTCACTTGCCGACACTGAGTGTGTCAAACTTTCGAAACCACAGGAATCACATTGAATATATGTTGTTAGCATATTGTTCTTGTTGAATTTCTCTTTGCGAGCCGCGATATTGTATATACGGTTCATTTGAAATTTTAGTGCGACCCGAACGAATCTTGTGATATCGTATCTTCTCCGTGTGAGGCAGCGGCGAAATTGAATGATTCTCCGCATTCCTAACTGCATGAACTGTAGTTGTTTGCCTTGCATTCTTGCTTAAAACTGTTGCATCTATTTGCGAATACTTGCCTCATTACAGCTTGCTGCACTTGCATGATCATTTGGCTTTGTGTATATCATTTGCATTTTGCCCACCCCCATGCCTGCGGGCACACATATCTCTGTTCACCTTGTATGATTGTCTAAGTCCTCGGCCTTGTCAAAAATGGGTCGTCTCTAGGCTTTGACATTCACTCCCGTCACTTCTTGACTTAGAGTTACATCAAAGAGGAAATGTAGACACCCATTTTTGACCGACCTTAAGACTTCGAGCGTCACCGATTGGCGCTTCGGTGATGTTGCATAATATGCTCGTTGAAGTCTCGAGCTGCCGCATACCGCCTCCGGACTTCCGAACTCTCTTCTGTGCCTTGTCTTGGGTTGCGAAACAGGCTTGGTTTTCTCTGTTTTTGTTCCTGAGGGGAGGGAGAGGTTCTGTAGACCATCTCTCAGTGGCCGTGGGCTACATTTCGTGGCCGTAGGCCATTTTGCCCATTTCGGAGCCCGGTTCCCAGTTTTCGGAGCCGTCAAGCCGTGTGCCTCAGTTCGGGACCACCCAACCATCTTTGATTTCTACACCACTATGCAGGAAAATCCGTATCAGTGTTCGAGTATTCGAACCCTAATTCGTGAGAAATGGTAAATGCCCGTATTTACATATACGCCTTTTATGCGGGAGAGAATCCGTATAGGTGTTGAGTGTTGAACCTAATCGTGAAAATGGTAAGACAATGCCATATTTACATATCTGCCACTGTACAGGAAAATCCGTATCGGTGTTCGAGTATTCGAACCCTAATTCGTGAGAAATTGTAGGTAAATGCCGTATTTACATATACTTGCCCTTGTCGGGAGAATCAGTATAGATGTTAAGTGTTAGAACCTAATGTGAGAAATGGTAAGTAAAGGCCGTATTTACACATATCTTTAGTGTTAAGTGTTCGAACCTAATGCTTGAGAAATGGTAAGTAAGCGTCGTATTTACATATACGCCCTTGCGGAAAATCCGTATAGGTGTTAAGTGTTGAACCCTAATTAAGTGAAAATGGTAAGTAAGCCGTATTTACATATACATCCTTTGTCTTGAGAGAATCCGTATAGGTGTTGAGTGTTGAACCCTAACAGCGTGAGAAATGGTAAGTAAATGCCATATTTACATATACGCCCTTTGTCTTGAGAAAATCCGTATAGGTGTTCGAGTGTTCGAACCCTAATGCGTGAGAAATGGTAAGTAAACGCCGTATTTACATATCTGCCACTGTGCAGGAGAATCCGTATAGGTGTTCGAGTGTTCGAACCCTAATGCTTGAGAAATGGTAAGTAAACGCCATATTTACATATCTGCCACTGTGTAGGAAAATCCGTATAGGTGTTCGAGTGTTCGAACCCTAATGCGTGAGAAATGGTAAGTAAAGGCCGTATTTACATATATGCCACTATGCAGGAGAATCCGTATAGGTGTTCGAGTGTTCGAACCCTAATGCTTGAGAAATGGTAAGTAAACGCCGTATTTACATATCTGCCACTGTGCAGGAAAATCCGTATAGGTGTTTGGTATTGAACCCTAATTAAGTGAGAAATGGTAAGTATACGCCGTATTTACATATACGCCTTGCGGAGAATCCGTATAGGTGTTGAGTGTTGAACCCTAATCGTGAGAAATGGTAAGTAAATGCCGTATTTACATATACGCCTTGTCTTGAGGAGAATCCGTATTGGTGTTGAGTGTTGAACCCTAATTGAGAAATGGTAAGTAAATGCCATATTTACATATCTTGGCATGCGGGAGAATCCATATAGGTGTTGAGTGTTGAACCCTAATTAAATGAAATGATATGTAAACGCCGTATTTGCATATCTGCTAATGTGCAGGAGAATGCGTATAAGGTGTTCGAGTGTTCCAAACCCTAATGCGTGAGAAATGGTACGTAAACTCCATATTTACATATCTGCCACTATGGAGGAAAATCCGTATAGGTGTTCGAGTAGTCGAACCCAAATTCGTGAGAAATGGTAAGTAAACGCCGTATTTACATATCTGCCACTGTGCGTATAGGTGTTCGAGTATTCGAACCCTAATGCTTGAGAAATGGTAAGTAAACGCCATATTTACATATACGCCTTTATGCTGAGAAAATCGTATAGGTGTTGAGTATTGAACCATAATTAAATGTGAAAATGGTAAGTAAATGCGTATTTGCATATACGCCTTGTCTTGAAGAATCCGTATAGGTGTTCAGTGTTGAACCTAATGTGAGAAATGGTAAATGTAGTATTTACATATACGCCCTTGTCGGGAAAATCCGTATAGCTGTTCGAGTGTTCGAACCCTAATTCGTGAGAAATGGCAAGTAAATGCCGTATTTACATATCTGCCACTGTGCAGGAGAATCTGTATAGGTGTTCGAGTGTTCGAACCCTAATGCGTGAGAAATGGTAAGTAAACGCCATATTTACATATCTGCCACTGTGTAGTAAAATCCGTTTAGGTGTTCGAGTGTTCGAACCGTAATACATGAGAAATGGGAAGTAAACACCATATTTACATATATGCCACTGTGCAGGAGAATCCGTATAGGTGTTCGACTGTTCGAACCCTAATGCTTGAGAAATGCTAAGTAAACGCCATATTTACATATCTGCCACTGTATAGGAAAATCCGTATATGTGTTCGAGTGTTCAAACCCTAATGCGTGAGAAATGGTAGGTAAAGGCTGTATCTACATATATGCCACTATGCAGGAGAATCCGTATAGGTGTTCGAGTGTTCGAACCCTAATGCTTGAGAAATGGTAAGTAAATGCTGTATTTACATATACATCCTTTGTGAGGAAAATCCGTATAGGTGTTATTTATTGAACCCTAATTCGTGAGAAATGGTAAATAAGCGCCGTATTTACATATACACTTGCCCTGTAGGAGAATCCGTATAGGTGTTAGTGTTCGAACCCTAATGTGTGAAAATGGTAAGTAAATGCCGTATTTACATATACGCCTTGCGGGAGAATCCGTATTGGTGTTGAGTGTTGAACCCTAATGCATGAGAAATGGTAAGTAAATGCCATATTTACATATATGCCACTATGCAGGAGAATCCGTATAGGTGTTCGACTGTTCGAACCCTAATTAGTGAGAAATGATAAGTAAACGCCGTATTTACATATCTGCCACTGTGCAGGAGAATCCGTATACGTGTTCGACTGTTCGAACCCTAATGCATGAGAAAAGGTACGTAAACGCCATATTTACATATCTGCCACTATACAGGAAAATCCGTATCGGTGTTCGAGTATTCGAACCCTAATTCGTGAGAAATTGTAAGTAAACGCCGTATTTACATATCGACCTTTGTCTGGGAGAATCCGTATAGGTGTTAGTGTTGAACCCTAATGCTTGAGAAATGGTAAGTAAGCGCCGTATTTACATATACGCCATGCTTGGGGAAATCCGTATAGGTGTTGAGTGTTGAACCCTAATTAAATGAGAAATGGTAGAGTAAGCAGTATTTACATATACTTGCTTGTGCAGGAGAATTCGTATAGGTGTTCGAGTGTTCGAACCCTAATGCGTGAGAAATGGTAAGTAAACGCCATATTTACATATCTGCCACTGTGCAGGAAAATCCGTATAGGTGTTCGAGTGTTCGAACCGTAATGCATGAGAAATGGTAAGTAAACGCCATATTTACATATCTGCCACTGTGCAGGAGAATCCGTATAGGTGTTCGAGTGTTCGAACCCTAATGCTTGAGAAATGGTAAGTAAACGCCATATTTACATATCTGCCACTGTGTAGGAAAATCCGTATAGGTGTTCGAGTGTTCGAACCCTAATGCGTGAGAAATGGTAAGTAAAGGCCGTATTTACATATATGCCACTATGCAGGAGAATCCGTATAGGTGTTTGAACCCTAGTGCTTGAGAAATGGTAACTAAACGCCGTATTTACATATCTGCCACTGTGCAGGAAAATCCGTATCGGTGTTCGACTGTTCGAACCCTAATTCGTGAGAAATGGTAAGTAAACACTGTAATTACATATCTTCCACTGTGTAGGAGAATCCGTATAGGTGTTCGAGTGTTCGAACCCTAATTCGTGAGAAATGGTAAGGAAATGCCGTATTTACATATCTGCCACTGTGCAGGAGAATCCGTATTGGTGTTCGAGTGTTCGAACCCTAATGCTTGAGAAATGGTAAGTAAATGCCTTATTTACATATCTGCCACTGTACAGGAAAATCCGTATAGGTGTTCGAGTATTCGAACCCTAATTCGTGAGAAATGGTAAGTAAACGCCGTATTTACATATCTGCTAATGTGCAGGAGAATCCGTATAGGTGTTCGAGTGTTCCGAACCCTAATGCGTGAGAAATGGTACGTAAACGCCATATTTACATATCTGCCACTATGCAGGAAAATCCGTATCGGTGTTCGAGTATTCGAACCCTAATTCGTGAGAAATTGTAAGTAAACGCCGTATTTACATATCTGACACTGTGCAGGAGAATCCGTATAGGTGTTCGAGTGTTCGAACCCTAATGCTTGAGAAATGGTAAGTAAAGGCCGTATTTACATATATGCCACTATGCAGGAGAATCCGTATAGGTGTTCGACTGTTCGAAACCTAATGCTTGAGAAATGGTAAGTAAATGCCGTAATTACATATACGCCTTTGTCTAGGAAAATCAAGTATAGGTGTTATGTTAGAACCCTAATTAGGAGAAATGATAAGTAAATGCCGTATTTACATATACGCCTTTATGCGGGAGAATCCATATAGGTGTTAGTGTTGAACCCTAATCGTGAAAATGGTAAGTAAATCTTAGTGTTTACATATACGCCTTTATGCGGGAGAATCCGTATCGGTGTTCGAGTATTCGAACCCTAATTCGTGAGAAATCGTAACTAAACGCCGTATTTACATATCTGAAACTGTGCAAGAGAATCCGTATTGGTGTTCGGCTGTTCGAACCCTAATGCTTGAGAAATCGTAAGTAAATGCCATATTTACATATCTGCCACTGCACAGGAAAATCCGTATAGGTGTTCGACTATTCGAACCCTAATTCGTGAGAAATGGTAAGTAAACGCCGTATTTACATATCTGCCACTGTGCAGGAGAATCTGTATAGGTGTTCGAGTGTTCGAACCCTAATGCGTGAGAAATGGTAAGTAAACGCCATATTTACATATACTTGCCTTTGTGCGGTCGGGGGAAAATCCGTATAGGTGTTCGACTGTTCGAACCCTAATTCGTGAGAAATGGTAAGTAAACGCCGTAATTACATATCTGCCACTGTGCAGGAGAATCCGTATAGGTGTTCGAGTGTTCGAACCCTAATGCATGAGAAATGGTAAGTAAATGCCGTATTTACATATCTGCCACTGTGCAGGAGAATCCGTATTGGTGTTCGAGTGTTCGAACCCTAATGCTTGAGAAATGGTAAGTAAATGCCTTATTTACATATCTGCCACTGTACAGGAAAATCCGTATAGGTGTTCGAGTATTCGAACCCTAATTCGTGAGAAATCGTAAGTAAACGTCGTATTTACATATCTGCTAATGTGCAGGAGAATCCGTGTAGGTGTTCGAGTGTTCCGAACCCTAATGCGTGAGAAATGGTACGTAAACGCCGTATTTACATATCTGCCACTATGTAGGATAATCCGTATCGGTGTTCGAGTATTCGAACCCTAATTCGTGAGAAATTGTAAGTAAACGCCGTATTTACATATCTGACACTGTGCAAGAGAATCTGTATAGGTGTTCGACTGTTCGAACCCTAATGCTTGAGAAATCGTAAGTAAACACCGTATTTACATATACGCTGTCTTGCGGAAAATCCGTATAGGTGTTGAGTGTTGAACCCTAATTAAGTGAAATGGTAAGTAAGCGTAGTATTTACATATACACCTTGCATGCGGGAGAATCCGTATAAGTGTTGAGTGTTGAACCCTAATCGTGAGAAATGGTAAGTAACGCCATATTTACATATACGCCCTTTTTGCGGAAAATCCGTATAGGTGTTGAGTGTTGACCCTAATGCGTGAGAAATGGTAAGTAAGCGCCGTATTTACATATACGCCTTGTGCGGAGAATCCGTATAGGTGTTGAGTGTTGAACCTAATGCTTGAGAAATTGTAAGTAAGCGCATTTACATATACGCCTTGCGGGAGAATCGCGTATAGGTGTTAGAGTGTTGAACCCTAATCGTGAGAAATGGTAAGTAAAAGTAGTATTTACATATATGCCACTATCGGGAGAATCAGTATAGGTGTTATTGTTCGAACCTAATGTTTGAGAAATGGTAAGTAAGCGCCGTATTTACATATACGCCCTCTTCGGGGAGAATCCGTATAGGTGTTGAGTGTTGAACCGTAATGTGAGAAATGGTAAATAAGCGCCATATTTACATATCTACCATATGCGGAAAATCCGTATAGGTGTTGAGTGTAGAACCTAATCGTGAGAAATGGTAAGTAAATGCCATATTTACATATATGCCACTATCGAGGAGAATCAGGTATAGGTGTTATTTGTTAGAACCCTAATTAGTGAGAAATGATAAATGCCGTATTCACATATACGCCATATGCGGGAGAATCAGTATAGGTGTTAGGTGTTCGAACCTAATCGTGAGAAATGGTAAATAAATGCCGTATTTACATATACGCCTTGTCTTGAGGAGAAAAGTATAGGTGTTATTGTTGAACCCTAATGCTTGAGAAATGGTAAGTAAGCGTCGTATTTACATATCTACCTTTGTGAGAAAATCCGTATAGATGTTAAGTGTTGAACCCTAATTCTAGAGAAATGGTAAATGCCCGTATTTACATATACGCCTTGCTTGGGAGAATCCATTATAAGTGTTAAGTGTTAGAACCCTAATGCGTGAAAATGGTAAGTGCGCCATATTTACATATACGCCTTTGTCTTGAGGAAAATCCGTATAGGTGTTAAGTGTTAGACCCTAATCGTGAGAAATGGTAAAATGTGTATTTACATATCTGCCCTTGCTGTCGGGAGAATCCGTATAGGTGTTCTAGTTTTGAACCATAATGCTTGAGAAATGGTAAGTAAGCCAGTATTTACATATCGCCTTTTGCGGAGAATCCGTATTGGTGTTGAGTGTTGAACCCTAATGCATGAAATGGTAAGTAAATGCCGTATTTACATATCTGCTGTCGGGGAGAATCGTATTGGTGTTCAGTGTTCGAACCCTAATGCTTGAGAAATGGTAAGTAAATGCCTTATTTACATATCTGCCACTGTACAGGAAAATCCGTATAGGTGTTCGAGTATTCGAACCCTAATTCGTGAGAAATCGTAACTAAACGTCGTATTTACATATCTGCTAATGTGCAGGAGGATCCGTGTAGGTGTTAAGTGTTAGAACCCTAATGCGTGAGAAATAGTGCGTAAAGCCAGTATTTACATATACGCCACTATGTAGGATAATCCGTATCGGTGTTGAGTATTGAACCCTAATTAATGAAATTGTAAATGTGCCGTGTTTACATATACGAAATTGTGCAAGAATGCGTATAGGTGTTATTGTTGAACCCTAATGTGAGAAATCGTAAATAAGCTTGTATTTACATATACGCTTATGTCTTGAGGAAAATCCGTATAGGTGTTAGTGTTGAACCCTAATTAAGTGAGAAATGGTAAGTAAGCTTAGTATTTACATATACGCTTTATGCGAGGAGAATCAAGTATAAGTGTTGAGTGTTGAACCCTAATCGTGAGAAATGGTAAGTAAGCGCCATATTTACATATACGCCCTTGTGCGGAAAATCCGTATAGGTGTTGAGTGTTGACCCTAATCGTGAGAAATGGTAAGTAAGCCTATTTACATATACGCCTTGTCGCGGAGAATCCGTATAGGTGTTGGTGTTCGAACCCTAATGCTTGAGAAATGGTAAATGGCAGTATTTACATATACGCCTTTGTGTAGAAAAATCCGTATAGGTGTTCGAGTGTTCGAACCCTAATGCGTGAGAAATGGTAAGTAAAGGCCGTATTTACATATATGCCACTATGCAGGAGAATCCGTATAGGTGTTCGAGTGTTCGAACCCTAATGCTTGAGAAATGGTAAGTAAACGCCGTATTTACATATCTGCCACTGTGCAGGAGAATCCGTATAGGTGTTCGAGTGTTCGAACCGTAATGCGTGAGAAATGGTAAGTAAACGCCATATTTACATATCTACCACTGTGCAGGAAAATCCGTATAGGTGTTCGAGTGTCCGAACCGTAATGCATGAGAAATGGTAAGTAAATGCCATATTTACATATATGCCACTATGCAGGAGAATCCGTATAGGTGTTCGACTGTTCGAACCCTAATTAGTGAGAAATGATAAGTAAACGCCGTATTCACATATACTTGCCCATGCGGAGAATCCGTATAGATGTTGAGTGTTGAACCTAATGCGTGAAATGGTAAGTAAATGTATTTACATATACGCCTTACATGCGGGAGAATCGTATAGGTGTTATTTGAACCCTAATGCTTGAGAAATAGTAAAATGTCGTATTTACATATCTACCATAATGCGGAAAATCCGAATAGATGTTCAGTGTTGAACCTAATTCTTGAGAAATGGTAAGTAAGCGCCCGTATTTACATATACGCCTTGCGGGAGAATCCGTATAAGTGTTGATGTTGAACCCTAATGCGTGAAATGGTAAATGCGCCATATTTACATATACGCCCTTGCGGCAAGAAAATCCGTATAGGTGTTGACGTTCGACCCTAATGCGTGAGAAATGGTAAGTAAGCTTGTATTTACATATGCCTTATCGGGAGAGAATCCGTATAGGTGTTCGAGTTTTCGAACCATAATGCTTGAGAAATGGTAAGTAAACGCCGTATTTACATATCTGCCACTGTGCAGGAGAATCCGTATAGGTGTTCGAGTGTTCGAACCCTAATGCGTGAGAAATGGTAAGTAAATGCCGTGTTTACATATCTGCCACTGTGCAGGAGAATCCGTATTGGTGTTCGAGTGTTCGAACCCTAATGCTTGAGAAATGGTAAGTAAACGCCGTATTTACATATCTGACTTTGTGCAAGAGAATCCGTATAGGTGTTCGACTGTTCGAACCCTAATGCTTGAGAAATGGTAAGTAAATGCCATATTTACATATCTGCCACTGTACAGGAAAATCCGTATAGGTGTTCGAGTATTCGAACCCTAATTCGTGAGAAATGGTAAGTAAACGCCGTATTTACATATCTGCCACTGTGCAGGAGAATCCGTATAGGTGTTCGAGTGTTCGAACCCTAATGCGTGAGAAATGGTAAGTAAACGCCATATTTACATATCTGCCACTGTGCAGGAAAATCCGTATAGGTGTTCGAGTGTTCGACCCCTAATGCGTGAGAAATGGTAAGTAAACGCCGTATTTACATATCTGCCACTGTGCAGGAGAATCCGTATAGGTGTTCGAGTGTTCGAACCCTAATGCATGAGAAATGGTAAGTAAATGCCGTATTTACATATCTGCCACTGTGCAGGAGAATCCGTATTGGTGTTCGAGTGTTCGAACCCTAATGCTTGAGAAATGGTAAGTAAATGCCTTATTTACATATCTGCCAGTGTACAGGAAAATCCGTATAGGTGTTCGAGTATTCGAACCCTAATTCGTGAGAAATGGTAAGTAAACGCCGTATTTACATATCTGCTAATGTGCAGGAGAATCTGTGTAGGTGTTCGAGTGTTCCGAACCCTAATGCGTGAGAAATGGTACGTAAATGCCATATTTACATATCTGCCACTATGTAGGATAATCCGTATCGGTGTTCGAGTATTCGAACCCTAATTCGTGAGAAATTGTAAGTAAACGCCGTATTTACATATCTGACACTGTGCAGGAGAATCCGTATAGGTGTTCGACTGTTCGAACCCTAATGCTTGAGAAATCGTAAGTAAACGCCGTATTTACATATCTGCCACTGTGCAGGAAAATCCGTATAGGTGTTCGAGTGTTCGAACCCTAATTCGTGAGAAATGGTAAGTAAACGCCGTATTTACATATACGCCTGCGAGGAGAATCGTATAAGGGGTTGAGTGTTGAACCCTAATCGTGAGAATTGGTAAGTAAGCGCCATATTTACATATACGCCATCGCGGAAAATCCGTATAGGTGTTGAGTGTTAGACCCTAATGCGTGAAATGGTAAGTAATGCTTGTTTACATATACGCCACTATCTTGCGGAGAATCCGTATAGGTGTTCGAGTTCGAACCATAATGCTTGAGAAATGGTAAGTAGCCTTGGTATTTACATATACGCCCTTGTGCGAGGATAATCAGTATAGGTGTTCATGTGTTCGAACCCTAATGCATGAGAAATGGTAAGTAAAGGCCGTATTTACATATATGCCACTATGCAGGAGAATCCGTATAGGTGTTATTTATTAGAAACCTAATGTGAGAAATGGTAAGTAAATCTTTGTATTTACATATACCTGCCACTTGAGGAAAATCCAGTATAGGTGTTCATTTATTCGAACCCTAATTCGGGAGAAATGATAAATGGCAAGTATTTACATATACGCCTTTTGTCTGAGGAGAATCGTATAGGTGTTGGTGTTAGAACCGTAATGCATGAGAAATGGTAAGTAAATCACGAGTGTTTACATATGCACTTGTCTTGAGGAGAATCAGTATAGTGTTGAGTGTTGAACCCTAATGCTTGAGAAATGGTA
>CM045761.1:122683898-122940441 GCA_025200525.1 Camellia lanceoleosa
ACCTTCGTTTTAGCTTCTTGAGGAAGCTTGAACCTTTGAACCTTCGTTTAACTGTTTAACTGAGGAAGCTTGAACCTTTTGAACCTTTGTTTCTAGTTTCTTGAGAAGCTTGAACTTGAACCTTTGCTCTAGCTTCTCCAAGAAGTTTGAAACTTTTGAACCTTTGCTCAGCTTCTCTAAAGCTTGAACCTTTGCTCTAACTTCTCGAAGCTTGAACCCTCTTGTTTCTCAATAAGAGAGGGCCTCCCTCCTGTCCTTTAGAGAGGTTGAAAAAAAAAATTTCTAAGGAAAAGCACATATATCTCTCTATGTCCTACATTCTAGGCAGAGAGGGTGTTTGTTCTTGGCCTTCTACACCATGATTCTTGCATGTTGTGCTAGATTACGAGGTTCTGAGTTTAATTTGAGCCTTACCTCGGACCTCGGGACTCTTTGTGCTTTGCCTTGATTTGCGAACCAAGTTACTGTTTTTCTCTCCTGAAGGAGGGAGAGGTTCGTAGACCATCTTTAGGTGGCCGTTAGCTACTTTTCGTGGTCGTCGACCCTTTTCCCGTTCGAGACCATTTTAGGTTTTTGAACCGTCGATCGTCGCCTCGGTTCGAGACAGCTAAACTTTCTCCGTTTGGCATGGTTTTTGGGCGACTTGAACCTTTTGAACCTTCGTTTTAGCTTCTTGAGAAGCATGAACCTTTGAACCCTTATTTTAGCTTCTTGAGGAAGTTAAACCTACGAACAACCGTTTTAGCTTCTTGAGGGAGTTTGAACCATTTGAACCTTGGTTTTAGCTTCTTGGCCGCTTGGAGCTTTTGAACCTTCGTTTTAGCATCTTGAGGAGTTTGAACCTTTTGAATCTTGGTTTTAGCTTCTTGAAGTTGAACCTTGAACCTTCGTTTTAGCTTCACGAGGGAACTGAACCTTTGAACCTTTGTTTTAGCTTCTTGAGGAGCTTGAACCTTTTGAACCTTCATTTGGCGTCTTGAGGGCTTAAACCTTTTGAACCCTGTTTGGCTTCTCGAGGAAGCTTGAAATTTTGAATTTTTCAAGCTTCGTTTTAGCTTCTTGTGGAAGCTTGAACCTTTTGAACCTTCTTTTTAGCTTCTTGAGGAAGCTTGAACCTTTAACCTTTGCTCTGGCTTCTCAGGAAGCTTGAACCCTTGAAGCTGGTTTTAGCTTCTTGAGGAAGTTGAACCTTGAACCTTCGTTTTAGTTTCTGAGGAGCTTGAACCTTTTGAACCTTCGTTTTAGTTTCTTGAGATAGCAGAACCTTTTGAACCTTCGTTTTAGCTTCTTGAGGAGCTTGAACCTTTTGAACCCTTGTTTTGGCTTCTTGAGGAAGCTTGAACCTTTGAACCTTCGTTTTAGCTTCTTGAGGAAGCTTGAACCTTTGAACCTTTGCTCGAGCTTCTCGAAGCTTGAAGCCTTTGCTCTAGCTTCTCCAGAAGCTTGAAACTTTGAACCTTTGCTCTAGCTTCTCTAGAAGCTTGAACCTTTTAACTCTAGCTTCTCCAAGAAGCTTGAACCCTCTTATTTCTCTATAAGAGAGGCCTCCCTCTCCTTTAGAGAGGTTGAAAAAAATTTGTCTAAGAAAAGCACATATATCTCTCTATATGTCTACATTCTAGGCTTAGAGGGTGTTTGTTCTTGGCCTTTAACACCCGTGATTGCATGTTGTGCTCGTTCGAGGGTTCTGAGTTTGGTGAGCCTTACCTCCAAACCTCGGGACCTTTTGTGCTTTACCTCGATTTGCGAACCAGTTCATTTTCTCTCCCAGAAGAGGCGATTTAAATAGACCATCTCGCGATGGCCGTAGGCTACTTTTGGTCGTAAATGAACCCATTGTTCCGTTGGAGACCATTTTTGAGTTTTGAACGTCGATTCGTGCGCCTCGGTCGGGTTAACAACTTTCTCCGTTTGGCGATTTTTTGGTAATTTGTAACCTTTTGAACCTTCGTTTTAGCTTCTTGAGAAGTTTGATCCTTTTGAACCCTTATTTTAGCTTCTTGAGGAAGTTAAACCTTGAACCGTTTTAGCTTCTTGAGGAGCTTGAACCTTTTAAACCTTGGTTTTAGCTTCTTGAGGCGCTTGGACCTTTTGAACCTTCGTTTTAGCTTCTTGAGGAAGCTTGAACATTTGAACCCTTGTTTTGGCTTCTTGAGGAAGCTTGAACTTTTGGACTTCGTTTTAGCTTCTTGAGGATGCTTGAACCTTTTGAACCTTCGTTTTAGCTTCTTGAGGAAGCTTGAACCTTTGAACCTTTGCTCTATTTTCTCGAAGCTTGAACCCTTTGCTCTAGCTTCTTCAAGAAGCTTGAAACTTTTGAACCTTTTGCTCTAGCTTCTCCAAAAGCTTGAACCCTCTTGTTTCTCTATAAGAGGGCCTCCTCTCCTTTAGAAGCTTGAACCCTCTGTTTGTACGGTTTTGGGCGGCAGACCTTCGTTTAGCTTCTTAAGGAAGCTTGAACCTTTGAACCCTTATTTTAGCTTTGTGAGGAAGTTAAACCTTGAACCTTCGTTTTAGCTTCTTGAGGAGCTTGACCTTCTGAACCTTCGTTTTAGCTTCTTGAGGGAGCTTCAACCTTTTAAACCTTGGTTTTAGCTTCTTGAGGGCGCTTGGACCTTTTGAACCTTCGTTTTAGCTTCTTGAGGGAGCTTGAACCTTTTGAACCTTCGTTTTAGCATCCTGAGGGAGCCTGAACCTTTTGAACCTTCGTTTTAGCTTCTTGAGGGAGCTTGAACCTTTTGAACCTTCGTTTTAGCCTCTTGTGGGAGCTTGAACCTTTTGAACCCCTGTTTCGGCTACTTGAGGAAGCTTGAAATTTTGAACTATTCAACCATCGCTTTAGCTTCTTGAGGAAGCTTGTACCTTTCGAACCTTTGTTTTAGCTTCTTGGGAAAGCTTGAACCTGTTGAACCTTTGCCCTAACTTCTCCGAGGAAGTTTTAACCTTTTGAACCCTGGTTTTAGCTTCTTGAGGAAGTTGAACCTTCTGAACCTTCGTTTTAGTTTCCTGAGGGAGCTTGAACCTGTTGAACTTTTGTTTTAGCTTCTTGAGGGAGCTTGAACCTTTTGAACCTTCGTTTTAACTTCTTGAGGGAGCTTGAACGTTTTGAACCCCTGTTTTTCACTTCTTGAGGAAGCTTGAACCTTTTGAACCTTTGCTCTAGCTTCTCCGAGGAAGCTTGAACCTTTTGAACCCTAGTTTTAGCTTCTTGAGGAAGTTGAACCTTGAACCTTCGTTTTAATTTCTGGGAGCTTGAACCTTTTGAACCTTCGTTTTATCTTCTTGAGGAGCTCAAACCTTTTGAACCTTCGTTTTGGCTTTTGAGGAGCTTGAACCATTTGAACCCTTGTTTTGGCTTCTTGAGGAAGCTTGAACCTTTGAACCTTTCTTTTAGCTTCTTAAGGAAGCTTGAACCTTTGAACCTCCGTTTTATCTTAGGAGAAGCTTAAACCTTTGAACCTTCGTTTTAGCTTCTTGAGGAAGCTTGAACCTTTGAACCTTCTTGTAGCTTCTCCGAAGCTTGAACCCTTTGCTCTAGCTTCTCCAGAAGCTTGAAACTTTGAACCTTTGCTCTAGCTTCTCTAAAGCTTGAACCTTTGCTCTAGCTTCTCCAGAAGCTTGAACCCTCTTGTTTCTCTATAAAGAGGGCCTCCTATCCTTTAGAGGTTGAAAAAAAATTTGTCTAAGGAAAAGCACATATATCTCTCTATATCTCTGCATTCTAGGCTTAAGAGGGTGTTTGTTATTGGCCTTTAACACCATCGGTGATTGCGCATGTTGTGCTTTCGTTACGAGATTCTGAGTTTGGTGAAGCCTTACCGGATCTCGGGACCCTCTTGTGCTTTGCCTTGATTTGCGAACCGGGTTACATTTTCTCTCCCCGAAGAGGAGGTTCGTGAACCATCTCGCGATGGCCGTGAAGCTACTTTTTAATGATCGTGAACCCATTCTGTTGGAGACCATTTTTCAATTTTAGGATCCGTCGATTAGGTATTGCCTCGGTTGGGACCCTTAACTTTCTCTGTTTGGCACGATTTTTGGGCGAGTTCAACCTTTTGAACCTTCGTTTTAACTTCTTGAGGAAGCTTGAACCTTTGAACCCTTATTTTAACCGTGAGGAAGTTAAACCTTGAACCTTCGTTTGACTTCTTGAGGAGCTTGAACCTTTTGAACCTTGGTTTTATCTTCTTGAGGGCTCTTGGACCTTTTGAACCATTGTTTTAGTTTCTTGAGAGAGCTTGAACCTTTTGAACCCTGGTTTTAGCTTCTTGACGAAGTTGAACCTTCTGAACCTTCGTTTTAGCTTCCTAAGGGAGACTGAAACCTTTTAAACCTTCGTTTAGCTTCTTGAGGAGCTTAAACCTTTTGAACCGTTTTAGCCTCTTTAAGGGAGCATGAACCTCTTTGAGGGAGCTTGAACCTATTGAACCCCTGTTTTGGCTTCTTGAGGAAGCTTGAAATTTTGAACTTTTCAACCTTCATTTTAGCTTCTTGAGGAGGCTTGAACCTTTTGAACCTTTGTTTTAATTTCTTGAGGAAGGTTGAACCTTTTGAACCTTTGCTCTAGCTTCTTCGAGGAAGCTTGAACCTTTTGAACCACTGGTTTGACTTCTTGAGGAAGTTGAACCTTTTGAACCTTCGTTTTAGCTTATTGAGGAGCTTGAACCTTTTGAACCCTCGTTTTAGCTTTTTGAGGGGGCTTGAACCTTTTGCACCCTTGTTTTGGCTTCTTCACCAAGCTTGAACCTTTTGAACTTTCGTTTTAGCTTCTTGAGGGAGCTTGAACCTTTTGAACCTTCGTTTTAGCTTCTTGAGGAAGCTTGAACCTTTTGAACCTTTGCTCTAGTTTCTCCCAGAAGCTTGAACCCTTTGCTCTAGCTTCTCCAAGAAGTCTGAAACTTTTGAACCTTTGCTCGGCTTCTCTAAGAAGCTTGAACCTTTTGCTCTAGCTTCTCCAAGAAGCTTGAACCCTCTTGTTTCTCAATAAGAGAGGGCCTCCCTGTCCTTTAGAGAGGTTGAAAAAAAAATTTCTAAGGAAAAGCACATATATCTCTCTATATGTCTACATTCTAGGCTTAGAGAGGGTGTTTGTTCTTGGCCTTTAACACCACTGGTGATTGCATGTTGTGCTCGTTACGAGGATTCTGAGTTTGGTGAGCCTTACCTCCGGACCTCGGGACTCTTTGTGCTTGCCTTGATTTGCGAACCAAGTTACATTTTCTCTCCACGAAGGGAGAGGTTTAAAGACCATCTTTCGGTGGCCGTTGGCTACTTTTAGTGATGGTAAATCGACCCTTGTTCCGTTCGGAGACCATTTTCGGTTTTGAACCGTCGTCGATCGCCTCGGTTGGGACCGCTAAACTTTCTCCGTTTGGCATGGTTTTGGGCGGCTTGAACCTTTTGAACCTTCGTTTTAGCTTCTTGAGGAAGCATGAACCTTTGAACCCTTATTTTAGCTTCTTGAGGAAGTTAAACCTTGAACAACCGTTTTAGCTTCTTGAGGAGTTTGAACCATTTGAACCTTGGTTTTAGCTTCTTGGCCAGGCTTGGAGCTTTTGAACCTTCGTTTTAGCATCTTGAGGAGTTTGAACCTTTTGAATCTTGGTTTTAGCTTCTTGTGAAGTTGAACCTTGAACCTTCGTTTTAGCTTCTGAGGAACTGAACCTTTGAACCTTTGTTTTAGCTTCTTGAGGAGCTTGAACCTTTTGAACCTTCATTTGGCGTCTTGAGGAGCTTAAACCTTTTGAACCCTGTTTTGGCTTCTCAAGGAAGCTTGAAATTTTGAATTTTTCAAGCCGTTTTAGCTTCTTGTGGAAGCTTGAACCTTTTGAACCTTCGTTTTAGCTTCTTGAGGAAGCTTGAACCTTTAACCTTTGCTCTGGCTTCTCAGGAAGCTTGAACCCTTTGAAACTGGTTTTAGCTTCTTGAGAAGTTGAACCTTCGAACCGTTTTAGTTTCCTGAGGGAGCTTGAACCTTTTGAACCTTCGTTTTAGTTTCTTGAGATAGCTTGAACCTTTTGAACCTTCGTTTTAGCTTCTTGAGGGAGCTTGAACCTTTTGAACCCTTGTTTTGGCTTCTTGAGGAAGCTTGAACCTTTTGAACATTCGTTTTAGTTTCTTGAGGAAGCTTGAACCTTTTGAACCTTTGCTCGAGCTTCTCGAAGAAGCTTGAAGCCTTTGCTCTAGCTTCTCCAAGAAGCTTGAAACTTTTGAACCTTTGCTCTAGCTTCTCTAAGAAGCTTGAACCTTTTGCTCTAGCTTCTCCAAGAAGCTTGAACCCTTTTATTTCTCTATAAGAGAGGGCCTCCCTCTCCTTTAGAAGGTTGAAAAAATTTGTCTAAGAAAAAGCACATATATCTCTCTATATGTCTACATTCTAGGCTTAGAGGGTGTTTGTTCTTGGCCTTTAACACCACCGGTGATTCATGTTGTGCTCGTTCGGAGGATTCTGATGTTTGACTAAAGCCTTACCTCAAACATCGGGACTCTTTGTGCTTTACCTCGATTTGCGAACGAGTTGTTTTCTCTCCCCGAAGGCGAGGTTTAAATGAACCATCTCGCGATGGCCGTAAGCTACTTTTCGTGATAAATGAACCCATTGTTCCCGTTGGAGACCATTTTTAGGTTTTGAACCGTCGATTAAGTGCGCCTCGGGTCGGGACGCAACTTTCTCCGTTTGGCGATTTTTGGCAATTTGTAACCTTTTGAACCTTCGTTTTAGCTTCTTGAGGAAGTTTGATCCTTTTGAACCCTTATTTTAGCTTCTTGAGGAAGTTAAACCTTCTGAACCTTCGTTTTAGCTTCTTGAGGGAGCTTGAACCTTTTAAACCTTGGTTTTAGCTTCTTGAGGGCGCTTGGACCTTTTGAACCTTCGTTTTAGCTTCTTGAGGAAGCTTGAACATTTGAACCCTTGTTTTGGCTTCTTGAGGAAGCTTGAACTTTTGGACTTCGTTTTAGCTTCTTGAGGATGCTTGAACCTTTTGAACCTTCGTTTTAGCTTCTTGAGGAAGCTTGAACCTTTGAACCTTTGCTCTATTTTCTCCAGAAGCTTGAACCCTTTGCTCTAGCTTCTTCAGAAGCTTGAAACTTTTGAACCTTTTGCTCTAGCTTCTCCAAAAGCTTGAACCCTCTTGTTTCTCTATAAGAGGGCCTCCCTCTCCTTTAGAGAGCTTGAACCCTCTGTTTGGCACGGTTTTTGGGCAGCTTGAACCTTCGTTTTAGCTTCTTAAGGAAGCTTGAACCTTTTGTACCCTTATTTTAGCTTTGTGAGGTAGTTAAACCTTCTGAACCTTCCTTTTTGCTTCTTGAGGGAGCTTCACCCTTTTAAACCTTGGTTTTAGCTCCTTGAGGGCGCTTGGACCATCTGACCCTCCTTTTTATCTGCTTGAGGGAGCTTGCACCTTTTGAACCTTGGTTCTAGCTTCTAGTCGAAGTTGAACCTTTTGAACCTTCGTTTTAGCATCCTGAGGGAGCCTGAACCTTTTGAACCTTCGTTTTAGCTTCTTGAGGGAGCTTGAACCTTTTGAACCTTCGTTTTAGCCTCTTGTGGGAGCTTGAACCTTTTGAACCCCTGTTTCGGCTACTTGAGGAAGCTTGAAATTTTGAACTATTCAACCTTCGCTTTAGCTTCTTGAGGAAGCTTGTACCTTTTGAACCTTTGTTTTAGCTTCTTGGGGAAGCTTGAACCTTTTGAACCTTTGCCCTAACTTCTCCGAGGAAGTTTTAACCTTTTGAACCCTGGTTTTAGCTTCTTGAGGAAGTTGAACCTTCTGAACCTTCGTTTTAGTTTCCTGAGGGAGCTTGAACCTCTTGAACTTTTGTTTTAGCTTCTTGAGGGAGCTTGAACCTTTTGAACCTTCGTTTTAACTTCTTGAGGGAGCTTGAACGTTTTGAACCCCTGTTTTTCGCTTCTTGAGGAAGCTTGAACCTTTTGAACCTTTGCTCTAGCTTCTCCGAGGAAGCTTGAACCTTTTGAACCCTAGTTTTAGCTTCTTGAGGAAGTTGAACCTTCTGAACCTTCGTTTTAATTTCCTGGGGGAGCTTGAACCTTTTGAACCTTCGTTTTATCTTCTTGAGGGAGCTCAAACCTTTTGAACCTTCGTTTTGGCTTTTGAGGAGCTTGAACCATTTGAACCCTTGTTTTGGCTTCTTGAGGAAGCTTGAACCTTTGAACCTTTCTTTTAGCTTCTTAAGGAAGCTTGAACCTTTGAACCTCGTTTTATCTTGAGGAAGCTTAAACCTTACAGAACCTTCGTTTTAGCTTCTTGAGGAAGCTTGAACCTTTGAACCTTTCTTGTAGCTTCTCCAGAAGCTTGAACCCTTTGCTCTAGCTTCTCCAAGAAGCTTGAAACTTTGAACCTTTGCTCTAGCTTCTCTAGAAGCTTGAACCTTTGCTCTAGCTTCTCCGAAGCTTGAACCCTCTTGTTTCTCTATAAAAGAGGGCCTCCTATCCTTTAGAGGTTGAAAAAAATTTGTCTAGGAAAAGCACATATATCTCTCTATATCTCTCATTCTAGGCTTAAAGAGGGTGTTTGTTATTGGCCTTTAACACCATCGGTGATTCGCATGTTGTGCTCGTTACGAGATTCTGAGTTTTGGTGAAGCCTTACCTTGGATCTCGGGACTCTTTTGTGCTTTGCCTTGATTTGCGAACGAGTTACATTTTCTCTCCCGAAGGAGAGGTTCGTGAACCATCTCGCGATGGCCGTAGGCTACTTTTCGTGGTCGTGAACCCTTGTTCTGTTGAGACCATTTTTCAATTTTTGGATCCGTCGATTCGTGTGCCTCGGTTGGGACCCTTAACTTTCTCTGTTTGGCACGATTTTTGGGCCAGGTTCAACCTTTTGAACCTTCGTTTTAACTTCTTGAGGAAGCTTGAACCTTTGAACCCTTATTTTAGCTTCGTGAGGAAGTTAAACCTTCTGAACCTTCGTTTTAGCTTCTCGAGGGAGCTTGAACCTTTTGAACCTTGGTTTTATCTTCTTGAGGGCTCTTGGACCTTTTGAACCATTGTTTTAGCTTCTTGAGAGAGCTTGAACCTTTTGAACCCTGGTTTTAGCTTCTTGACGAAGTTGGACCTTCTGAACCTTCGTTTTAGCTTCCTAAGGGGGCCTGAAACCTTTTAAACCTTCGTTTTAGCTTCTTGAGGAGCTTAAACCTTTTGAACCTTCGTTTTAGCCTCTTTAAGGAGCATGAACCTCTTTGAGGAGCTTGACCCTATTGACCCCCTGTTTTGGCTTCTTGAGGAAGCTTGAAATTTTGAACTTTTCAACCTTCATTTTAGCTTCTTGAGGAGGCTTGAACCTTTTGAACCTTTGTTTTAATTTCTTGAGGAAGGTTGAACCTTTTGAACCTTTGCTCTAGCTTCTTCGAGGAAGCTTGAACCTTTTGAACCACAGTTTGACTTCTTGAGGAAGTTGAACCTTTTGAACCTTCGTTTAGCTTATTGAGGAGCTTGAACCTTTTGAACCTTCGTTTTAGCTTTTGAGGAGCTTGAACCTTTTGAACCCTTGTTTTGGCTTCTTGTGAAAGCTTGAACCTTTTGAACCTTCGTTTTTGCTTCTTGGGGAAGCTTGAACCTTTGAACCTTCGTTTAGCTTCTTGAGGAAGCTTGAACCTTTGAACCTTTGCTCTAGTTTCTCCCGGAAGCTTGAACCCTTTGCTCTAGCTTCTCCAAGAAGTTTGAAACTTTTGAACCTTTGCTCCAGCTTCTCTAAGAAGCTTGAACCTTTTGCTCTAGCTTCTCCAAGAAGCTTGAACCCTCTTGTTTCTCAATAAGAGAGGGCCTCCCTGTCCTTTAGAGAGGTTGAAAAAAAAATTTCTAAGGAAAAGCACATATATCTCTCTATATGTCTACATTCTAGGCTTAGAGAGGGTGTTTGTTCTTGGCCTTTAACACCACTGGTGATTGCATGTTGTGCTCGTTACGAGGATTCTGAGTTTGGTGAGAGCCTTACCTCGGACCTCGGGACTCTTTGTTGCTTTGCCTTTATTTGCGAACCAAGTTCTGTTTTCTCTCCCTGAAGGGAGGGAGAGGTTTCGTAGACCATCTTTGGGTGGCCGTTGGCTACTTTTCGTGGTCGTCGACCACTGTTCCCGTTCGGAGACCATTTTCCGGTTTTCGGAGCCGCCGGTCGTGCGCCTCGGTTGGGACGCTAACCTTTCTCGGTTTGGCATGGTTTCTGGACAGCTTGAACCTTTTGAACCTTCGTTTTAGCTTCTTGTGGAAGCATGAACCTTTTGACCCCT
The DNA here is from genome assembly GCA_025200525.1 of Camellia lanceoleosa. Classification (NCBI taxonomy): domain Eukaryota; kingdom Viridiplantae; phylum Streptophyta; class Magnoliopsida; order Ericales; family Theaceae; genus Camellia; species Camellia lanceoleosa. The sequence continues at coordinate 122,694,147 of CM045761.1, forward strand.
TATTTTAGCTCCTTGAGGTAGTTAAACCTTCTGAACCTCCGTTTTAGCTTCTTGAGGGAGTTTGAACCATTTGAACCTTGGTTTTAGCTTCTTGACGGCGCTTGGAGCTTTTGAACCTTCGTTTTAGCATCTTGAGGGAGTTTGAACCTTTTGAATCTTGGTTTTAGCTTCTTGACGAAGTTGAACCTTCTGAACCTTCGTTTTAGCTTCCTGAGGGAGCCTGAACCTTTTGAACCTTTGTTTTAGCTTCTTGAGGGAGCTTGAACCTTTTGAACCTTCATTTGAGCGTCTTGAGGGAGCTTAAACCTTTTGAACCCCTGTTTTGGCTTCTCAAGGAAGCTTGAAATTTTGAATTTTTCAAGCTTCGTTTTAGCTTCTTGTGGAAGCTTGAACCTTTTGAACCTTCGTTTTAGCTTCTTGAGGAAGCTTGAACCTTTTAACCTTTGCTCTGGCTTCTCCGAGGAAGCTTGAACCCTTTGAAGCCTGGTTTTAGCTTCTTGAGGAAGTTGAACCTTCTGAACCTTCGTTTTAGTTTCCTGAGGGAGCTTGAACCTTTTGAACCTTCGTTTTAGTTTCTTGAGATAGCTTGAACCTTTTGAACCTTCGTTTTAGCTTCTTGAGGGAGCTTGAACCTTTTGAACCCTTGTTTTGGCTTCTTGAGGAAGCTTGAACCTTTTGAACATTCGTTTTAGTTTCTTGAGGAAGCTTGAACCTTTTGAACCTTTGCTCGAGCTTCTCGAAGAAGCTTGAAGCCTTTGCTCTAGCTTCTCCAAGAAGCTTGAAACTTTTGAACCTTTGCTCTAGCTTCTCTAAGAAGCTTGAACCTTTTGCTCTAGCTTCTCCAAGAAGCTTGAACCCTTTTATTTCTCTATAAGAGAGGGCCTCCCTCTCCTTTAGAGAGGTTGAAAAAAATTTGTCTAAGAAAAAGCACATATATCTCTCTATATGTCTACATTCTAGGCTTAGAGAGGGTGTTTGTTCTTGGCCTTTAACACCGGTGATTGCATGTTGTGCTCGTTCGGAGGATTCTGGTGTTTGACTAAAACCTTACCTCAAACATCGGGACTCTTTTGTGCTTTACCTCGATTTGCGAACCGAGTTACTGTTTTCTCTCCCCGAAGAGGCGAGGTTCGTGAACCATCTCGCGATGGCCGTAGGCTACTTTTCGTAAATGAACCCATTTCCCGTTGGAGACCATTTTTAGATTTTGAACCGTCGATTCGTGCGCCTCGGGGGGACAACTTAACTTTCTCCGTTTGGCGATTTTTGGCAATTTGTAACCTTTTGAACCTTCGTTTTAGCTTCTTGAGAAGTTTGATCCTTTTGAACCCTTATTTTAGCTTCTTGAGGAAGTTAAACCTTTTCAACCTTCGTTTTAGCTTCTTGAGGGAGCTTGAACCTTTTAAACCTTGGTTTTAGCTTCTTGAGGGCGCTTGGACCTTTTGAACCATCGTTTTAGTTTCCTGTGGGAGCTTGAACCTTTTGAACCATCGTTTTAGCTTCTTGAGGGAGCTTTAACCTTTTGAACCTTCGTTTTAGCTTCTTGAGGAAGCTTGAACCTTTTGAACCTTCATTTTAGCTTCTTGAGGAAGTTTGAACCTTTTGGACCTTTGCTCTATTTTCTCCAAGAAGCTTAAACCCTTTGCTCCAGCTTCTCCAAGAAGCTTGAAACTTTTGAACCTTTTGCTCTAGCTTCTCTAAAAAGCTTGAACCCTCTTGTTTCTCTATAAGAGAGGGCCTCCCTCTTCTTTAGAGAGGTTGAACCCTCTGTTTGTACGGTTTTTGGGCGGCAGACCTTCGTTTTAGCTTCTTAAGGAAGCTTGAACCTTTTGAACCCTTATTCTAGCTTTGTGAGGAAGTTAAACCTTGAACCTTCGTTTTAGCTTCTTGAGGAGCTTGACCTTTTAAACCTTGGTTTTAGCTTCTTGAGGCGCTTGGACCTTTTGAACCTTCGTTTTAGCTTCTTGAGGAGCTTGAACCTTTTGAACCACAGTTCTAGCTTCTTGGCAAGTTGAACCTTGAACCTTCGTTTTAGCATCCTGAGGGAGCCTGAACCTTTTGAACCTTCGTTTTAGCTTCTTGAGGGAGCTTGAACCTTTTGAACCTTCGTTTTAGCCTCTTGTGGGAGCTTGAACCTTTTGAACCCCTGTTTCGGCTACTTGAGGAAGCTTGAAATTTTGAACTATTCAACCTTCGCTTTAGCTTCTTGAGGAAGCTTGTACCTTTTGAACCTTTGTTTTAGCTTCTTGGGAAGCTTGAACCTTTTGAACCTTTGCCCTAACTTCTCCGAGGAAGTTTTAACCTTTTGAACCCTGGTTTTAGCTTCTTGAGGAAGTTGAACCTTCTGAACCTTCGTTTTAGTTTCCTGAGGGAGCTTGAACCTGTTGAACTTTTGTTTTAGCTTCTTGAGGGAGCTTGAACCTTTTGAACCTTCGTTTTAACTTCTTGAGGGAGCTTGAACGTTTTGAACCCCTGTTTTTCGCTTCTTGAGGAAGCTTGAACCTTTTGAACCTTTGCTCTAGCTTCTCCGAGGAAGCTTGAACCTTTTGAACCCTAGTTTTAGCTTCTTGAGGAAGTTGAACCTTCTGAACCTTCGTTTTAATTTCCTGGGGGAGCTTGAACCTTTTGAACCTTCGTTTTATCTTCTTGAGGGAGCTCAAACCTTTTGAACCTTCGTTTTGGCTTTTTGAGGGAGCTTGAACCATTTGAACCCTTGTTTTGGCTTCTTGAGGAAGCTTGAACCTTTTGAACCTTTCTTTTAGCTTCTTAAGGAAGCTTGAACCTTTGAACCTCGTTTTATCTTAGGAGGAAAGCTTAAACCTTTGAACCTTCGTTTTAGCTTCTTGAGGAAGCTTGAACCTTTGAACCTTCTTTGTAGCTTCTCCAAGAAGCTTGAACCCTTTGCTCTAGCTTCTCCAAGAAGCTTGAAACTTTGAACCTTTGCTCTAGCTTCTCTAGAAGCTTGAACCTTTGCTCTAGCTTCTCCAAGCTTGAACCCTCTTGTTTCTCTATAAAAGAGGGCCTCCTATCCTTTAGAGAGGTTGAAAAAATTTGTCTAAGGAAAAGCACATATATCTCTCTATATCTGCATTCTAGGCTTAAAGAGGGTGTTTGTTATTGGCCTTTAACACCATCGGTGATTCGCATGTTGTGTGCTCGATTACGATTCTGAGTTTAATTTGAAGCCTTACCTTCGGATCTCGGGACTCTTTTGTGCTTTGCCTTGATTTGCGAACCGAGTTACATTTTTCTCTCCCGAAGGAGGAGAGGTTTAAATGAACCATCTCGCGATGGCCGTAGGCTACTTTTAAGTGGTCGTGAACCACTTGTTCTGTTGGAGACCATTTTCAATTTTCGGATCCGTCGGTCGTGTGCCTCGGTTGGGACCCTTAACTTTCTCTGTTTGGCACGATTTTTGGGCCGAGTTCAACCTTTTGAACCTTCGTTTTAACTTCTTGAGAAGCTTGAACCTTTGAACCCTTATTTTAGCCGTGAGGAAGTTAAACCTTACGAACCGTTTGACTTCTTGAGGAGCTTGAACCTTTTGAACCTTGGTTTTATCTTCTTGAGGGCTCTTGGACCTTTTGAACCATTGTTTTAGCTTCTTGAGAGCTTGAACCTTTTGAACCTGGTTTTAGCTTCTTGGAAGTTGAACCTTGAACCTTCGTTTTAGCTTCCTAAGGGAGCTGAAACCTTTTAAACCTTCGTTTTAGCTTCTTGAGGAGCTTAAACCTTTTGAACCTTCGTTTTAGCCTCTTTAAGGGAGCATGAACCTCTTTGAGGAGCTTGAACCTATTGAACCCTGTTTTGGCTTCTTGAGGAAGCTTGAAATTTTGAACTTTTCAACCTTCATTTTAGCTACTTGAGGAGGCTTGAACCTTTTGAACCTTTGTTTTAATTTCTTGAGGAAGGTTGAACCTTTTGAACCTTTGCTCTAGCTTCTTGAGGAAGCTTGAACCTTTTGAACCACAGTTTGACTTCTTGAGGAAGTTGAACCTTTTGAACCTTCGTTTTAGCTTATTGAGGGAGCTTGAACCTTTTGAACCTTAGTTTTAGCTTTTTGAGGGAGCTTGAGCCTCTTGATCCCTTGTTTTGGCTTCTTACGAAAGCTTGAACCTTTTGAACCTTCGTTTTAGCTTCTTGAGGAAGCTTGAACCTTTTGAACCTTCGTTTTAGCTTCTTGAGGAAGCTTGAACCTTTTGAACCTTTGCTCTAGTTTCTCCCAGAAGCTTGAACCCTTTGCTCTAGCTTCTCCAAGAAGTTTGAAACTTTTGAACCTTTGCTCGGCTTCTCTAAGAAGCTTGAACCTTTTGCTCTAGCTTCTCCAAGAAGCTTGAACCCTCTTGTTTCTCAATAAGAGAGGGCCTCCCTGTCCTTTAGAGAGGTTGAAAAAAAAATTTCTAAGGAAAAGCACATATATCTCTCTATATGTCTACATTCTAGGCTTAGAGGGTGTTTGTTCTTGGCCTTTAACACCAGTGATTCGCATGTTGTGCTCGTTACGAGATTCTGAGTTTGGTGAGAGCCTTACCTCAGGACCTCGGGACTCTTTGTGCTTTGCCTTGATTTGCGAACCAAGTTACATTTTCTCTCCTGAAGGGAGGGAGGTTTAAATGAACCATCTTTCGGTGGCCGTTGGCTACTTTTAAGTGGTCGTCGACCCTTTGTTCCCGTTCGGAGACCATTTTCGGTTTTGAACCGTCGATTCGTCGCCTCGGTTGGGACAGCTAAACTTTCTCCGTTTGGCATGGTTTTTGGACAGCTTGAACCTTTTGAACCTTCGTTTTAGCTTCTTGAGGAAGCCTGAACCTTCTGAACCCTTATTTTAGCTTCTTGAGGAAGTTAAACCTCCTGAACCTTCGTTCTAGCTTCTTGAGGGAGTGTGGACCATTAGAACCTTGCTTTTAGCTTCTTGATGGCTCCCGGAGCATTTGTACCTTCGTGTTAGCATGTTGAGGGAGTTTGATTCTTTTGAATCTTGGTTTTAGCTTCTTGAGGAAGTTGAACCTTCTGAACTTTCTTTTTAGCTTCCTGAGGGAGCCTGAATCTTTTGAACCTTTGTTTTAGCCGCTTGAGGGAGCTTGAACCTTTTGAACCTTCATTTGGCGTCTTGAGGAGCTTAAACCTTTTGAACCCTGTTTTGGCTTCTCAGGAAGCTTGAAATTTTGAATTTTTCAAGCCGTTTTAGCTTCTTGTGGAAGCTTGAACCTTTTGAACCTTCGTTTTAGCTTCTTGAGGAAGCTTGAACCTTTTAACCTTTGCTCTGGCTTCTCCGAGGAAGCTTGAACCCTTTGAAGCCTGGTTTTAGCTTCTTGAGGAAGTTGAACCTTCCAGAACCGTTTTAGTTTCTGAGGAGCTTGAACCTTTTGAACCTTCGTTTTAGTTTCTTGAGATAAGCTTGAACCTTTTGAACCTTCGTTTTAGCTTCTTGAGGGAGCTTGAACCTTTTGAACCCTTGTTTTGGCTTCTTGAGGAAGCTTGAACCTTTTGAACATTCGTTTTAGTTTCTTGAGGAAGCTTGAACCTTTTGAACCTTTGCTCGAGCTTCTCGAAGAAGCTTGAAGCCTTTGCTCTAGCTTCTCCAAGAAGCTTGAAACTTTTGAACCTTTGCTCTAGCTTCTCTAAGAAGCTTGAACCTTTTGCTCTACGTTCTCCAAGAAGCTTGAACCCTTTATTTCTCTATAAGAGGGCCTCCCTCTCCTTTAGAAGGTTGAAAAAAATTTGTCTAAGAAAAAGCACATATATCTCTCTATATGTCTACATTCTAGGCTTAGAGGGTGTTTGTTCTTGGCCTTTAACACCATTGATTGCGCATGTTGTGCTCGTTCGAGAGATTCTGTGTTTGACTAAACCTTACCTCCAAACATCGGGACTCTTTTGTGCTTTACCTCGATTTGCGAACCAGGTTCTGTTTTCTCTCCCGAAGAAGGCGAGGTTTAAATGAACCATCTCGCGATGGCGTGAAGCTACTTTTAAATGGTCGTGAACCCATTGTTCCCGTTTGGAGACCATTTTTCAGTTTTCGGAGCCGTCGGTCGTGCGCCTCGGGTCGGGACCGCTTAACTTTCTCCGTTTGGCCCGATTTTTTGACAGCTGTAACCTTTTGAACCTTCGTTTTAGCTTCTTGAGGAAGTTTGATCCTTTTGAACCCTTATTTTAGCTTCTTGAGGAAGTTAAACCTTCTGAACCTTCGTTTTAGCTTCTTGAGGGAGCTTGAACCTTTTAAACCTTGGTTTTAGCTTCTTGAGGGCGCTTGGACCTTTTGAACCTTCGTTTTAGCTTCTTGAGGAAGCTTGAACATTTTGAAACCTTGTTTTGGCTTCTTGAGAAGCTTGAACTTTGGACTTCGTTTTAGCTTCTTGAGGATGCTTGAACCTTTTGAACCTTCGTTTTAGCTTCTTGAGGAAGCTTGAACCTTTGAACCTTTGCTCTATTTTCTCCAAGAAGCTTGAACCCTTTGCTCTAGCTTCTTCAAGAAGCTGAAACTTTTGAACCTTTTGCTCTAGCTTCTCCAAAAGCTTGAACCCTCTTGTTTCTCTATAAGAGGGCCTCCCTCTCCTTTAGAGAGCTTGAACCCTCTGTTTGTACGGTTTTTGGGCCGGCAGACCTTCGTTTTAGCTTCTTAAGGAAGCTTGAACCTTTTGAACCCTTATTTTAGCTTTGTGAGGAAGTTAAACCTTCTGAACCTTCGTTTTAGCTTCTTGAGGGAGCTTCAACCTTTTAAACCTTGGTTTTAGCTTCTTGAGGGCGCTTGGACCTTTTGAACCTTCGTTTTAGCTTCTTGAGGGAGCTTGAACCTTTTGAACCCTGGTTCTAGCTTCTTGACGAAGTTGAACCTTCTGAACCTTCGTTTTAGCATCCTGAGGGAGCCTGAACCTTTTGAACCTTCGTTTTAGCTTCTTGAGGGAGCTTGAACCTTTTGAACCTTCGTTTAGCCTCTTGTGGGAGCTTGAACCTTTTGAACCCCTGTTTCGGCTACTTGAGGAAGCTTGAAATTTTGAACTATTCAACCTTCGCTTTAGCTTCTTGAGGAAGCTTGTACCTTTTGAACCTTTGTTTTAGCTTCTTGGGGAAGCTTGAACCTTTTGAACCTTTGCCCTAACTTCTCCGAGGAAGTTTTAACCTTTTGAACCCTGGTTTTAGCTTCTTGAGGAAGTTGAACCTTCTGAACCTTCGTTTTAGTTTCCTGAGGGAGCTTGAACCTCTTGAACTTTTGTTTTAGCTTCTTGAGGGAGCTTGAACCTTTTGAACCTTCGTTTTAACTTCTTGAGGGAGCTTGAACGTTTTGAACCCCTGTTTTTCGCTTCTTGAGGAAGCTTGAACCTTTTGAACCTTTGCTCTAGCTTCTCCGAGGAAGCTTGAACCTTTTGAACCCTAGTTTTAGCTTCTTGAGGAAGTTGAACCTTCTGAACCTTCGTTTTAATTTCCTGGGGGAGCTTGAACCTTTTGAACCTTCGTTTTATCTTCTTGAGGAGCTCAAACCTTTTGAACCTTCGTTTTGGCTTTTGAGGAGCTTGAACCTTTTGAACCTTCGTTTTGGCTTCTTGAGGAAGCTTGAACCTTTTGAACCTTTCTTTTAGCTTCTTAAGGAAGCTTGAACCTTTTGAACCTCCGTTTTATCTTCCGGAGGAAGCTTAAACCTTTTGAACCTTCGTTTTAGCTTCTTGAGGAAGCTTGAACCTTTTGAACCTTTGCTGTAGCTTCTCCAAGAAGCTTGAACCCTTTGCTCTAGCTTCTCCAAGAAGCTTGAAACTTTTGAACCTTTGCTCTAGCTTCTCTAAGAAGCTTGAACCTTTTGCTCTAGCTTCTCCAAGAAGCTTGAACCCTCTTGTTTCTCTATAAAAGAGGGCCTCCCTATCCTTTAGAGAGGTTGAAAAAAATTTGTCTAAGGAAAAGCACATATATCTCTCTATATCTCTGCATTCTAGGCTTAAAGAGGGTGTTTGTTATTGGCCTTTAACACCATCGGTGATTGCGCATGTTGTGCTCGTTCTGAGGTTACGGAGTTTCAGCTGAGAGCCTTACCTTCGGATCTCGGGACTCTTTTGTGCTTTGCCTTGATTTGCGAACCAGGTTCTGTTTTCTCTCCCCGAAGGGAGGGAGAGGTTTCGTAGACCATCTCGCAGTGGCCGTAGGCTACTTTTCGTGGTCGTAGACCACTGTTCCTGTTTGGAGACCATTTTTCAATTTTCGGATCCGTCGGTCGTGTGCCTCGGTTCGGGACCCCTTAACTTTCTCTGTTTGGCACGATTTTTGGACAGGTTCAACCTTTTGAACCTTCGTTTTAGCTTCTTGAGGAAGCTTGAACCTTTTGAACCCTTATTTTAGCTTCGTGAGGAAGTTAAACCTTCTGAACCTTCGTTTCAGCTTCTTGAGGGAGCTTGAACCTTTTGAACCTTGGTTTTATCTTCTTGAGGGCTCTTGGACCTTTTGAACCATTGTTTTAGCTTCTTGAGAGAGCTTGAACCTTTTGAACCCTGGTTTTAGCTTCTTGACGAAGTTGAACCTTCTGAACCTTCGTTTTAGCTTCCTAAGGGAGCCTGAAACCTTTTAAACCTTCGTTTTAGCTTCTTGAGGGAGCTTAAACCTTTTGAACCTTCGTTTTAGCCTCTTTAAGGGAGCATGAACCTCTTTGAGGGAGCTTGAACCTATTGAACCCCTGTTTTGGCTTCTTGAGGAAGCTTGAAATTTTGAACTTTTCAACCTTCATTTTAGCTTCTTGAGGAGGCTTGAACCTTTTGAACCTTTGTTTTAATTTCTTGAGGAAGGTTGAACCTTTTGAACCTTTGCTCTAGCTTCTTCGAGGAAGCTTGTACCTTTTGTACCACAGTTTTGACTTCTTGAGAAGTTGAACCTTTTGAACCTTCGTTTAGCTTATTGAGGAGCTTGAACCTTTTGAACCTTCGTTTTAGCTTTTGAGGAGCTTGATGCTTTTGAACCCTTGTTTTGGCTTCTTACGAAAGCTTGAACCTTTTGAACCTTCGTTTTAGCTTCTTGAGGAAGCTTGAACCTTTTGAACCTTCGTTTTAGCTTCTTGAGGAAGCTTGAACCTTTTGAACCTTTGCTCTAGTTTCTCCCAGAAGCTTGAACCCTTTGCTCTAGCTTCTCCAAGAAGTTTGAAACTTTTGACCCTTTGCTCCGGCTTCTCTAGAAGCTTGAACCCTTTGCTCTAGCTTCTCCAAGAAGCTTGAACCCTCTTGTTTCTCAATAAGAGAGGGCCTCCCTGTCCTTTAGAGAGGTTGAAAAAAAAATTTCTAAGGAAAAGCACATATATCTCTCTATATGTCTACATTCTAGGCTTAGAGAGGGTGTTTGTTCTTGGCCTTTAACACCAGTGATTCGCATGTTGTGCTCGTTCGAGGATTCTGAGTTTGGTGAGAGCCTTACCTCAGGACCTCGGGACTCTTTGTGCTTTGCCTTGATTTGCGAACCAAGTTACATTTTCTCTCCTGAAGGGAGGGAGAGGTTTCGTGAACCATCTTTTCGGTGGCCGTTGGCTACTTTTTCGTGGTCGTCGACCCTTTGTTCCCGTTCGGAGACCATTTTCCGGTTTTGAGCCGTCGATCGTCGCCTCGGTTGGGACGCTAAACTTTCTCCGTTTGGCATGGTTTTGGACGGCTTGAACCTTTTGAACCTTCGTTTTAGCTTCTTGAGGAAGCATGAACCTTTGAACCCTTATTTTAGCTTCTTGAGGAAGTTAAACCTTGAACCTTCGTTTTAGCTTCTTTAGGAAGTTCAACCATTTGAACCTTGGTTTTAGCTTCTTGACGGCGCTTGGAGCTTTTGAACCTTCGTTTTAGCATCTTGAGGGAGTTTGAACCTTTTGAATCTTGGTTTTAGCTTCTTGACGAAGTTGAACCTTCTGAACCTTCGTTTTAGCTTCCTGAGGGAGCCTGAACCTTTTGAACCTTTGTTTTAGCTTCTTGAGGGAGCTTGAACCTTTTGAACCTTCATTTGAGCGTCTTGAGGGAGCTTAAACCTTTTGAACCCCTGTTTTGGCTTCTCAAGGAAGCTTGAAATTTTGAATTTTTCAAGCTTCGTTTTAGCTTCTTGTGGAAGCTTGAACCTTTTGAACCTTCGTTTTAGCTTCTTGAGGAAGCTTGAACCTTTTAACCTTTGCTCTGGCTTCTCCGAGGAAGCTTGAACCCTTTGAAGCCTGGTTTTAGCTTCTTGAGGAAGTTGAACCTTCTGAACCTTCGTTTTAGTTTCCTGAGGGAGCTTGAACCTTTTGAACCTTCGTTTTAGTTTCTTGAGATAGCTTGAACCTTTTGAACCTTCGTTTTAGCTTCTTGAGGGAGCTTGAACCTTTTGAACCCTTGTTTTGGCTTCTTGAGGAAGCTTGAACCTTTTGAACATTCGTTTTAGTTTCTTGAGGAAGCTTGAACCTTTTGAACCTTTGCTCGAGCTTCTCGAAGAAGCTTGAAGCCTTTATCTAGCTTCTCCAAGAAGCTTGAAACTTTGAACCTTTGCTCTAGCTTCTCTAAGAAGCTTGAACCTTTGCTCTAGCTTCTCCAAGAAGCTTGAACCCTTTATTTCTCTATAAGAGGGCCTCCCTCTCCTTTAGAAGGTTGAAAAAATTTGTCTGAGAAAAAGCACATATATCTCTCTATATCTCTACATTCTAGGCTTAGAGAGGTGTTTGTTCTTGGCCTTTAACACCGGTGATTGCGCATGTTGTGCTCGTTCAGAGGTTACGGTGTTTCGGCTAAGAGCCTTACCTCCAAACATCGGGACTCTTTTGTGCTTTACCTCGATTTGCGAACCAGGTTCTGTTTTCTCTCCCCGAAGGGAGGGCGAGGTTTCGTAGACCATCTCGCAGTGGCCGGAGGCTACTTTTCGTGGTTAAATGAACCCATTGTTCGTTGGAGACCATTTTTCAGTTTTCGGAGCCGTCGGTCGTGCGCCTCGGGTCGGGACGGCTTAACTTTCTCCGTTTGGCCCGATTTTTTGACAGCTGTAACCTTTTGAACCTTCGTTTTAGCTTCTTGAGGAAGTTTGATCCTTTTGAACCCTTATTTTAGCTTCTTGAGGAAGTTAAACCTTGAACCTTCGTTTAGCTTCTTGAGGAGCTTGAACCTTTTAAACCTTGGTTTAGCTTCTTGAGGCGCTTGGACCTTTTGAACCTTCGTTTTAGCTTCTTGAGGAAGCTTGAACATTTGAACCCCTGTTTTGGCTTCTTGAGGAAGCTTGAAATTTTGGACTTCGTTTTAGTTTCTTGAGGATGCTTGAACCTTTTGAACCTTCGTTTTAGCTTCTTGAGGAAGCTTGAACCTTTTGAACCTTTGCTCTATTTTCTTCAAGAAGCTTGAAACTTTTGAACCTTTTGCTCTAGCTTCTCCAAAAGCTTGAACCCTCTTGTTTTCTCTATAAGAGAGGGCCTCCCTCTCCTTTAGAGAGCTTGAACCCTCTGTTTGTACGGTTTTTGGGCGGCTTGAACCTTCGTTTAGCTTCTTAAGGAAGCTTGAACCTTTTGAACCCTTATTTTAGCTTTGTGAGGAAGTTAAACCTTGAACCTTCGTTTAGCTTCTTGAGGAGCTTCAACCTTTTAAACCTTGGTTTTAGCTTCTTGAGGCGCTTGGACCTTTTGAACCTTCGTTTAGCTTCTTGAGGAGCTTGAACCTTTTGAACCACTGGTTTCTAGCTTCTTGACGAAGTTGAACCTTGAACCTTCGTTTAGCATCCTGAGGGAGCCTGAACCTTTTGAACCTTCGTTTTAGCTTCTTGAGGGAGCTTGAACCTTTTGAACCTTCGTTTTAGCCTCTTGTGGGAGCTTGAACCTTTTGAACCCCTGTTTCGGCTACTTGAGGAAGCTTGAAATTTTGAACTATTCAACCTTCGCTTTAGCTTCTTGAGGAAGCTTGTACCTTTTGAACCTTTGTTTTAGCTTCTTGGGAAAGCTTGAACCTGTTGAACCTTTGCCCTAACTTCTCAGGAAGTTTTAACCTTTGAACCTGGTTTTAGCTTCTTGAGGAAGTTGAACCTTCTGAACCTTCGTTTTAGTTTCCTGAGGGAGCTTGAACCTGTTGAACTTTTGTTTTAGCTTCTTGAGGGAGCTTGAACCTTTTGAACCTTCGTTTTAACTTCTTGAGGGAGCTTGAACGTTTTGAACCCCTGTTTTTCGCTTCTTGAGGAAGCTTGAACCTTTTGAACCTTTGCTCTAGCTTCTCCGAGGAAGCTTGAACCTTTTGAACCCTAGTTTTAGCTTCTTGAGGAAGTTGAACCTTCTGAACCTTCGTTTTAATTTCCTGGGGGAGCTTGAACCTTTTGAACCTTCGTTTTATCTTCTTGAGGGAGCTCAAACCTTTTGAACCTTCGTTTTGGCTTTTTGAGGGAGCTTGAACCATTTGAACCCTTGTTTTGGCTTCTTGAGGAAGCTTGAACCTTTTGAACCTTTCTTTTAGCTTCTTAAGGAAGCTTGAACCTTTTGAACCTCCGTTTTATCTTCCGGAGGAAGCTTAAACCTTTTGAACCTTCGTTTTAGCTTCTTGAGGAAGCTTGAACCTTTTGAACCTTTGCTGTAGCTTCTCCACGAAGCTTGAACCCTTTGCTCTAGCTTCTCCAAGAAGCTTGAAACTTTGAACCTTTGCTCTAGCTTCTCTAGAAGCTTGCACCTTTTCCTCTTGCTTCTCCAAGAAGCTTGAACCCTCTTGTTTCTCTATAAAAGAGGGCCTCCCTATCCTTTAGAGAGGTTGAAAAAAATTTGTCTAAGGAAAAGCACATATATCTCTCTATATCTCTGCATTCTAGGCTTAAAGAGGGTGTTTGTTATTGGCCTTTAACACCATCGGTGATTGCGCATGTTGTGCTCGTTCTGAGGTTACGGAGTTTCAGCTGAGAGCCTTACCTTCGGATCTCGGGACTCTTTTGTGCTTTGCCTTGATTTGCGAACGAGTTACATTTTCTCTCCCCGAAGAGGGAGAGGTTTAAATGAACCATCTCGCGATGGCCGTGAGGCTACTTTTTCGTGGTCGTGAACCCTTTGTTCTGTTGGAGACCATTTTTCAATTTTCGGATCCGTCGGTCGTGTGCCTCGGTTCGGGACCCCTTAACTTTCTCTGTTTGGCACGATTTTTGGACAGGTTCAACCTTTTGAACCTTCGTTTTAGCTTCTTGAGGAAGCTTGAACCTTTTGAACCCTTATTTTAGCTTCGTGAGGAAGTTAAACCTTCTGAACCTTCGTTTCAGCTTCTTGAGGGAGCTTGAACCTTTTGAACCTTGGTTTTATCTTCTTGAGGGCTCTTGGACCTTTTGAACCATTGTTTTAGCTTCTTGAGAGAGCTTGAACCTTTTGAACCCTGGTTTTAGCTTCTTGTGAAGTTGAACCTTGAACCTTCGTTTTAGCTTCCTAAGGGAACTGAAACCTTTAAACCTTCGTTTTAGCTTCTTGAGGGAGCTTAAACCTTTTGAACCTTCGTTTTAGCCTCTTTAAGGGAGCATGAACCTCTTTGAGGGAGCTTGAACCTATTGAACCCCTGTTTTGGCTTCTTGAGGAAGCTTGAAATTTTGAACTTTTCAACCTTCATTTTAGCTTCTTGAGGAGGCTTGAACCTTTTGAACCTTTGTTTTAATTTCTTGAGGAAGGTTGAACCTTTTGAACCTTTGCTCTAGCTTCTTCGAGGAAGCTTGAACCTTTTGAACCCTGGTTTCAGCTTCTTGAGGAAGTTGAACCTTTTGAACCTTCGTTTTAGCTTATTGAGGGAGCTTGAACCTTTTGAACCTTCGTTTTAGCTTTTTGAGGGAGCTTGAACCTTTTGAACCCTTGTTTTGGCTTCTTACGAAAGCTTGAACCTTTTGAACCTTCGTTTTAGCTTCTTGAGGAAGCTTGAACCTTTTGAACCTTCGTTTTAGCTTCTTGAGGAAGCTTGAACCTTTGAACCTTTGCTCTAGTTTCTCCGAAGCTTGAACCCTTTGCTCTAGCTTCTCCAAGAAGTTTGAAACTTTTGAACCTTTGCTCGGCTTCTCTAAGAAGCTTGAACCTTTTGCTCTAGCTTCTCCAAGAAGCTTGAACCCTCTTGTTTCTCAATAAGAGAGGGCCTCCCTGTCCTTTAGAGAGGTTGAAAAAAAAATTTCTAAGGAAAAGCACATATATCTCTCTATATGTCTACATTCTAGGCTTAGAGAGGGGGTTTGTTCTTGGCCTTTAACACCACCGGTGATTGCGCATGTTGTGCTCGTTCTGAGGTTACGGAGTTTGGTGAGCCTTACCTCAGGACCTCGGGACTCTTTGTGCTTTGCCTTGATTTGCGAACCAAGTTCTGTTTTCTCTCCCTGAAGGGAGGGAGAGGTTTCGTAGACCATCTTTCGGTGGCCGTTGGCTACTTTTCGTGGTCGTCGACCACTGTTCCCGTTCGGAGACCATTTTCCGGTTTTCGGAGCCGTCGGTCGTGCGCCTCGGTTCGGGACCGCTAAACTTTCTCCGTTTGGCATGGTTTTTGGACAGCTTGAACCTTTTGAACCTTCGTTTTAGCTTCTTGAGGAAGCATGAACCTTTTGAACCCTTATTTTAGCTTCTTGAGGAAGTTAAACCTTCTGAACCTTCGTTTTAGCTTCTTGAGGGAGTTTGAACCATTTGAACCTTGGTTTTAGCTTCTTGACGGCGCTTGGAGCTTTTGAACCTTCGTTTTAGCATCTTGAGGGAGTTTGAACCTTTTGAATCTTGGTTTTAGCTTCTTGACGAAGTTGAACCTTCTGAACCTTCGTTTTAGCTTCCTGAGGGAGCCTGAACCTTTTGAACCTTTGTTTTAGCTTCTTGAGGGAGCTTGAACCTTTTGAACCTTCATTTGAGCGTCTTGAGGGAGCTTAAACCTTTTGAACCCCTGTTTTGGCTTCTCAAGGAAGCTTGAAATTTTGAATTTTTCAAGCTTCGTTTTAGCTTCTTGTGGAAGCTTGAACCTTTTGAACCTTCGTTTTAGCTTCTTGAGGAAGCTTGAACCTTTTAACCTTTGCTCTGGCTTCTCCGAGGAAGCTTGAACCCTTTGAAGCCTGGTTTTAGCTTCTTGAGGAAGTTGAACCTTCTGAACCTTCGTTTTAGTTTCCTGAGGGAGCTTGAACCTTTTGAACCTTCGTTTTAGTTTCTTGAGATAGCTTGAACCTTTTGAACCTTCGTTTTAGCTTCTTGAGGGAGCTTGAACCTTTTGAACCCTTGTTTTGGCTTCTTGAGGAAGCTTGAACCTTTTGAACATTCGTTTTAGTTTCTTGAGGAAGCTTGAACCTTTTGAACCTTTGCTCGAGCTTCTCGAAGAAGCTTGAAGCCTTTATCTAGCTTCTCCAAGAAGCTTGAAACTTTGAACCTTTGCTCTAGCTTCTCTAAGAAGCTTGAACCTTTGCTCTAGCTTCTCCAAGAAGCTTGAACCCTTTATTTCTCTATAAGAGAGGGCCTCCCTCTCCTTTAGAGAGGTTGAAAAAAATTTGTCTAAGAAAAAGCACATATATCTCTCTATATCTCTACATTCTAGGCTTAGAGAGGGTGTTTGTTCTTGGCCTTTAACACCACCGGTGATTGCGCATGTTGTGCTCGTTCAGAGGTTACGGTGTTTCGGCTAAGAGCCTTACCTCCAAACATCGGGACTCTTTTGTGCTTTACCTCGATTTGCGAACCAGGTTCTGTTTTCTCTCCCCGAAGGGAGGGCGAGGTTTCGTAGACCATCTCGCAGTGGCCGTAGGCTACTTTTCGTGGTAAATGAACCCATTGTTCCCGTTTGGAGACCATTTTTCAGTTTTCGGAGCCGTCGGTCGTGCGCCTCGGGTCGGGACCGCTTAACTTTCTCCGTTTGGCCCGATTTTTTGACAGCTGTAACCTTTTGAACCTTCGTTTTAGCTTCTTGAGGAAGTTTGATCCTTTTGAACCCTTATTTTAGCTTCTTGAGGAAGTTAAACCTTCTGAACCTTCGTTTTAGCTTCTTGAGGGAGCTTGAACCTTTTAAACCTTGGTTTTAGCTTCTTGAGGGCGCTTGGACCTTTTGAACCTTCGTTTTAGCTTCTTGAGGAAGCTTGAACATTTTGAACCCTTGTTTTGGCTTCTTGAGGAAGCTTGAACTTTTTGGACTTCGTTTTAGCTTCTTGAGGATGCTTGAACCTTTTGAACCTTCGTTTTAGCTTCTTGAGGAAGCTTGAACCTTTTGAACCTTTGCTCTATTTTCTCCAAGAAGCTTGAACCCTTTGCTCTAGCTTCTTCAAGAAGCTTGAAACTTTTGAACCTTTTGCTCTAGCTTCTCCAAAAAGCTTGAACCCTCTTGTTTCTCTATAAGAGAGGGCCTCCCTCTCCTTTAGAGAGCTTGAACCCTCTGTTTGGCACGGTTTTTGGACAGCTTGAACCTTCGTTTTAGCTTCTTAAGGAAGCTTGAACCTTTTGAACCCTTATTTTAGCTTTGTGAGGAAGTTAAACCTTCTGAACCTTCGTTTTAGCTTCTTGAGGGAGCTTCAACCTTTTAAACCTTGGTTTTAGCTTCTTGAGGGCGCTTGGACCTTTTGAACCTTCGTTTTAGCTTCTTGAGGGAGCTTGAACCTTTTGAACCTTCGTTTTAGCATCCTGAGGGAGCCTGAACCTTTTGAACCTTCGTTTTAGCTTCTTGAGGGAGCTTGAACCTTTTGAACCTTCGTTTTAGCCTCTTGTGGGAGCTTGAACCTTTTGAACCCCTGTTTCGGCTACTTGAGGAAGCTTGAAATTTTGAACTATTCAACCTTCGCTTTAGCTTCTTGAGGAAGCTTGTACCTTTTGAACCTTTGTTTTAGCTTCTTGGGGAAGCTTGAACCTTTTGAACCTTTGCCCTAACTTCTCCGAGGAAGTTTTAACCTTTTGAACCCTGGTTTTAGCTTCTTGAGGAAGTTGAACCTTCTGAACCTTCGTTTTAGTTTCCTGAGGGAGCTTGAACCTGTTGAACTTTTGTTTTAGCTTCTTGAGGGAGCTTGAACCTTTTGAACCTTCGTTTTAACTTCTTGAGGGAGCTTGAACGTTTTGAACCCCTGTTTTTCGCTTCTTGAGGAAGCTTGAACCTTTTGAACCTTTGCTCTAGCTTCTCCGAGGAAGCTTGAACCTTTTGAACCCTAGTTTTAGCTTCTTGAGGAAGTTGAACCTTCTGAACCTTCGTTTTAATTTCCTGGGGGAGCTTGAACCTTTTGAACCTTCGTTTTATCTTCTTGAGGGAGCTCAAACCTTTTGAACCTTCGTTTTGGCTTTTTGAGGGAGCTTGAACCATTTGAACCCTTGTTTTGGCTTCTTGAGGAAGCTTGAACCTTTTGAACCTTTCTTTTAGCTTCTTAAGGAAGCTTGAACCTTTTGAACCTCCGTTTTATCTTCCGGAGGAAGCTTAAACCTTTTGAACCTTCGTTTTAGCTTCTTGAGGAAGCTTGAACCTTTTGAACCTTTGCTGTAGCTTCTCCAAGAAGCTTGAACCCTTTGCTCTAGCTTCTCCAAGAAGCTTGAAACTTTTGAACCTTTGCTCTAGCTTCTCTAAGAAGCTTGAACCTTTTGCTCTAGCTTCTCCAAGAAGCTTGAACCCTCTTGTTTCTCTATAAAAGAGGGCCTCCCTATCCTTTAGAGAGGTTGAAAAAAATTTGTCTAAGGAAAAGCACATATATCTCTCTATATCTCTGCATTCTAGGCTTAAAGAGGGTGTTTGTTATTGGCCTTTAACACCATCGGTGATTGCGCATGTTGTGCTCGTTCTGAGGTTACGGAGTTTCAGCTGAGAGCCTTACCTTCGGATCTCGGGACTCTTTTGTGCTTTGCCTTGATTTGCGAACCAGTTACATTTTCTCTCCCGAAGAGGAGAGGTTTAAATGAACCATCTCGCAGTGGCCGTAGGCTACTTTTCGTGGTCGTAGACCACTGTTCCTGTTTGGAGACCATTTTTCAATTTTCGGATCCGTCGGTCGTGTGCCTCGGTTCGGGACCCCTTAACTTTCTCTGTTTGTACGATTTTTGGGCCGAGTTCAACCTTTTGAACCTTCGTTTTAGCTTCTTGAGGAAGCTTGAACCTTTGAACCCTTATTTTAGCTTCGTGAGGAAGTTAAACCTTGAACCTTCGTTTGACTTCTTGAGGAGCTTGAACCTTTTGAACCTTGGTTTTATCTTCTTGAGGCTCTTGGACCTTTTGAACCATTGTTTTAGCTTCTTGAGAGCTTGAACCTTTTGAACCACGGTTTTAGCTTCTTGTGAAGTTGAACCTTGAACCTTCGTTTTAGCTTCCTAAGGGAACTGAAACCTTTAAACCTTCGTTTTAGCTTCTTGAGGGAGCTTAAACCTTTTGAACCTTCGTTTTAGCCTCTTTAAGGGAGCATGAACCTCTTTGAGGGAGCTTGAACCTATTGAACCCCTGTTTTGGCTTCTTGAGGAAGCTTGAAATTTTGAACTTTTCAACCTTCATTTTAGCTTCTTGAGGAGGCTTGAACCTTTTGAACCTTTGTTTTAATTTCTTGAGGAAGGTTGAACCTTTTGAACCTTTGCTCTAGCTTCTTCGAGGAAGCTTGAACCTTTTGAACCACAGTTTCAGACTTCTTGAGGAAGTTGAACCTTTTGAACCTTCGTTTTAGCTTATTGAGGAGCTTGAACCTTTTGAACCTTCGTTTTAGCTTTTTGAGGAGCTTGAACCTTTTGAACCCTTGTTTTGGCTTCTTGAAAGCTTGAACCTTTTGAACCTTCGTTTTAGCTTCTTGAGGAAGCTTGAACCTTTGAACCTTCGTTTTAGCTTCTTGAGGAAGCTTGAACCTTTGAACCTTTGCTCTAGTTTCTCCCAAGCTTGAACCCTTTGCTCTAGCTTCTCCAAGAAGTTTGAAACTTTTGAACCTTTGCTCAGCTTCTCTAGAAGCTTGAACCTTTTGCTCTAGCTTCTCCAAGAAGCTTGAACCCTCTTGTTTCTCAATAAGAGAGGGCCTCCCTGTCCTTTAGAGAGGTTGAAAAAAAAATTTCTAAGGAAAAGCACATATATCTCTCTATATGTCTACATTCTAGGCTTAGACAGGGTGTTTGTTCTTGGCCTTTAACACCACCAGTGATTGCATGTTGTGCTCGTTCGAGGTTCTGAGTTTCGGTGAGAGCCTTACCTCCGGACCTCGGGACTCTTTGTGCTTTGCCTTGATTTGCGAACAAGTTCTGTTTTCTCTCCTGAAGGAGGGAGAGGTTTCAGACCATCTTTCGTGGCGTTGGCTACTTTTCGTGGTCGACCACTGTTCCGTTCGAGACCATTTTCCGGTTTTGAGCCGTCGGTCGTCGCCTCGGTTGGGACCGCTAAACTTTCTCCGTTTGGCATGGTTTTGGACAATTTTGAACCTTTTGAACCTTCGTTTTAGCTTCTTGAGGAAGCATGAACCTTTTGAACCCTTATTTTAGCTTCTTCAGGAAGTTAAACCTGCTGAACCTTCGTTTTAGCTTCTTGAGGGAGCTTGAACATTTGAACCTTGGTTTTAGCTTCTTGGCGCTTGGAGCTTTTGAACCTTCGTTTAGCATCTTGAGGAGTTTGAACCTTTTGAATCTTGGTTTTAGCTTCTTGTGAAGTTGAACCTTCGAACCTTCGTTTTAGCTTCTGAGGAGCTGAACCTTTGAACCTTTGTTTTAGCTTCTTGAGGGAGCTTGAACCTTTTGAACCTTCATTTGAGCGTCTTGAGGGTGCTTAAACCTTTTGAACCCCTGTTTTGGCTTCTCAAGGAAGCTTGAAATTTTGAATTTTTCAAGCTTCGGCTTAGCTTCTTGTGGAAGCTTGAACCTTTTGAACCTTCGTTTTAGCTTCTTGAGGAAGCTTGGACCTTTTAACCTTTGCTCTGGCTTCTCCGAGGAAGCTTGAACCCTTTGAAGCCTGGTTTTAGCTTCTTGAGGAAGTTGAACCTTCTGAACCTTCGTTTTAGTTTCCTGAGGGAGCTTGAACCTTTTGAACCTTCGTTTTAGTTTCTTGAGATAGCTTGAACCTTTTGAACCTTCGTTTTAGCTTCTTGAGGGAGCTTGAACCTTTTGAACCCTTGTTTTGGCTTCTTGAGGAAGCTTGAACCTTTTGAACATTCGTTTTAGTTTCTTGAGGAAGCTTGAACCTTTTGAACCTTTGCTCGAGCTTCTCGAAGAAGCTTGAAGCCTTTGCTCTAGCTTCTCCAAGAAGCTTGAAACTTTTGAACCTTTGCTCTAGCTTCTCTAAGAAGCTTGAACCTTTTGCTCTAGCTTCTCCAAGAAGCTTGAACCCTTTTATTTCTCTATAAGAGAGGGCCTCCCTCTCCTTTAGAGAGGTTGAAAAAAATTTGTCTAAGAAAAAGCACATATATCTCTCTATATCTCTACATTCTAGGCTTAGAGAGGGTGTTTGTTCTTGGCCTTTAACACCACCGGTGATTGCGCATGTTGTGCTCGTTCAGAGGTTACGGTGTTTCGGCTAAGAGCCTTACCTCCAAACATCGGGACTCTTTTGTGCTTTACCTCGATTTGCGAACCAGGTTCTGTTTTCTCTCCCCGAAGGGAGGGCGAGGTTTCGTAGACCATCTCGCAGTGGCCGTAGGCTACTTTTCGTGGTCGTAGACCGCTGTTCCCGTTTGGAGACCATTTTTCAGTTTTCGGAGCCGTCGGTCGTGCGCCTCGGGTCGGGACCGCTTAACTTTCTCCGTTTGGCCCGATTTTTTGACAGCTGTAACCTTTTGAACCTTCGTTTTAGCTTCTTGAGGAAGTTTGATCCTTTTGAACCCTTATTTTAGCTTCTTGAGGAAGTTAAACCTTCTGAACCTTCGTTTTAGCTTCTTGAGGGAGCTTGAACCTTTTAAACCTTGGTTTTAGCTTCTTGAGGGCGCTTGGACCTTTTGAACCTTCGTTTTAGCTTCTTGAGGAAGCTTGAACATTTTGAACCCTTGTTTTGGCTTCTTGAGGAAGCTTGAACTTTTTGGACTTCGTTTTAGCTTCTTGAGGATGCTTGAACCTTTTGAACCTTCGTTTTAGCTTCTTGAGGAAGCTTGAACCTTTTGAACCTTTGCTCTATTTTCTCCAAGAAGCTTGAACCCTTTGCTCTAGCTTCTTCAAGAAGCTTGAAACTTTTGAACCTTTTGCTCTAGCTTCTCCAAAAAGCTTGAACCCTCTTGTTTCTCTATAAGAGAGGGCCTCCCTCTCCTTTAGAGAGCTTGAACCCTCTGTTTGGCACGGTTTTTGGACAGCTTGAACCTTCGTTTTAGCTTCTTAAGGAAGCTTGAACCTTTTGAACCCTTATTCTAGCTTTGTGAGGAAGTTAAACCTTCTGAACCTTCGTTTTAGCTTCTTGAGGGAGCTTCAACCTTTTAAACCTTGGTTTTAGCTTCTTGAGGGCGCTTGGACCTTTTGAACCTTCGTTTTAGCTTCTTGAGGGAGCTTGAACCTTTTGAACCCTGGTTCTAGCTTCTTGACGAAGTTGAACCTTCTGAACCTTCGTTTTAGCATCCTGAGGGAGCCTGAACCTTTTGAACCTTCGTTTTAGCTTCTTGAGGGAGCTTGAACCTTTTGAACCTTCGTTTTAGCCTCTTGTGGGAGCTTGAACCTTTTGAACCCCTGTTTCGGCTACTTGAGGAAGCTTGAAATTTTGAACTATTCAACCTTCGCTTTAGCTTCTTGAGGAAGCTTGTACCTTTTGAACCTTTGTTTTAGCTTCTTGGGGAAGCTTGAACCTTTTGAACCTTTGCCCTAACTTCTCCGAGGAAGTTTTAACCTTTTGAACCCTGGTTTTAGCTTCTTGAGGAAGTTGAACCTTCTGAACCTTCGTTTTAGTTTCCTGAGGGAGCTTGAACCTGTTGAACTTTTGTTTTAGCTTCTTGAGGGAGCTTGAACCTTTTGAACCTTCGTTTTAACTTCTTGAGGGAGCTTGAACGTTTTGAACCCCTGTTTTTCGCTTCTTGAGGAAGCTTGAACCTTTTGAACCTTTGCTCTAGCTTCTCCGAGGAAGCTTGAACCTTTTGAACCCTAGTTTTAGCTTCTTGAGGAAGTTGAACCTTCTGAACCTTCGTTTTAATTTCCTGGGGGAGCTTGAACCTTTTGAACCTTCGTTTTATCTTCTTGAGGGAGCTCAAACCTTTTGAACCTTCGTTTTGGCTTTTTGAGGGAGCTTGAACCATTTGAACCCTTGTTTTGGCTTCTTGAGGAAGCTTGAACCTTTTGAACCTTTCTTTTAGCTTCTTAAGGAAGCTTGAACCTTTTGAACCTCCGTTTTATCTTCCGGAGGAAGCTTAAACCTTTTGAACCTTCGTTTTAGCTTCTTGAGGAAGCTTGAACCTTTTGAACCTTTGCTGTAGCTTCTCCAAGAAGCTTGAACCCTTTGCTCTAGCTTCTCCAAGAAGCTTGAAACTTTGAACCTTTGCTCTAGCTTCTCTAGAAGCTTGAACCTTTTGCTCTAGCTTCTCCAAGAAGCTTGAACCCTCTTGTTTCTCTATAAAAGAGGGCCTCCCTATCCTTTAGAGAGGTTGAAAAAAATTTGTCTAAGGAAAAGCACATATATCTCTCTATATCTCTGCATTCTAGGCTTAAAGAGGGTGTTTGTTATTGGCCTTTAACACCATCGGTGATTGCATGTTGTGCTCGTTACGAGGTTCTGAGTTTCGGTGAGAGCCTTACCTTGGATCTCGGGACTCTTTGTGCTTTGCCTTGATTTGCGAACCAGTTCTGTTTTCTCTCCCGAAGGAGGAGAGGTTTCGTAGACCATCTCGCAGTGGCCGTAGGCTACTTTTCGTGGTCGTAGACCACTGTTGCTGTTTGGAGACCATTTTTCAATTTTCGGATCCGTCGGTCGTGTGCCTCGGTTCGGGACCCCTTAACTTTCTCTCTGTTTACACGATTTTGGACAGGTTCAACCTTTTGAACCTTCGTTTTAGCTTCTTGAGGAAGCTTGAACCTTTTGAACCCTTATTTTAGCTTCGTGAGGAAGTTAAACCTTCTGAACCTTCGTTTCAGCTTCTTGAGGGAGCTTGAACCTTTTGAACCTTGGTTTTATCTTCTTGAGGGCTCTTGGACCTTTTGAACCATTGTTTTAGCTTCTTGAGAGAGCTTGAACCTTTTGAACCCTGGTTTTAGCTTCTTGACGAAGTTGAACCTTCTGAACCTTCGTTTTAGCTTCCTAAGGGAGCCTGAAACCTTTTAAACCTTCGTTTTAGCTTCTTGAGGGAGCTTAAACCTTTTGAACCTTCGTTTTAGCCTCTTTAAGGGAGCATGAACCTCTTTGAGGGAGCTTGAACCTATTGAACCCCTGTTTTGGCTTCTTGAGGAAGCTTGAAATTTTGAACTTTTCAACCTTCATTTTAGCTTCTTGAGGAGGCTTGAACCTTTTGAACCTTTGTTTTAATTTCTTGAGGAAGGTTGAACCTTTTGAACCTTTGCTCTAGCTTCTTCGAGGAAGCTTGAACCTTTTGAACCCTGGTTTCAGCTTCTTGAGGAAGTTGAACCTTTTGAACCTTCGTTTTAGCTTATTGAGGGAGCTTGAACCTTTTGAACCTTCGTTTTAGCTTTTTGAGGGAGCTTGAACCTTTTGAACCCTTGTTTTGGCTTCTTACGAAAGCTTGAACCTTTTGAACCTTCGTTTTAGCTTCTTGAGGAAGCTTGAACCTTTTGAACCTTCGTTTTAGCTTCTTGAGGAAGCTTGAACCTTTTGAACCTTTGCTCTAGTTTCTCCCAGAAGCTTGAACCCTTTGCTCTAGCTTCTCCAAGAAGTTTGAAACTTTTGAACCTTTGCTCCAGCTTCTCTAAGAAGCTTGAACCTTTTGCTCTAGCTTCTCCAAGAAGCTTGAACCCTCTTGTTTCTCAATAAGAGAGGGCCTCCCTGTCCTTTAGAGAGGTTGAAAAAAAAATTTCTAAGGAAAAGCACATATATCTCTCTATATGTCTACATTCTAGGCTTAGAGAGGGTGTTTGTTCTTGGCCTTTAACACCACTGGTGATTGCGCATGTTGTGCTCGTTCTGAGGTTACGGAGTTTCGGCTGAGAGCCTTACCTCCGGACCTCGGGACTCTTTTGTGCTTTGCCTTGATTTGCGAACCAAGTTCTGTTTTCTCTCCCTGAAGGGAGGGAGAGGTTTCGTAGACCATCTTTCGGTGGCCGTTGGCTACTTTTCGTGGTCGTCGACCACTGTTCCCGTTCGGAGACCATTTTCCGGTTTTCGGAGCCGTCGGTCGTGCGCCTCGGTTCGGGACCGCTAAACTTTCTCCGTTTGGCATGGTTTTTGGACAGCTTGAACCTTTTGAACCTTCGTTTTAGCTTCTTGAGGAAGCATGAACCTTTTGAACCCTTATTTTAGCTTCTTGAGGAAGTTAAACCTTCTGAACCTTCGTTTTAGCTTCTTGAGGGAGTTTGAACCATTTGAACCTTGGTTTTAGCTTCTTGACGGCGCTTGGAGCTTTTGAACCTTCGTTTTAGCATCTTGAGGGAGTTTGAACCTTTTGAATCTTGGTTTTAGCTTCTTGACGAAGTTGAACCTTCTGAACCTTCGTTTTAGCTTCCTGAGGGAGCCTGAACCTTTTGAACCTTTGTTTTAGCTTCTTGAGGGAGCTTGAACCTTTTGAACCTTCATTTGAGCGTCTTGAGGGAGCTTAAACCTTTTGAACCCTGTTTGGCTTCTCAAGGAAGCTTGAAATTTTGAATTTTTCAAGCTTCGTTTTAGCTTCTTGTGGAAGCTTGAACCTTTTGAACCTTCGTTTTAGCTTCTTGAGGAAGCTTGAACCTTTTAACCTTTGCTCTGGCTTCTCCGAGGAAGCTTGAACCCTTTGAAGCCTGGTTTTAGCTTCTTGAGGAAGTTGAACCTTCTGAACCTTCGTTTTAGTTTCCTGAGGGAGCTTGAACCTTTTGAACCTTCGTTTTAGTTTCTTGAGATAGCTTGAACCTTTTGAACCTTCGTTTTAGCTTCTTGAGGGAGCTTGAACCTTTTGAACCCTTGTTTTGGCTTCTTGAGGAAGCTTGAACCTTTTGAACATTTGTTTTAGTTTCTTGAGGAAGCTTGAACCTTTTGAACCTTTGCTCGAGCTTCTCGAAGAAGCTTGAAGCCTTTGCTCTAGCTTCTCCAAGAAGCTTGAAACTTTTGAACCTTTGCTCTAGCTTCTCTAAGAAGCTTGAACCTTTTGCTCTAGCTTCTCCAAGAAGCTTGAACCCTTTTATTTCTCTATAAGAGAGGGCCTCCCTCTCTTTTAGAGAGGTTGAAAAAAATTTGTCTAAGAAAAAGCACATATATATCTCTATATCTCTACATTCTAGGCTTAGAGAGGGTGTTTGTTCTTGGCCTTTAACACCACCGGTGATTGCGCATGTTGTGCTCGTTCAGAGGTTACGGTGTTTCGGCTAAGAGCCTTACCTCCAAACATCGGGACTCTTTTGTGCTTTACCTCGATTTGCGAACTAGGTTCTGTTTTCTCTTCCCGAAGGGAGGGAGAGGTTTCGTAGACCATCTCTCAGTGGCCGCAGGCTACTTTTCGTGGTCGTAGACCACTGTTTCCGTTTGGAGACCATTTTAAGATTTTCGGAGCCGTCGGTCATGCGCCTCGGTTCAGGACCGCTTAACTTTCTCCGTTTGGCACGGTTTTTGGACAGCTTGAACCTTTTGAACCTTCGTTTTAGCTTCTTGAGGAAGCTTTAACCTTTTGAACCCTTATTTTAGCTTCTTGAGGAAGTTAAACCTTCTGAACCTTCGTTTTAGCTTTTGAGGGAGCTTGAAGCTTTTGAACCTTGGTTTTAGCTTCTGGAGTGCACTTGGACCTTTTGAACCTTCGTTTTAGCTTCTTGAGGGAGGTTGAACTTTTTAAACCCTGGTTTTAGCTTCCTGAGGGAGCCTGAACCTTTTGAACCTTCGTTTTAGCTTCATGAGGGAGCTTGAACCTTTTGAACCTTCGTTTTAGCTTCATGAGGGAGTTTGAACCTTTTGAACCTTCGTTTTAGCCTCTTGAGGGAGCTTGAACCTTTTGAACCCCTGTTTTGGCATCTTGAGGAAGGTTGAAATTTTGAACTTTTCAACCTTCGCTTTAGCTTCATGAGGATGCTTGAACCTTTTGAACCTTCGTTTTAGCTTCTTGAGAAAGCTTCAACCTTTTGAACCTTTGCTCTAGGTTCTCCGAGGAAGCTTGAACCTTTTCAACCCTGGCTTTTGCTTCTTGAGGAAGTTGACCCTTCTGAACCTTCATTTTAGTTTCCTGAGGGAGCTTGAACCTTTTGAACCTTCGTTTTAGCTTCTTGAGGGAGCTTGAACCTTTTGAACCCTTGTTTTGGCTTCTTGAGGAAGCTTGAACCTTTTGAACCTTCGTTTTAGCTTTTTGAGCAAGTTTGAACCTTCTGAACCTTCGTTTTAGCTTCTTGAGGAAACTTGAACCTTTTGAACCTTTGCTGTAGCTTCTCCAAGAATCTTGAACCCTTTGCTCCAGCTTCTCCAAGAAGCTTGAAACTTTTGAACCTTTGCCCTAGCTTCTCCAAGAAGCTTGAACCTTTTGCTCTAGCTTCTCCAAGAAGCTTGAACCCTCTTGTTTCTCTATAAGAGAGGGCCTCCTTCTCCTTTAGAGAGGTTGAAAAAAATTTGTCTACGGAAAAGCACATATATCTCTCTATATCTCTACATTCTAGGCTTAGAGAGGGTGTTTGTTCTTGGCCTTTAACACCACTGGTGATTCTTGTGTTGTGCTCGTTACGAGGTTCTGAGTTTGTGAGAGCCTTACCTCCGGACCTCGGGACTCTTTTCTGTTTTGCCTCGATTTGCGAACTAGGTTCTGCTTTCTCTCCCCGAAGGGAGGGAGAGGTTTCGTAGACCATCTCGCAGTGGCCGTCGGCTACTTTTCGTGGTCGTAGGCCACTGTTCCCGTTTGGAGACCATTTTTCAGTTTTCGGAGCCGTTGGTCGTGTGCCTCGGTTCGTGTCCGCTGAACTTTCTCTGTTTGGCACGGTTTTTGGACAGCTTGAACCTTTTGAACCTTCGTTTTAGCTTCTTGATGAAGCTTGAACCTTGTGAACCCTTATTTTAGCTTCGTGAGGAAGTTAAACCTTCTGAACCTTCGTTTTAGCTTCTTGAGGGAGCTTGAACCTTTTGAACCCTGGTTTTAGCTTCTTGACGAAGTTGAACCTTCTGAACCTTTGTTTTAGCTTCCTGAGGGAGCCTGAAACCTTTTAAACCTTCGTTTTAGCTTCTTGAGGGAGCTTACACCTTTTGAACCTTCGTTTTAGCCTCTTGAGGGAGTTTGAAACTTTTGAACCCCTGTTTTGGCTTCCAGAGGAAGCTTGAAATTTTGAACTTTTCAACCTTCGTTTTAGCTTCTAGAGGAAGCTTGAACCTTTTGAACATTCGTTTTAGCTTCTTGAGGAAGGTTGAACCTTTTGAACCTTTGCTCCAGCTTCTCCGAGGAAGCTTGAACCTTTTGAACCCTGGTTTTAGCTTCTTGAGGAAGTTGAACCTTCTGAACCTTCGTTTTAGTTTCCTGAGGGAGCTTGAACCTTTTGAACCTTCGTTTTAGCTTCTTGAGGGGGCTTGAACCTTTTCAACCCTTGTTTTGGCTTCTTGAGGGAGCTTGAACCTTTTGAACCTTCGTTTTAGCCTCTTGAGGGAGCTTGAACCTTTTGAACCTTTGCTCTAGCTTCTTGGGGAAGCTTGAACCTTTTGAACCTTCGTTTTAGCTTCTTGAGGAAGCTTGAACCTTTTGAACCTTCGTTTTAGCTTCTTGGGGAAGCTTGAACCTTTTGAACCTTTTTAGCTTCTGAGAAGCTTGAACCTTTTGAACCTTCATTTAGCTTCTTAAGAGTTGAACCTTTTAAACCCTTCGTTTTAGCTTCTTGAGGAGCTTGAACCTTTTGAACCTTCGTTTTAGCTTCTTGAGGAGCTTGAACCTTGAACCTTGAACCTTGTTTTAGCTTCTTGAGGAAGCTTGAACCTTTTGAACCTTTGAACCTTTTGGACCTTTTGAACCTTGTTTTGGCTTCTTGAGGAAGCTTGAACCTTTGAACCTTCGCTTTAGCTTCTTGAGGAAGCTTGAACCTTTGAACTTTTTCTAGCTTCTCCAAGAAGCTTGAACCTTGCTCTAGCTTCTTGAACCTTTTTCTCCTTAAGAAGCTTGAACCTTTGCTCCTTTAGAGAGGTTGAAAAAAATTTGTTTAAGGAAAAGCACATATATCTCCCTATATCTCTACATTCTAGGCTTAGAGAGGGTGTTTGTTCTTGGCCTTTAACACCGCCAGTGATTGCGCATGTTGTGCTCGTTCTGACGTTACGGAGTTTTGGCTGAGAGCCTGACCTCCGGACCTCGGGACTCTTTTGTGCTTTGCTTCGATTTGCGAACCAAGTTCTGTTTTCTCTCCCGAAGAGGAGAGGTTTCAGAACCATCTCTCAGTGGCCGTAGGCTACTTTTCATGGTCGTAGACCACTGTTCCCGTTTGGAGACCATTTTTCGGTTTTCGGAGCCGTCGGTCGTGCTCCTCGGTTCGGGATTGCTTAACTTTCTCCGTTTGGCAAGGTTTTTGGACAGCTTGAACCTTTTGAACCTTCGTTTTAGCTTCTTGAGGAAGCTTGAACCTTTTGAACACTTATTTTAGCTTCGTGAGGAAGTTAAACCTTCTGAACCTTCGTTTTAGCTTCTTGAGGGAGCTTGAACCTTTTGAACCTTGGTTTTAGCTTCTTGAGGGCGCTTGGACCTTTTGAACCTTCGTTTTAGCTTCTTGAGGCAGCTTGAACCTTTTGAACCCTGGTTTTAGCTTCTTGACGAAGTTGAACCTTCTGAACCTTCGTTTTAGCTTCCTGAGGGAGCCTGATCCTTTTGAACCTTCGTTTTAGCTTCTTGAGGGAGCTTGAACCTTTTGAACCCCTGTTTTGGCTTCTTGAGGAAGCTTGAAATTTTGAACTTTTCAACCTTCGTTTTAGCTTCTAGAGGAAGCTTGAACCTTTTGAATCTTCGTCTTAGCTTCTTGGGGAAGCTTGAACCTTTTGAACCTTTGCTCTAGCTTCTCCGAGGAAGTTTGAACCTTTTGAACCCTGGTTTTAGCTTCTTGAGGAAGTTGAACCTTCTGAACCTTCGTTTTAGTTTCCTGAGGGAGCTTGAACCTTTTGAACCTTCGTTTTAGCTTCTTGAGGGAGCTTGAACCTTTTGTACCCTTGTTTTGGCTTCTTGAGGAAGCTTAAACCTTTTGGCTTTTTGGCTTTTCGAAGGGTATTTTTGTAAATGCTAGCGTGCCAGCAAAGATCAATTAGTCCTTACAGAAATTATAATTGCCAGCCAATTATCAGACGATTGTGTTTTAGTTCTTTCAGCCTCAATGAAGTGGACTTTTACTGGTGGCTTGACTTAGGAGAAATTAAGAGAAATAACATTTAATATGAAGAACAATCGAAGTATTTCATTAAAATGAACACTTACAATAGTCCAAACTCAGCCTCGAAGAGGTTTACAGCGACAGTCTACTTAAATCTACTTGAAACTACTCCTATGAATCGAAGTGCAGTGCGAGTATTTAAAGTGCAGGTATTTAAAGTATAAGAAATGTAAAACTAGAAAGGAAAATATGAAGTAAAGACTGGTTTGTATGATCTGAGTCTGGGGGTCTTTTCTGAGGGCTTCCCTGCTATTTATACTTGTCAAAGATGACCTTCGAACTGTACTTCAAACCGTCGAACTACTCCTCCATGATCGCTGATCATGCTGCCTTAGAAGTAGTCCCGCTACGCCATCTCCTGCAGTTGAGCTTCCCTCCTGTATTTGAATTTGAATATAAGTAACCGTTGAAGCCACGTCACTTTGTATCTCTTTACTGATCTAGTGCTACTTAGATCACGTGAGAACCAATGTTCATTGCCACGTGTTCGATCAGGATCGAGGACTTGAATTATCTTCCCATAATACCCTTATTCTGCCACGTGTCAAACTGTGATTTGGCTTTTACAAAATATGTAGCCAACATTACCCCCCGCACTAATATACCCAATACTTGGAGATATTAGTGGATCAAAAGCTTTTCCCGCGCTTTTGGAACGTGCATGGAATCCATCTTCAGGAAACACAACCATCACCTATTTGATGATCATTTGCATTAACTCTCAATTTATCGAACATCCTAATACCTTTAGCATTTGAACGGACTATGGCTCAATCAACTTCTCACTCTATTGATCAAGCATACGAAGAGCCATTGAGTAATGTTGTTTCCCCTCGAAAGAATCTCCACGCATTCATTAGCCACCTTTACCCGCCCTTCTATATTCAGGTCATGGAGGCTTTTGCAAATTATCAACCGTTGGACTACGAACACATTGCCCTTAATCCTTTGATTTACAAATTTACAGATACAAGAAGTTCTTCCTCTAAACTCCCCTTGTACTTTGACCGAACTACTCTCAAGCCTTTGCTTCAACAAGTTGCAAATATGGACTTAGGAAGTTCTTCTTCACAAACCTTTGCTTGGGATGAAGCTACAACTTCTTCATCTTCTGGGGTTTCCGGATGGACAAACTGGTCAGCACCTGAGTCCTGGGACTTGAGGGAACGAATTAATCACCATTTTGTTGAGTTCACTGACCCTTTGGATTTTCCTTCTTACGCTCGAAGCTCGGTGGTCTATCCTTATGTGCCCATTGACCTTCGACGTAGTTTGGAGGAGAATCTGCTTGTGGCCTGGTACACATCCTCTATGCCCACAAGGACAATGCACACTGCCCGGCATCTGGAAGAATCACAAGGGTATACCCCTTCATTTTTAGCCAAGAAGGCGAAAATTTGCTCTTCTGACTGGCTTGACTACATTAATACCTTTGTTCCTTCCGCTCCCGTGCCATCTCCCCTAACAGAAGCATCCACTTCTTCTTCTCCATCTTTTGAAATTGAAGCATCCACACCTCCTTCTCCACCTTCCGGAATAGAAGCATCCACACCTTCTCCATCTTCTGAAGCAGAACCATCTACTCCTTCTTCTCCTCCCACTCTTTCCTGGACAGAGAAATTAAGGCTTGCCCTTCCCATGGACAAAATTTTTCCACCTTACAAACCTCCATCATCCCCAACTCCAGCTGAGCAGAAACAAGCTCAACTTCTGCTTGCGGCTCTCTCTCACTTGCCCTTCAATGTTCTTGAGGATGACATCCCTCTCAAGAACTTTCGATGGGCTTGCAGAACTTCACATGTTCTTGGACCAACTTCCGGTACTCCTCCACTGGCATCGAAATTCCAAGGTCACCATCCAATCTTTGGATCAACTTTCATCTCTCCGAATTCATGCCCAGTAAGCAGAAAACTTCACCGAAGATTTCGATGACTTCAAAAATAAAGATTCTGCGTATTGGGATGATTTGGTTATAGATGAGTTGGAACAAAAATTGAGGGAAGAGGCTTTCGAAATAAAGGCTGAGGAGCTCTACTATGAAGTGAGAGCACACCAACTCATGCAGCCAACATTAGAGGAGATAGAAGATATAATAAAGAAAGAACAAACATTCATTGATCATTGTTGGACAAAGTTTCATGATCTTGTTATTTATTCTATTCCTTATTTTTATGAGTTTGAATTTGTACCCAAATAGGGTTACTTAATGTAATTGTCTTGGCTTCAATACAAACAAAGTCTTTCTGTATTTGACATTGTTTGACTCTGTTTCCTTTTGTCTTTAAAAGCCAACTCATAGCTTCGAATTGAACAATCTCATCCTTCGAATCTGGACTCAATTGTTTAATGAAACGCTAAAAAAACCAACATGTCTTTTTCCAATTTATGGAGTATAGTTGACAATTCTGGCTGATATCATCTGGAATTAATGCTTTGAATTTTAACAACATTACTCCTCAAAACTAACTATAACCAATATATGGTCATGGTTAATATAGCCAATCAATTTCAAATTGACTATTTTGCTTCGAAGAGTAATCCACACTGTTTTGGTTCAAAAAGCAATTCCTTCTTATATATATATATATATAAAAACCAACGATTGGTTTTAATGCTTCGAACAGTGCTCATCCTTAGAGGATCCAAGGAATTGCTCCAAAGGTCGTTACTTTGATTAATAATCCTCAAACAGGTCTTTAAACCTTTTGAAGTAGACCAATATTCGAGCATTCTAGCATTTTTAAACATGTAGTACGCTTCGAAGCCGACTTATGTATTTCGAAGCCGTTGTTATTTGATTTTTTGGCGCCAAAATCTCATTTCAAAGCCAAATATCTTGCTTCGAAGCTGGCGTTAATATCCGGAATGTGCTTTTTCCCTCCAAAACTATCAATATTGGAAGAGACTCCTCGTATTCGTACTTTTAGTACTTAACGACTTATGCAATATATTTCCAGACACAAAAAGCTTTTCTTTAAAACCCTCTTGCTTCGTGTTTCTGAAATCACTTGCTCTTTTAACGTTCAAACCCTCATATCTTTCACTTCTCTTTACTTCCCCCTTTTCTTTTCGAAAATCGTACCATCCATGGCTTCTTCTTCACCAGAAGTGCCAATTGTAGAACGTGTGAGCTCATCCGTAGCCTTGAAAAGGCTCATTGATGTGGAGTGTGAGAAGTACAAGGCTGGGGGGAAAAGCGCCATTGACGGGCGTATCTTTGTCCCTCATCGTCATGAGCGACAAGACTACGTGCTTGGGCCAATCTTTAAGGAGATCCCTATTGAGCTCCCAGCTCTATATCCTCGTCTGGAAAACCAATGTCTCCTTTATGAAGGTGGTCTTGATTGGAGGAATTGGAGAATCAATCGCCCCCACCGATGTTGGCCCACAATGAGACCGGAGTGGCAAGAGTGGTATGATCGGGTCATTCCTGCAAGGACACTGGACCTTCAGGAGCTCTGCCTTCTCGATGCTCTCCGACTATCTAGGGTAACTATCTCGGAGGACCCTTTCTTAGTCCCTACTGCTTTATGTTTTTGGAACCCTATCTTCAATTTCTTTCAATTTAGATGTGGGATGATGGCTCCTACTGTTCTTGATATTTTCCATCTATTAGGAGTATCCCCTATTGGTACCATTATTACACTAGATTTCCCTGATTTAACAGTCTCTTTCTCACTCCCCTCTCTTAACTTATCTTCTGATGATTTTGTTAAAAGTGAAAATAAAAAGAGGGCCCAAGAATCGATAGGGAATTCTTTTCCTTCTTGTTATACTGGCTTTGCAAATTCCTCGTCTGCACCTCCTCTCAAAGAATTATGCCTGAATTTGCTCCTCTTGCCAAAGCCTTTGTTTTGCACAAAAGGGTAGCCTTAGCCCCATATATTCTAGGTCATGTATACAGAGTTTGTTCCCTCTTTTGTGAGAAGCCCTTAGATGCTAATCAAGGGGGGCCATTCTGGATCCTTCAGCTTTGGCTTTTCGCCTATTTTACTGAATTACAATCCAAATGCCTTAAATTTTCTGGGTTACACTCTCTTACCCATGGCATAAGACAAGCCAATGCTTCCCTCTATCCTTCTTCTTTTGCCTTTTATTTCTCTTTCTTCCATCAACTACCAGCCGCCCTTCCTATTCACCGCTTCCGTCCCTTCGAGACCAACATAGGTCCAACTTGGTTGAGTCACTTTTTAAGTGACAGGCTCTGTGCTTCGCCTATTCACAAAGATATATGGGCCTCTCTTCTGCTTCCTAGGGAACTGTTTATTGGGACCACAAGCCCCAGAGCTTATAAATGTATAGCTGAACCTTATTGTCCTGCTCAATTTGCTAGACAATTTGGTTTCACACAAGGGGTCCCAATACCTCTCTGCAGCAACACTAATCTGAGCCTTACCAGGAGAGATCTGAAGGTTAGGAAATCAAGGCTGGAGGAGGCAACCTTCAAATTCATGGATGACTTGGCTAGTTTTGTGTACACTCCTTTCATTCCTGAAGGAACTGCATTGAAGAGATACCAACAGTGGTGGGAAAGTAATATGGAATTCTATTTAGCCATTTCACCTAAAAACCTACTGGAGGTGTTAGATGTGTCCAAGCCCAAAAGAGCTGAAACTGTCCCTTCTTCCACTGTACCTCCTATAGCTCAGTCCATTCCTGCTACCTCAACTCCTTCGAGAGCAACTCGGGCTGCTTCAAAGAAAGGTATATACTTTCAAATTCCCTCTTTTTTTCTCTTGAATCTTTTTTTTGTTTCCTTTATACTTATGTGCTTTGGTACAGGGTCCCTACAAGAAGAATCTCCTAAGAGAGCTGAAACTTTAGCTATTCTTAAAAAGAAACAACAACAGAAACAAAAAAGGAAGCTGATCCTCCCTTCTGAAGAATCTGAATCTTTGGGAGAAGAAGCGGTTGAACAAGAGCAAGAAGTACCCTTACAAAAAACAAAGAGACAAAAGGTGGCTGCCTCCCCTTCTGATACAATTGAGCATCCTTCTCTCGAGGCAAACATTATAGTAATGGAGAAAGAACTAACCTCTGAAAAATCTGAACCCCAAATTGAAGAGAGGGAGATCGAAAAGGAACTAGTAGTATCACCACCAAGGAGGAAGAGGAAGAAGGTGACTGTTTCTGCTGCTGACTTGGGTGGGGACCTGCTTCATGAAGCAGCTGTCCAAACAGTAGAACAGGAACATTCCAAGGCAATAATTGTTTTTGAGAGGGCTGAGAAGAGACGGCAACAACAGTTTCTGAGAGATGAAGTTGCTGCTGCTGATGCATTACAAAGAGAAGCTGCACGAAGACAACAAACTATCGAGCATTATTCCCTTCGCAGTTCTCCCATCAGTGTCAACACTTCTGAAACAAGTAATTTCTTTCATGTTTCTGCTGTTTTTCCTTCGTCAGCTTTTGTATTGAAGTTTGACATTTCTCTGCATTTCTTCCTTTTGCAGCAACAATTATCTTCCCCATGAGGCCTATTCCAGTTTCAGTTGAAGTTGACCAGATGCAACATGTGAAAACCATCCAAATCATGCTCCCACTCTCCAAGCCTATATTTGATACGCCTTCTTTGAGTCCAAGTATCCCTGCGTCTCTTTTCCTTGGCTTAGAGCCATATCTCCCTTTTTTGGCCCTTGACCTACCTCAGTCCACTTTTCCTTCGAGCCTTGCTCTTCCTCCTTCCTTCACAGAAACTCCAACTGCTACTCCATTCCCAATGGCAGTTGATTCTTCCACAGAGGGTGCTGATAGTTCTCCAATTCATAGTTCATCACCTATGCCTACTTCCAGCCCCTCTTCACTTGATTCGTTGATGGCTAAGACCATAGAGGCTGCCAAAGATGCTCCATCCATTTCTCCCATTCCCATGCAGTCCTCTGTGTCCTCCAACATAACACTCTCTATGCCCTTCATGTCCAGGGATGAGGTAGACATCTTTGAAGGAAGACTAGCTAGTCTCTTCGACATACCTTCTATCTCTCCGACATTTAGTACTGAAGCTGAGCCATTAGTTTTGGCTGACTCCTTACTAGAAATTTTTTAGAGTCTTCCTTCCTCCAGTAGCAAGCCTTCTGCACCTTCAATAGATCTGGATGTATGCCTGGAACTGCTGACTTCTTTTTCGAGGATCCCCTTCGAGGCTCTACAAAGGCCTATCATCAGGAATGGGTTCCTTCAATGCTGTAACATTGCTGAGCAGTTTGGCATGAATGTCTCAAGTCTTCTATCCTAGGCTGCAGCTACTATTGATTTCTATCTCAACATTTGTCATGCTACTAAGACTGCGGATGAGAGACTAGCTAGGGACTAGAGTTTTGTTTCCCAAGTGCACACTGAGGTATCAACGCTTAAGGAACAACACTCTTCTACCTCTCACTTTCGAGTCCAACTGCTGGAGAAGAAAGCTCAGCTTGAAGAGGAGCTGGCCGCAGTAAACCAAGCCTTGGTTAGAACTGATACCAAATTACACATCACCAACCAAGAGCTGGCTGATCGAAAAGAAGACACGGCTGCAACTATTCAATTGTTTCCATCACTTAGTAATAGGAAATCCACTATACAAAAGCAATTAAGACATTGTAATGATTTTTGGGCCAATCGGTGGCACAATGTATTTAATTCTTTATAAAAGAACAAATTTTGTCTATCATTTGAGCAGTCTTATGTTTTGTGCTTAATGTTTATTTTACTCCTTGTGTTTCCCAAATGGTTGGAAAATAAGGCTTTAAATATCTGCCATTAATCTTTTTGGGATGTACATACCCATTCAAAATTTTCAAATGGTATGCTCCAAAAGGCAGAACTCTATGAATTTGATATGGTCCTTCCCAGTTAGGTGACCATTTGCCAAACTTATGGCTTTTAATTCCTATTGGGAGTATTGTCTTCCATACCAAATCACCGTCATCAAAGCCAATGTGTTTGACTTTCTTGTTGTAATTCTTAGCTGCTTTCTTTTTTTGGAGAAGAATGCTATTTAATGCCAATATCCTGGCTTCATCTATGTCTTCTAACTCCAAGCACATACTTTGATGGTATTGCTCAGAATCTAACTGATCTTGGCATCTTACCCTCAAAGATTTAACATTAATTTCCACAGGTAGAACTGCATCATGCCCATATACTAAGGCATAAGGAGTAACTCCTGCTTGACCTTGGGAGGTTCTCAGAAACCCACAAAACATCCAACAAAAGGTTATGCCAATCCCTAGGATTATCCTCCACAACCTTTTGTATACCTTTTTTCAAGGATTTATTGGATGATTCAGCTTGACCATTGGCTTGTGCATAATAGGGTGTGGAATTAACAAGGCTAATTCCAAATTCTGCCACAAAGGACTTCACCATTCTTCCATCGAACACAGTCCCATTATCTACGGTAATGGTTTGTGGGATGCCAAATCTATGGATCAAGTCTTTAATGAACCCAATGACCTTTGTTTGGTCTACAGCCTTATATGGTTTGGCTTCGACCCACTTAGTGAAGTAGTCAGTGGCCACTAGAATGAAACAATGATGCTTCGAAGAAGGTGGGTGTATTTTTCCCATCATATCCATGGCCCACCCTCTGAATGGCCAAGGTTTCACTACTGCATGTAGGTCAGTTATGGGCACACTTTAACATACAATCAGTCAGTCATAAGCACACACTTTTCAAATTCATGAGATGCCCTATTTGCTTTTCTAGGACACCCTATAGCTCATTCGGACATGTGTGTGCGGTACAACTCGTGGTTAAGTATCGCTCTGATACCACTCTGTCACGACCCAAACCCGGCCCTATGGGTTTAGCATCAGAATCGCCAAGAATCCGAGATTACCAAAGGCACGCCAATCAAGATATACAAGAATACAGAGTTCGAGTTCAAGGAAGCCAAAACAAGAAATAACTAGTGTCCATAGAGTCGTGTTAATCAGATGCCAAAAACATTTTTCATACATTTTGCATTCACTACCAAGATAAGATACACAATCATTACAGACATTCAAGACGGGACTTAATCCTCGATAACAAGACAAGATAACAAGAACGGTCTATACAAAACAAGACAAAACAAGAAGGAGACCTATGGGGACACAAAACACCCCAAGCCATGGCATGGCGTCTCGAACCTCACAAAGGAGGCACAAAGGCCGGTGACAAATCGGGATCAAACCCACGCCTCCTAGCTCCGATGCGTGGCCGAGCACCTACATATATATAAACAAGTGAGCTAAAGCCCAAAGGAATAACATACAAGGTAAAGAGGTTATGAATGAATGTCCTACAAAGAATGAAATCAATTCATTATACAAGATTTCAATCTTTCAAGATT
This sequence comes from Camellia lanceoleosa, assembly GCA_025200525.1. Taxonomy (NCBI): domain Eukaryota; kingdom Viridiplantae; phylum Streptophyta; class Magnoliopsida; order Ericales; family Theaceae; genus Camellia; species Camellia lanceoleosa. The sequence continues at coordinate 122,731,707 of CM045761.1, forward strand.
TCACCAATCAAGAGTTCAATCAATCACCATATGTGGTACATCCATTAGCCTATAAACAAGAGGGTCCAAAAGGACCGGCCTTACTGCATCCAACAATAATGATGGCCATCAATCAAGATGGTTCCACAAGGAAACCGACAGAGCTCAGAATACCAATAACAAGAGGTGCTAAGGATGCCACAATACACAGAAATAGGACATACATTCATTCAAGAATAATATCATTCAAGAAATGCTGTAAACAAAGATTCAAAAGATAACCATTTTGAACATATCTTTACACAACTGCTACTCACAAAGGATTGGGCTATCAAGAGCTAGAGCTGCTTCGAGAGTCAACCCTAAACAAATAATCAAATAGAACACACACTAAGTTTACAGCTTGGAAAGGATGATAATTAAATCCCTAAATTCCTGTGTGGTTCTATGTCTATATCCTCATTAAGATGCTCTAAACTAGGCCTAAGAATGCCTAGGATGCGATGAGGATGCAAAATGCACTAAGGAAGCAATTCCTGCATTTTTCATGAACAGGCCTCCGCTCGCGCAGCTTCCGCCGAGCGGACAAGCAAACAAAGGCCCACGCCGAAGGCCAACTTCGCCGAGCGGATCGATGCATGAAGAGATGCTGATGCGCGATTTTCCCGCCGAAGGCGTTAAAATCTCGCCGAGCGGATCAGAAACACCGCGAGAAAATATCGAGAGCATTCTCGCCGAAGCGGCACTTCGCCGAAGGACGTCCAAAATCTGGAAAATCCATATTCGACTTCTGACTTTCAAACCAAGTTTTGATGCTCCAAATTCGATCCTCTTGGGCCCATTTTCTGGAAAACTCTTTCAAACACATAGAATAACAAGTTCTAAAACTCAATTTAAGAAATCAAGGCCCAAGGGTGTTTCAATTAAACTCAATTTCAAACCATTTTCAAGAACACTTTCAAAACATGACATGCATGATCTTTAAACCAATTTTTAAGCTTCCAATCATGCTCAAATGAGCTCAATTCTATGAAAAGCAAGTTGAAAACATGTACTATAACAATACCATGAACATGCATGTGACAAATTGCCATGAACTCAACTTCAAACTCACCAATATATACATGAATGCATGAATTTGACTTCAATCCAACATATATGAACAATATCATGTCTTAGCTCTACAATGATGCATGAATCATGCAAAACTTAGCTCAAGGACAACAATAAGAAGATGATTCCTTACCTAGAGTTCCAATTACAAGTTTTGGAGGCTTAATTTGACAATTTCCTAGCAACCACTTCAATTCTCCAAGCAATTCTAACAATTTGAGCTTAATTCTTCAAGATGAACTCTCTCTCTCTCTAAGCTCTCTTGTTTGGTCGGTTGGGTGTGAGAAGATGGCTGAGGAAATGTTTTTGCTTCAATGTGTAAGGCTCAATAGTAGGATGAAACAAGGGTCCACCCAAAATGGCATCTTGGTAAATAAATCCAACTTGATAATTAATTCGTTTTGAATCTAATTTAATTATTCCTAATCAATTTTCAGATAAGAATATCATTAAATCACAAATATTATGCTGATTCCAAAACATCAAACGGTTTCTAAATCGGCCGCCGATAAGGCCTTCAATTAGCAGTTTAAACATAAAATGCAAACAGATAATCATGCACTCAAACAGATGCAATACGCAATTCAATAGACAAACTCATTCAGTTTCAGTTTCAGTTTCATTCAGTTTGTTCAGTAGTTCATCCAGTTCACTTATCAGTCATTATCAGTTCAGTTTAGCAATAATCAGTAGGTAATTCAGTGGTTTAACGGTAATCAGTACGAGGGTTGTTACAATAGCTGTTAATGCTTCTTTTGGTCCTAAACATTCTAGCAATAAGCCATCTCCTCCCCTTTTATAGAGAGCATTACCATATACCATATATTGCATGGATTGCAATTTGATCCTTCTGCTGGCCTTCGAAGATGGACCAGCCAAATACTGCATTATTGGATGTCTCCAATCTTGTTCTTGTAAGTCATTATGATTGACTTCCAAGATCACATTCCTTTTATTCAAAGGTTGTATTAATCTCTGATATGTTGTTTGGCTTATGTCCCTTTGGGTATTATCCCTTCTCTTGAAGTTCGAAGCTTTTTGAGCCACATCATTAGCTCTACTATTCAAGAATCTTGGAACATGGGTTACATTTGCTATTTGAAACTGAGAAAGCAGATGTAATGCAACAACATAATATGGTAGGATGCTTATACTTTGACACTTGAAAATCCCTTTCACTTGGTTAACCACCAATTGAGAGTCCCCAAATATGTCAACTGCCTGTACTTGTAATCCAATGAGGATTTCTAGTCCTACTATTAAGGCTTCATATTCGGCCTGGTTATTGGAACAAGTGGTTTCATCCACTTTGAAACCATGTGTGGTTTCTACCCCTTGTGGAGATTTAATCACAACACCAATTCCAATTAAGCCATTGGCTTTCGATCCATCAAACCACATCTGCCATGGCTCAACATTAACCATACCAAGCACCATTATCTCTTGGCTTTCTGTTTGAGATGGATGATCTGCCAGAAAATTGGCTAAAACTTGCTCTTTTACTGCTCTTTGAGGGACATATTCTAAATGAAATTCCGATAAGGCTAGTATCCACTTGCCAATTCTTTCCCTCAACATAGGTCTAGATAACATGTATTTAACTAAATCTGTGGTTGCAATTACCAAGACAGTTGTAGGTAAAAGATAATATCTTAATTTCATTGTAGCAAAATACAAAGCAAGACATAGCTTTTCAACAGCTGAATATTTTTTTTTTTGGGTGAATAAGAAATAAATAAAACAGAAAGATTTACACAATTACAAGGGGCATACCCCAGGCCCTACAACAAAACAGCACAAAACACGGCTAAGAATCCAAAACTATACAATGCCGAGAGATACTACATCCGAAAGTCAAGAGAAGGCCACACGGGATGTACATAGTCCATGTCCTGTAAAGGATAGGGACTGTGTACAAAATGCAAACCCAGCAGCCCACACAAAACCGTCCCTTCTAAGGGAACACAGCAGCTAAGAAATTGTCCTACACAGCCCGTAGGACTAGGCACGTGAAGCATTATCATACAAAATAACATCCCCAGAGAACCTGATGATAATACCAAAGGAGACCCATTCCAACAGATAGCTAGAGTACCTATTACACAACACAATGAAACCCACTAGAGTCCTCCTACAAAGCCCGTAGGAGTAGGCCAAAATACCCACAAAAATCTGTACAAACAATAAAGAAGACAACTGATAAACACACTCATGTAACATAGCCAGGCGCTAAGAGCAGCCATCGCCACGGAACACGCACCCTCAACCAACATCCCCCATGCAGCCATTAACACGGAGCAGTCCCATCGAAAAAGAACCTTGCAACCGTAATGCCTGGGGCATACACCTGCACACCATCCCACGGAAATTGGACCTAGCGAACCATTCCTGCAGAGGTGGTCCAGAGAGCAGCCATCCCCACATAACCATATTGAGATCGGGTAACCCTGCCCAGACACTGAAACATCAGAGCATGTATGATTATAGTGGAGAAGGAATAAAACACACAACATACGAGACCTCCCATCACTCGACCCACTGCTAATAACATCTCTCCACACATTATATGGTCTCACACCACTCGGCCCACATCTCTTCAACACACACAAACATCCAGCCAGCAACTTATAATGAGGAGCTTCCTTAACCTGCATATAAAAGATATAATATATAGATATGGTTAAAAGAATTTTGAGATATCTCACACCCCTCAACCCACAATGTAGAATCAGATTATATGGGCTCACTCCACTCGGCCCACAAGTGACAATAATCCAATAAGCTAGAGAGCAAGGAACAATCTCCAAGAAAGACCCAGCAGCCATGATTAAAGACCTGTAAAAGAGAAGCAACATTAGAAAAACCCACAGTTTCTGCTCACATTCACTCAACCCTCAATATAGGAGCACTTTCCACACTCAAGATGTTGTCAGCATTGTTGACCTTGGGCTGCTTCATAATAGATATAGGTAAGTTCCATTGAGCCAAAAACCAAGCATCACCTGTAGAGTTAATCAAATTATTCAAGGAGAGCACCCTACCTCTAACCATCTGGACAATAAGATTAGTAACCACACTCTCAGGTCTAGACTCCTTGCTAAAAATCCTCCTATTCCTTTCTAACCAAATTTGGTAGACAGTGCCAAGGAAAGAGAGTTTAGTAATGATAGACTTCAGAGTTTTACCTGTGATGGACTGTGTAGCATGAACAACAGATTCCTGCCAGGATAACTGGGGCCAACTAATATTGCACTTAACCTGTAAAGCCCCCCAAATCCTAGAAAAGTACACGCAGCTGAAGAACAAATGGGAGTGACTCTCTCCAGGGCCATGACACAAAGGGCAAGAGGGGTTAGGAGCAAGGCCAAACAATTGCAGCCTATCCCCCGTATTCAATCTCTCATGAATAGCCATCCAAACCATAAAGCTCACCCTAGGTATGGAAGGATGACCCCAAACAAGATTACCCCAAGGCACTTTCGTACCCTTATCCCTCCAACAATCCCAAGTAGATTGTATGGTAAACTTCCCATCCATAGTCAGATTCCAAATAGGACAGTCCTGGTTATCCCTCACAGGTTTAAGGTCACTGGGAGTTGAGGAGATCAGCTCCTTGATCTCCCAAGAATTATCAACAGGCCACTTCCAATCATTATTAGAAATAATTTCACTAACTTTGGAATTGAAAGAAAGCCCCGTATCGTACAAAATGCGGTGACCAAACCTGTGCCATAAAGAACCCAAAGGATGCCAGTTATCGAACCACAAGAACACCTTATCCCCTTTACCAATTCTGAACCTGATAAGAGGATAGATGATAGTTCTAAGAGACAGAATCTTACGGCAGACCCAAGAAGGGTCGCTAGGCATACTAACACGCGAAAGGCTCCTACCCTTGAGTAAGTAGGACTTGACCCATTGACACCACATGGAACCCTCCTCACCCGAAAACAGATACCAGACATGCTTAGCTACAGCAGCCCTATTCCAGACCCCCATCTCTTTAAAACCTAAACCCCCTTCACCTTTAGGCCTACACACATTATTCCAAGCAATCTTAGCACTATGTTTCTTAAGATCAACACTGCATCAAGAAAGCTCTCAGCATACTATCAATTTCCCTCATCACCTTCTTAGGGAGGATAAAAAGGGAAGACCAGTAGACTTGCATAAAGAAAAGGACAGTCTGAATAAGTTGGGCTCTACCCGCATAGGAAAGAGGCTTATTGGTCCATGTAGACACCCCATTTTTGACCGTCCTCAAGACTTGGACATCACCGCTCGAACACCCGGTGATTATCCATGTTTGTGTTCGTTTTGAGTTCCCGGAGGTCCCGACTGCGCGCCGTGCCTCAGGATCTCTTAACCGGTTTGTTCTGTGCTTGGTTTTCCACCAAGACTTGTGTGTGTTTGCATTTGAGGGTAGGGGAAGGCTTGTTAGCCCTCCCTAGAACCCACCGGCTGCCTCATACCTCCACCGGCTATCCCTTGTAGCCATCGGCACTATTTTATTCAAATCCTTGGCCGATCGGCACTACATGATGCCGGCCGGCACCTTTTTGTGCCGGATCGCTTGGCCGGTGACCCTTCGAACCCCACGATGGTGCATGCCACTGTGCCACCGGATTACACCATCACCCTCCCTGCATAACATTGCACCCTTTGCCTTTTGAACCCCCTTGAACCTTCTAGAAGCTTGAACCCTTGGAAAAGCTTCTTGGAGAAGGTTGGCCAGCTGCCTTGGGTTGCCTTGGGAGCTTGGAAACCATTGCTACCTTTGGACCTTTTTGGTCTTGCTTAGCCATTAAGTTTAGAGCCTTTGGTTGCCTATATAAGGACCATTCATCTCCATTGCTCAAGGGTTAGAGATTTTAGGTCAAGAACCAGAGAATATACATACATTCTCTGATATATATCCATTTATATCTATATCTCCCCTCCTCTCCTCTTGTGTGTGTGTTTTAGGCCCTAAATACTGTGTTTTACCTCACTTTTGCACCATTACACACACTATTACACCTAGCTCCGAGATTGGAAGACTTGGAGGTTTGTTTTGAGTGATTTTGGACTAGTTTTGGTCACTTGGTGAGGGCTGGTCCACCCGTTCTTCATTGGTTCTTCAAGGGTGAGCTTTTCACTTTAGTTTCCGTTCTTGCAACTCATTTCTACCCTCTTTACTTTGTGTTTTTGGATTTGTGTTTGACATAAAAAAGTCTTGTTTTTACTTGTTCTTGAACTTTCATTAAGGTCATTTTATGGTTTGAGTTAAGACTCATCACTTTAAGCCTTGTTTGGCCCTCTTTGGTGTCTTTTTCTTAGGCCTTCTTGTTTTGGTGTTCTTGGATCTTTTCACCACTGGAAACCAGTGGGTTTTCAGTGGTGGGGATGATATTTTCCGGCCTCCTCTAAGGGAGAGACACCCTCTCCCTTTGGTCCTTTGGTTGGCCTTTGTTTTGACTTATGGCATAGCATGTGTGCATGTTTGCATTTGGCTTCATTTCGTGGTTTTTGGGGCTGTTTTAGGTCATGTTTGATCTCTGTTTTGGTTGGAATTGTAGCCTCTAACATGCTTCTCATACCTCCTTTGAAATGCTCTCTTGTATGCCATGTTTTGAGGTTGTGACTCTTGCATGCTTAGGCTTAGTTTCATGATGATATTAGTATTGTTTTGCCATGTAATAGGGCTGTGAGCCACTGCTTTTGGACACCCTTGGTATGCTTGATGTGCATGTCTTGCATTTTAGGCTTGTAAGCCTTGCTTGTATGGAGCTCTAGCATGTATAGTTTGTTTTGATCTAATGATTTGGCATCATTATAGGTGGTATTTCAGTCCCTATTTCATGTTCAAATACCTCCATTCATCATCTCCTTCATGCTTTAGAATGTTGGTCTTTTATGCCTTAAAAGAGCATTGTGCATGCTTCCATGATTAGTGTATTTTTGGGGGTGCCATGAGGATTTGGGTGTCATTCCACATGCTTAAAATCTGTTTTTGTTTGTTGAATGCATGCCATGAGTGGTTGTATGAATGATGTCAAATTACTCTCTTTGGCGTCCTAGACTTGGGCCCATTGAATAGCATGCTTGTGGGGCATTTTGATCATGTTGAGAGGCTTGTTTTGCCACTGCTTTTGGGAGTTCGAGGCTGTCCTTTATGGCTTAAGTCCATTGTTGCATGCTTACTTCATGATTGTTGCTTGCTTGGTCAATGTAGCCTTGAATGTATGCTTGTTAGTTCCATGTTTAATTGGCCCATCTTGCATGCCATTGGTATCCTACATACTTTAGCTCTTTGCATGCTTAATATGATAGGTTGCATTGCATTTGAGCCTTGCTTGCATACTTGCATCTCATAGCTTGGTTTGGGGTTGTCAAGTTAGCCTAGGATTGAGGGGAGTTCACATTTCAAGTGGTGTAACTCACCTCAATCCTTGGTCACTAAGGCCCTTGATCTCCATATGATAGGGACTTAGCCTTCATTTGTTGTGTTGCATGCATATTTACATTAAAATGAGCAATCTTGGTTCCTTAGGCTATCATGCATCAAATGCACAATTGATAGCCCTAGAACCAAGAGCCACACCCCCTTGAGTCCCTTAACATGATAGGAGGAGTTGGACATGCTCACATTTGCCCAAAACCATGCCTATGCATTGTCACTGCTGTCATTGCCATCCGTCTGTGCAGAACTTTTCACGACCGCCGACCCAAGACTATTTTTGTGCCGATAATTACTAAGTGCAGCCGGTGGCCACTGTGAAGAAGCCGATGACTACACGCCAGCCGGTGGGGCATTTCTGCACCACTTGGGAGGTATTCCGAATTTTGGGAATTTTTGGAGAGGCAGACAAGAAAATGTAAGTCGCAATGCCATGGCATAGGTTTTCCCAAGTAGTCGCGACGAGCATGCATCATTCACAAGATTCCGAGGAAGGGCCGAGGCTCCATTTATTTTATTTGTTTAATTTAATTTTGGTAATTAGAATTTGTAATAATTTATTTATTCATTTCTTTCTTCTCTCAGATTATTTATTTGTTCGGTCCTCCGAGTGAGGGCAAAATGTAATAAGTGTGGGTGAGTGTGATGCATGTCTTCCAACCCCGCTTCTTTCTAACCCTTTTATTTACCCGCTTTCATGGTAGATTAGGGCATTTTAAATTAGCATACCTTATGCAATGCATGCGTGCATCCATGCATTTGTTTACATGCACCGGGCTCGGTACATCATACAAACTGCATTGCAATTTTCAAATTCCAAAATTGAATACGTGCTATGTGATAGCATTTCATATGCCATGCTTAGGATAGCCGAGCCTGCCTAACTGCATTTATGCCTGTGTTGCATTAGCCACTTAACATGAACTAGGTCATGCATGTTTTGCTAACTAGTTTACTGTTTCGGCACGGAGTACGAGGTGAGCTTTTATGCTTTAGCATACCGCATGTGAGTGTTGCCATGACAAGAGGATTGCCATGCTTGCTAAATGCTTACATGATAAACCGTATGAACGCCTGTGGATGGAGGTTGGATTGCTTGAGTTGGGAATACTCCTTGAAATCAGATTTTAGCCTACTTACGAGTAGCAAAATCTAACACGTTTCGAGACAAAACGGATATAATGTTTATTTCCAAATTAGGCAATCTAGTCTATACTTGTTTGTCAGCGCATAACATAGTAATTATAGTCTAATAACTCGAATAAGAACATATAATGTCTTCAAAAAGGATATCATGATTAGTAGAGGCGGTCTTCTGACCGGGCGAAAGGGGTGCTCATAGTCGACCTTCCCGATCGTACTCCAAGCTCCCGAGCCAAGACACTTTGGTGATGACGGACATGTATTCCTTCGACCGAGTCGTGGTTTCCTAAATTTCAAAAATAAAATATTTAGGTGGCGACTCAGAATCCGCAAAGCGATCCATGTTTGGCACTACTTTTCAAAAAATCTGCTTTTCAAACGATTTGGATTTGGACTCTTTGGTTCAGATGAACCGCGACACAAATCGAGTCCAATCAGAGAGAGGCCCACTGGGCGTCTACGCTTTGGCGACTCATTGGGATTTTAGAGAGCTTGACTCGAACTCATGGTATCCTGTTTTGTCTACACCTATGTGTCTCTTTGCATTGCATGTGCACTGGTGCGCCTAGGACACCGTGTTGGCCATCTCGCTATTCTCGAGCGGTTCACGGAGGCTTGTCTTGTCAAGGCATGTCCATAAGGTCGACCGGTTATGGCTCGCCAAGATGGGAACACAAACCCCGGTTTTACCGGCACCCTTGGACCATTCGACCTAGTTGCATAGTCGAACTGAGTGACCATTCCAAACTAAGACAAAGTTGCTTACCCGATTTAGGTTGTTTGAAACCACAAGGCATAGTGAAACCCTAGCTCCTGACAAAATAGGACAGGGAAACCCTACCCCAACTTAGGGGTGTTTTGGTTCTCATTTACTTGCTATGTGCTTTAGAGTGTGACTCACAGGAACGTCATACTCAGTTTGCAAGTTTAAGTATCAGGCCCGAGGGCATCAGTATCAGTGTTTTGGGAATCAGTTGTCTGTGGATACCAGATTCAGGCCTAGGGGCAATGGTGCATGAAATCAGTGATCAGTGTTTGAGAAACAGTGCATCCGGCATTCAACCGTTTACTTTAAAATACCCGACCGTGTGTTGTGTGTTTATTTACTTTGTGCCGTTATGCTGTTCGATTGTCTGTTTATTTATACGCTTTATTTATCTTTTTATTAGGTAGTTGAGCACAATTGCCACCGATCCGATAGATATTCCCCAAGCACCCTGGGTCAGAGGCCGTCGACTCCTTCGATCTGAGGATCTGATAGACGGACAACCAGTGTACTACTCGCTACCCCCAGCCATAAACGAGGTCAAGAAGGCGTAAAGCATCAAGACAGCAGACAGTTCAGAGAGCTTTGTCTACCCCACCTGTGTTCAGTAGGGATCCGGATTTTGTGTCACCAACAGAGAGGGAAAATATACCAGTAATTCAACCAGAACAAGATAATATGGCTAGTTTGGAGGAGATGGTGCGCCACCTTCAAGAAAGCATGAAAGCGATGCAACAGGATGCCGTCCGTCAGGCAGACTTCGCCAGGCAACAGGCCACAGTTGTAAGAGAACAGGCAGAGACAATTGCCGATTGAGCAAAGAATCTGGAGCATCTGCCAGATCAAATTCCTCCCCCGCCAGGAGTTCCTAATGCCGGGGAAACAACCAATACTCAGGCTGATACAGAACTTCCCACAGGACCACCTCCGCCTCCAGATCCACCCCAAACCCAACCCCAGCAATCAAAGACACCCACCAATTTACCGGACTCTCCCTTTGAGTTCGAGACTGATCCCACCGCATTAAAGTTGAGCAAGCTTGAGAAGCTGTTCAAGAGATCCCAGGGAGCCAAGACCATCCCTGACATTGAAGATGGATACACAGACGCAGCCGTGACGCTGCCAGATCGGTTCAAAATGCCTCATATCGATCGGTTCGATGGATCCGAGGACCCTATGGTACATTTAAGACTGTTTTCGGACGTTCTAAGGCCAATGGGCCTCGAGAGGCTCCGTGGTTGTCTCTGTTGGTCGAACCCTGTCGGGTGTAGCGTCTGCATGGGTATGCTAAGCTAGATGATGACGTGAAGAAAAATTGGGACGAAATGGCTGAGGCCTTCATTGCGCAGTATTCATACAACACACAGATTGAGATCACTACCCGTGATCTCGAGACAACCAGACAAGATCCTAAAGAGAGTTTCTCTGATTTTGTAACCCGGTGGAGGGCGAAGGCATCGATGATGACCTTAAGGCCAACAGACAGAGACCAAATACGGATGATTGTGCGCAATCTCCAGCCAGCGTTAATGAAGAAGATGATTGTAGTTCCCTTCCCCACTTTCGCAGATCTGCATGATATGGGGATGCAAATAGAGGATGCGTTGAAACAGGGTCTGTTTGACCAAGATCGGGATCAACCCCGAAGGACCTTCAACCGCAACACTAATACAGGCCCGAGTGGCACATCTGCTACCAGAACCTCCGAAGTGAGCATGGTCACCACAAACCCCCCACAAAGAAATGCGGCAGCTTCGCCATTCTCCGGTGCGTCCGGAAGCAACCCACAAACAACCAAATACCCACCTAAAAATTCCAGAACTTTCGCTCTATATGCCCCTATCCAAAGCTCTAGGGGTATTAATCAAGAAAGGGCACCTGAGGCCCCTGGAGCCGCGGCCCCTACCAGAAAAACTTCCCCCTAACCATAACCCGGCCAAGTACTGTGCGTTCCACCAACAGCACGGTCATGACACCGACCAGTGTTATCGGTTACGCCATGAAATCCAGGATCTCATTGATAATGGGGTGATTTTGCCTCCTGAGAGACCCAACGTTACTACAAATCCCCTCCCTACATATAACCAAACTCCACCGCCCAAAAGACTCAACTTCATCCACACTGGGGGCGTGTCTTACGACCCTAGCATTTACATCACACCTACCCATTTGCCCAAACCAGAGGTGTCTCTTCCCGACTGCACCCACTTGTGCATGATAGGCACCTCCGTCACCCAACCTAAGCCAGTGGTGGTGACCGCCGAAAACAAAGGAGAGGAGATCCCGAAGGGAAAACGAGTTGTCGAACCAAGGTCTCATGAGTTTACAAACTTGCATTGAGAAAACGATAGTCCGAAAGTGACTACATTTTACCGATAGGCCAGATGTGTCACGGTGAAGCTTCCACCCAGAGGAGAACTGTGTAATCCAAGGAGATAGCCTAGGACAGAAATGGATAGTGTAACAACCGTGGAGAGGACTTTGCCACTTTCTCGGTTTTACTACAACCAAGATCCAGAGGACTCAGCGGTCAACTGGTTCGATTATGGGGAAACAGCAGAGGCCATTGGGTGGTTGGACGATCACCCGGATGTGATAGAAGAGTTTCAGCCAAGGAGCCCAAATAGGGCAAGAACATCAAGAATAAATGGAAGGTTGAAAAAGAGTGTATTGTCGGAGCGCAAGACGAAGAATTTCGCTCGGGATTGGAGCATCTTGACCACAGGAATTGTTGAACAGCCGGATATATTGACACAAATGTAACAGAAAGGTTTGAGGAATCGAGAGAGCCAGAAGGCAAAGGCCCATGGGGCCGAAACCGCCAGGTGCGCAGAGACGGATAATGCTACAAGTACGAGAATGGAATGTGCCGTGAGTACGAGAACGTCCATGCCAGAGCCCGACAGATGTTTGTCAGCTGCTGATGGGATGTGGTGGGGAGCTGAGGATCCTTGTCTTGCCCATACGCATTTAAGGTCCGGGAAATGATCAACCCGACCAGACTGCACCGGGGAAATCGATCATATGACTAGGAGTGGCGGTATTTCAAGCCTCCGCACATGGATCAACCAGAGACGCCCGGAAAGGATAGGGAGGCAGAGAGACAGAAAGAAAAGCAGCTCGAAGAGGAAGCCGTACTCAAACAGTTGAAAAAGATACAAGCAGATATCTCTATTTGGGGGCTGCTTATGGCTTCTCGGGTGCATAGGGAGGCTGTTTTATCAGCCATGGATAAGGCAAAGCTTTCAATAGAAACAACACCAGAACAGCTAGTAGGGCTAGTCTTTCCGGGAGGAGCTACCCCGATGTTGACATTCGCTGATAAGGAATTACCGCCTGAGGGCACAAATCACAACAAGCCACTCTACATCTCCGTGGAGTGTAGAAACAAATGGATACCGGTAGTCCTTGTTGATACGGGGTTCGCCATCAACGTCTGCCCTGCGAAGACAGCTTACGCGATCGGTCTGAAAGTCGCGGACTTTATACCAACAGCCCAGGTAATCAGGGCATATGACAATACAAGCCGAGAAGTGATGGGAACCGTTAAAATCCAGACCAAGGTTGGGCCGGGACAACAGGAAATAGATTTTCATGTCTTGGAAGTACCTGCAACTTTCAATTTGTTGTTGGGACGGCCGTGGCTGCATCAGGTAAAGGCGGTATCATCTACTTTGCACCAAATGGTGAAATACCCCTATGGGAAGGGAGTAGCCATCGTCTTCGGGAATTCATCGATTCATCCACCGCCGGAAGTATCCACGCCTGTTCTGGAGATAGAACATGGCCTGGAAGACGTGTTCATATCAGGTTTTACCTTGGCTGAGGCTCAGGTTGTACAGAACGTCATGGCCACTAACGAAAGGATATATGTTAGTGCCCAAGCAGTGTACCTCATGAACAAACTCCAATACATCCCCGGGATGGGATTAGGGAAAAGCGGCCGTAAAGGCATTGCGACACTGGCTGAAATGCCGCACAACCCTCACACCTTCGGCTTGGGTTACCTGCCCACTAAGGAAGATTGGGTAAGGAAAGGAAAAGAGATGGCTGGAAGAGCCAAAGCAAAACAGATGGGGAAACCTTTTGAATTGATGCACCGGCCCATCCGGGGTACCTTGAACGGACGTTTCGTCCGGGAAGGGGAAGACTTCCCATTCTCATGGTTTTCCTGAGCCATGGTCAATAAAGAAGAAACGACGCCGGTTTGAAATTTTCTTCGACTTGCGCTTATCTCGGGGATGATGTTGTGAAGAGCGATAGATAGCAGTTGAGGTGAACATAGCAAAGAATTGGAGTCTCATGGACACGTAGTTTGAAATGGGGTAGCACTGCATGTCTACTTTCAGATCCTTTGATCAACCGTGTGCTCGGGGATGACTCTTCTGTCCATGATCGGGATGAAACGGGCCACAACCAATGGCTATTTTGGATGCGTCCATCGCACCTCCCTCATCCGGCAAGACGAGGAGGATTTTTATCAAAGACCGGGTCAGTAGTGAGCCGAATCGATTCCACCGAGTCTTGTGGGTTTAATCAGTTCCACTGCCCGAGTCCGAGTCCCAGATTCTGGGAGTGATAACCCGGATGCCACAAAGCCTGTCGGTCAGTTTTTTTCTTTCTTTGAGTCTGTTGTTACGTAAGAATCGACGGTTTGGAAGTATCTAATGAGAATGAGGTAACGTGGTTTTAGTATTTTTCTCGGCCTTTGGTTTATTGCTTAAATCAGGACTTTCAAAATTTTGATGAAAACGACGAGGACGAAATTCCTCCGGTTTTGCAACGACTAATTGAACAAGAGCAAGAGAGGTTTGTTAAACCCTTAATGGATGAAATCACTATCGTGAACGCAGATCGAGAAGGACCCGCAAGTCCAGATCGGGTCCACGTTGTCTTCAGAGGAACGCGAGCGCTTAGTCGCTTTGTTAAAAGATTTCAAAGATGTTTTCGCGTGGTCCTACGAAGACATGCCTGGAATCGATCCTGAGATTGTACAGCACCGGATCCCTCTTGACCCCGAGGCCCGACCTGTCAAACAGAAGCTCAGAAGGATTCGCCCTGACTGGGCCATTAAGATCAAGGAAGAGGTCACCAAGCAGATTGACGCAGGCTTCCTGTTGGTATCCGAATACCCAACTTGGTTGGCCAACATTGTTCCAGTGCCGAAGAAGGATGGCAGAATCCGGGTATGTGTGGATTTCAGGGATTTGAACAGAGCCAGTCCGAAGGATGACTTTCCCTTGCCACATATTGACGAAGTTGGTAGATTTCACAATGGGCATGCTTTGCTTTCGCTCATGGATGGCTTTTCGTGTTATAATCGATAGTGATGGCACCAAGACCGGAGAAGATCGCTTACACCCCGTAAGTACATATTGCTACAGAGTAATGCCATTTGGGCTAAAGAACGCTGGGCTACGATCAATCAGCCGCAACTACAATATTACATGACATGATCCATAAAGAGGTTGAGGTGTATGTGGACATGATTGTCAAGTCCAAAGAAAGAGAGGGCCACTACACCGCCTTGCAAAAGTTTTTTCAAAGGATCGAGAATTTCTTTGCGGTTGAATCCTCGAAGTGTACGCTTGGTGTTACAAATGAAAAATGTCAGATTTTTATTACACAAAGGGGCATCGAAGTTGACCCTTCTAAAATCAAGGCCATCTTAGAAATGCCACCACCAATGACTGAAAAGGAGGTGCGAGGCTTTCTGGGTAAAGTGCAATTCATAAGGCGGTTTATCTCAAAACTAACCTTAACTTGTGAACCACTTTTTGGTCTCTTGAAGAAAGGAACGAAGTTCCAATGGGACGGCCGATGCCAAGCCGCATTTGAACAGATTAAAGAGTATTTACAGAATCCGCCCGTATTGTCACCACCAAAGCCGGGGAAACCGTTGATATTGTATCTGCTGCTGATCGAGACCACAATGGGTCAGATGCTCGCACAAGAGTCGGAAGATTAAGTGGAAAGGGCCATCTACTATCTGAGCAAGAAGATGCTGGATTACGAGACGCTACACTCACCGAGAAGGCTTGTCTAGCCTTGGTATGGGCTACTAGGAAGCCGCGACTACTGTTAGCTCACTCTGTAATGTTGGTTTCACGACTTGATCCCATCAAATATCTTTTTCGAGAAACCAAAGACTTACGGTAGGCTAGCTCGTTGGTTGTCATGTTTCTCGAATTTGACCTCAAGTATGTGACGCGCAAGTCTGTAAAAGGAAGAGCAGTGGCAGAGTTCCTTGCCGACCACCCGGTTGAAGGGGATGAAGCGGTTGAGTACCTATTCCCAGATGAAGATATTCTGCACATCGAAGATGAAACTTGGACGATGTACTTTGACGGAGCGTCAAATCAATATGGGTACGGGATAGGAGTGTTGCTGATAGCGCCTGACGACTCCCGTATCCCCTTAGCATTCAAGCTCCGGTTCAAAGTCTCGAACAATGAGGCAGAGTATGAGGCATGTATTGCCGGGTTGGAAGCAGCCCTAGAACTAGGGGCAAGGCGTTTGGACGTTATTGGAGATTCGAACTTAGTTGTGTCTCAAGCAAAAGAAGATTGGAAAGTGAAGGAGGAAAAGATGATAATTTACCACCAGACCCTGGATTTGTTAATTCCTCGGTTTGAAAAGCTAAGTTTCACTCACCTAGTAAGAGAGAACAACAGGTTCGCAGATTCACTAGCAACTCTATCTTCCATGATAGACATCCCGTCAGGAGTCCGGATGCGCCCAATAATCATTGATCAAAAGTTTGCGCCAGCATATGAGTCAATCTCTGCCATAGATGAAGTGCAGGACGACAACCCTTGGTATTACGACATATGGAACTTCTTGGAAAAGGAGACATATCCACTAGGGGCAAATGCCAAAGATAAAAGGGCAATTAGAAGAATGGTCATTCGGTTTATCATCCGTGGGGAAAATTGTACAAGAGAGGTCATCCGGGAATGCACAAGTCAGGTGTGGAAGTCAAGAATCGGGTTACCGATGGAGGCCATCCATGGAGGAGAATGGGGCACATATGAACGGAGTGATGTTGGCACGAAAAATTCTCGATTAAGGCTACTCTTGGTCTACCATGGAGGAAGATTGTATCGGTTTTGTTCGGCGATGCCACAAATGCCGATTCACGCGAACCGTATGAACATCCCGCCATCAAAGTTATACAACATGACATCACCATGGCCATTCTCACTGGGAATCGATGTGATCGGGCTTTACTCGAAGGGTCGAATGGGCATGAGTATATCTTGGTAGCAATAGACTATTTCACAAAGTGGGTCGAGGCCCAATCTTACGCCAGGTTGAAGGCTTCGCAAGTCGCAAAGTTTATCGAAACAACATTATTCGCCGTTATGGAGTCCCGAATGAGATCATTTCGACAATGGTTCTCACTTCAAGAAAGAAGTGATTGATTTGCTGGAGAAGTATAATGTGGCTTTTCATAAGTCATCCACATATCGGCCGCAGACCAACGGGGCAGTTGAGGCCGCCAACAAGAACATCAAACACATACTGCAGAAGATGGTAGAAATCTATCGGGACTGGCCAGACAAGTTGCCATTCGCTCTGTGGGGCTACCGGACTTCAATTAGAACTTCAACTGGAGCAACTCCTTATTCGCTGGTCTATGGGATGGAAGCCGTTTTACCGATTGAGATTGAGGTTCCATCATTGCGAGTGCTGGCTGAGTGTCAGATAGCTGAGGCAGATTGGCAGCAGAGTAGGTTCGAGGAACTTATGCTCTTTGATGAAAGGAGGTTGAAAGCACTGTACCATGTCCAAGGTTATCAGCGTAGAATCGCCCGGGCTTTCAACAAGAAGGTTAAGTCCAGGAATTTGAAGGAAGGAGATTTGGTGCTCAAAGACAACCGAGCTCCCATCCACGACCCAAGGGGCAAGTGCAGCACCAATTGGACTGGTCCCTATATCATCAAATCTATATGGTCGGGTGGAGCTGTGGTTCTGATGGACCTAGATGGCCTAGAGTTCTCCCAACCGATCAACATGGATAAGCTGAAGAAATATCACCCCTGAGAGGCTCGCTAGGCCAAAAACCCGGAAGGGCGACCTAGGCAAAATTCAGAGCACGAAAAATTAGAAAAAATAAAAACCGAGCTCGCAAGGTTGAAAACCCGCAAAGGGCGGCCTTGGCAAAAGTTAGAGCGTAAAAGGAGAGTGAAAATACTCGAGTGAACCCAAGCCTGAACTACGTAAGGCTTGATTCCCATCCTTGGGATACGAGGCGCCTTCATCCCAAGTTCACCATAAACATTTTCCCGATCGGCTTTTGTCTATTTGATCATCTTGGTCATCTCAGGTCCATCAAGATTCATCGCAATCTCCCAGACAAGGTTATTCAGACTAGGGGCAACTTTCCGTTGCCATACCGCCGACACTATCCAAACTAGGGGCAATTTTCCAATTGCGTGAACTGAGGTTGTGCATCTCAAAGGATGATCTCGGCGTGTCCAGCTCGATCCATATCGAAAATGGTTTTGAGAAGTTTTGATAAAGATGACTTTGTTCAAATAAATCTTTTTACAACTAAGACCATTTCCAGACCAAAAACGGAAATTTTTCAGTACCGCAACCTTCAATTTCATTGATTTCAAACAGAGTTCTTTTGCTCTTGCATACAATTGAAGTTGCTTTTTATTACATCCATAAAGAAAACTTGAAAGTACTAATAAAGCAATAAATCCGGGGCATGGTTAAGTCAAATGTCCCTGCGCCCCCTCCTAGAGCCAGTCGAAGCCTCTGACGCCAAAGTGGGCCCTTCCTGTGCCTCTTCATTAAGCCAATCCAAGCACTCATCAGACAAAGTGCAACTGAAAGTAGGAGCAGGGGCCAGGAGTTCTCTCGTCCTCCATCTTTGTGGCATCACATCAGGCACCCGAACCTAAATGCAATGGATACTCTATCCTTTCCGGTGGACAGGTCTGATCATGACCAAACTGGCGCAGGATACGGAATGGGAAGTAGAAAACACAGTGAGTCAAGCCAATCAATTGGATCCCCGGCTGACGGGTCATACTATAACTCATCATTGGGAGATTGAGCCATGGGCACCGCCAAGCAATGTGATCTGCAGACAAACTGCACATCCACTCAAACCACCAACCCTCATCAAGGGCGTCAACCAGGCGTTGCCTGAAGAAATAGCCGCGCGCTGAATATGCTGGGCAAGAGTCCACAACTTGCAGCTTATCCATCAACCATACCTGGGGAGGGATGAAAAACGAGAGATTAAAGAATAGAGAGATGTACGGTGAGAGAAAAAGTGAGAAAAAGGTTTTGTGAGAAAAATCGAGCTTGAGGGCCAAGTGATGTGAGCAAACATAAATGTGAGATTGGGTGGGAAACATTACCTGCAGTAATAGTGGACTCCCCGCTAATCTGGTTGTCTCTCGACGGTAAAAGGCGTCTAAGCCCAGCAATGTCTCAGCCAGAACCATGGCAATGCAGTTTTTGCCCTCCTTCAAGCCTTGGGCAATCTCAATCAGCCGGACACTAGGTCCTCCAGAACCGGAGATGAACAGAAAATGAGACAGCATGCATAGACAGAGGGCGTGCCGCCGAAAGCCTTGCCAGTGATGGTCGCCACGATCACCAGTCTCAGAAAAACGACAAACCAGACTCGGAACATCTAGTGTCCCGTCACAAATCAGAGAACGAGCATCGGGTATGGAGAGCCCACACATTTGTCCTAAGGCTTGAGTATGGCCAAAACGAAATTGGGGCAGAATTTCCTCATTGCGCCCAGATTCCATTAAAGCTTGGAAATCTTCGAAAGTGGGACACATCTCTTGCCCGCTAAAGCTAAAGACATGTGTTACCGGTTCCGTAACCTTGCGCGGCATGGAGGAACGGAAAATGCAGCGGTGCGGCGCAAAGTGAATAGTGCGTTTATGCCGAAGTCTTGAACTCATTTTGCCGAGTCGTCCAAGTTGTTAATCCAAGTTGCGAAATTTTGAGCAAGAAATTCCTCCATTTGGAGTCAATCAGTGTGGAAATGAAGAAGACCACGAGGCTAAGATCTTTTGTAGAGGATAAGGTTGAGTGGAGGACACATGTCAACATTCTGCGGTGATGACATTCTGACCGGCAGTAAATATTGCCGACCGGCCATATTTTTGTGCCGGCCGACCAATTATTGTGCCGATGGAAATTATCTTCGGCCGATGACCTTTGTGTCCAGCCGATGGTCTTCCTTCTATGATTTCTAATCTTTCTATGCTGAATATTTGGGAATTCAACCCCTCCCAGCACTCTTCGGTGATTGATTCCTGTTGAGTCGCGCGTATTTGTTTATCGAGTTGTTGTATATTTGCTTATCGAGTTGTATGTCACTCACTTTAAGTCTTAGCTTTGTCTATCGAGTTGCATTTGCGCTTGGCTAGTCTGTCGAGTCTTTGTTTTGCTTATCGAGTTGTAAGTCGGTTCGCTACCTGATTATTACGATGCGTTGCTTTGTTGTCATGAACACAAGTTTCGGTTTCAGTTACATTGTGGTGTGAAACCTTGCGATGCGATGCATAGAACATGCAAATGCAATACCTTTTGAATAAATAGTTGTTTCATCTCCATCATATGTTTTGCAAAAAATACGCGATTTTGAGAAATAAAACCTGCCTCAGGCAGTGCAATGTGCTTAAACTCCTAGTAAATAGGAAAGTAAAGCAAGAGAATAACAGGGTAGCAGGGTGCTGAGTTTGACATTGGGAACCTCCTCCTTTCGGCCATCGCACCCTTTTTGCGCCTTTGATCTGGTCAGTCATGTGATTTAGTATCTTCATCGCTTAAGGCAGTCCAAGAAATGGCACCTTCAGAATATAAACGAAGCTTCGAGTTGATCTCGTACTACAACTTTCGTGAGCGATGCTCAGAACGCGCGAAGGATGTCCCTTCCCGTATCCTTTTACGTCTCGTGAATTTTAAAAGAAATTGTTTCAATTATACTGTGTTGCAGTACATTGCATTTCAACATCATGTTTTACCATGTTCAATTACCCTCTATACACATTGCATTGTATGCGTGCTATGCTTTACTGACATGTGTTCAATTACCTTTTATACACATTGCATTGTATGCGTGCTATGCTTTACTTACATGTGTTCAATTACCTCCTCTATACACATTGCATTGTATGCGTACTATGCTTTACTGACATGTGTTCAATTACCTTTTATACACATTGCATTGTATGCGTGCTATGCTTTACTGACATGTGTTCAATTACCTTTTATACACATTGCATTGTATGCGTGCTATGCTTTACTGACATGTGTTCAATTACCTTTTATACACATTGCATTGTATGCGTGCTATGCTTTACTTACATGTGTTCAATTACCTCCTCTATACACATTGCATTGTATGCGTGCTATGCTTTACTTACATGTGTTCAATTACCTTTTATACACATTGCATTGTATGCGTGCTATGCTTTACTTACATGTGTTCAATTACCTTTTATACACATTGCATTGTATGCGTGCTTTGCTTTACTTACATGTGTTCAATTACCTCTTTTATACACATTGCATTGTATGCGTGCTTTGCTTTACTAACATGTGTTCAATTACAAATTTTCTATACACACTGAATGCGTTGTCACGCACTTTCGATTGCATTGTCATGAATATTGCTAACAGTGTCATACCTGTTAAGTTTGTTTTCTTTTCAGGCACGATATTGTATGTACGGCTCATTAGAGGCCGGTGAAACCGGACGAACCGCACAGGTATTGTATCTCCCGAGTTGAGACGTATTGAGAATGCCATAATTCTCTTACACCCTTTCTGCATTGTAGTGTAGACTGTTGCATGTTAGCTTATAACTGTCGCATGTATGCTTCATTACAGCTTTCTTTGCATTTTCATAAAGTTATGCTAGGCTTCTTGCATTTTCAGTTGCATTTTGCCCCTGCCCTCGGGCGCATATCTTGTTTGCCTTGTATGTTTGTCCAAGTCTTCGGCCTTGTCAAAAATGGGTCGTCTCTGGGCTTTGACATTCACTCCCGTCATTGTTATGACTTTCAAGTTCTGTCAAAGAGGGGCAACTATAGACACCCCATTTTTGACCGTCCTCAAGACTTGGACATCACCGCTCGAACACCCGGTGATTATCCATGTTTGTGTTCGTTTTGAGTTCCCGGAGGTCCCGACTGCGCGCCGTGCCTCAGGATCTCTTAACCGGTTTGTTCTGTGCTTGGTTTTCCACCAAGACTTGTGTGTGTTTGCATTTGAGGGTAGGGGAAGGCTTGTTAGCCCTCCCTAGAACCCACCGGCTGCCTCATACCTCCACCGGCTATCCCTTGTAGCCATCGGCACTATTTTATTCAAATCCTTGGCCGATCGGCACTACATGATGCCGGCCGGCACCTTTTTGTGCCTGGATCTTTTTGGCCGCCGGTGACCCTTCTCGAACCCCACGATGGTGCATGCCACCGTGCCACCGGATTACACCATCACCCTCCCCTGCATAACATTGCACCCTTTGCCCTTTGAACCCCTTGAACCTTCTAGAAGCTTGAACCCTTGGCCAAGCTTCTTGGAGAAGCTTGGCCAGCTGTCTTGGCTTCCCTTGGAAGCTAGAAACCCTTTGCACCCTTTGAACCTTTTTGGTCTTGCTTAGCCATTAAGTTTAGAGCCTTTGGTTGCCTATATAAGGACCATTCATCTCCATTGCTCAAGGGTTAGAGATTTTAGGTCAAGAACCAGAGAATATACATACATTCTCTGATATATATCCATATATATCTATATCTCCCCTCCTCTCCTCTTGTGTGTGTGTTTTAGGCCCTAAATAGTGTGTTTTACCTCACTTTTGCACCATTACACACACTATTACACCTAGCTCCGAGATTGGAAGACTTGGAGGTTTGTTTTGAGTGATTTTGGACTAGTTTTGATCACTTGGAGAGGGCTGGACCACCTGTTCTTCATTGGTTCTTCAAGGGTGAGCTTTTCACTTTAGTTTCCCCGTTCTTGCAACTCATTTCTACCCTCTTTACTTTGTGTTTTTGGATTTGTGTTTGACATAAAAAAGTCTTGTTTTTACTTGTTCTTGAACTTTCATTAAGGTCATTTTATGGTTTGAGTTAAGACTCATCACTTTAAGCCTTGTTTGGCCCTCTTTGGTGTCTTTTTCTTAGGCCTTCTTGTTTTGGTGTTCTTGGATCTTCTCACCACTGAAAACCAGTGGGTTTTCAGTGAGGATGATATTTTCGAGCCTCATCTAAGGGAGAGACACCCCTCTCCCTTTGGTCCTTTGGTTGGCCTTTGTTTTGACTTATGGCATAGCATGTGTGCATGTTTGCATTTGGCTTCATTTCAGGGTTTTTGGGGCTGTTTTAGGTCATGTTTGATCTCTGTTTTTGGTTGGAATTGTAGCCTCTAACATGCTTCTCATACCTCCTTTGAAATGCTCTCTTGTATGCCATGTTTTGAGGTTGTGACTCTTGCATGCTTAGGCTTAGTTTCATGACGATATTAGTATTGTTTTGCCATGTAATAGGGCTGTGAGCCACTGTTTTGGACACCCTTGGTATGCTTGATGTGCATGTCTTGCATTTTAGGCTTGTAAGCCTTGCTTGTATGGAGCTCTAGCATGTATAGTTTGTTTTGATCTAATGATTTGGCATCATTATAGGTGGTATTTCAGTCCCTATTTCATGTTCAAATACCTCCATTTATCATCTCCTTCATGCTTTAGAATGTTGGTCTTTTATGCCTTAAAAAGAGCATTGTGCATGCTTCCATGATTAGTGTATTTTTGGGGTGGCCTTGGGGGGATTTGGGTGTATTCCCACATGCTTAAAATCTGTTTTTGTTTGTTGAATGCATGCCATGAGTGGTTGTATGAATGATGTCAAATTACTCTCTTTGGTGTCCTAGACTTGGGCCCATTGAATAGCATGCTTGTGAGGCATTTTGATCATGTTGAGAGGCTTGTTTTGCCACTGTTTTTGGGAGTTCGAGGGCTGTCCTTCATGGCTTAAGTCCATTGTTGCATGCTTACTTCATGATTGTTGCTTGCTTGGTCAATGTAGCCTTGAATGTATGCTTGTTAGTTCCATGTTTAATTGGCCCATCTTGCATGCCATTGGTATCCTACATACTTTAGCTCTTTGCATGCTTAATATGATAGGTTGCATTGCATTTGAGCCTTGCTTGCATACTTGCATCTCATAGCTTGGTTTGGGGTTGTCAAGTTAGCCTAGGATTGAGGGGAGTTCACATTTCAAGTGGTGTAACTCACCTCAATCCTTGGTCACTAAGGCCCTTGATCTCCATATGATAGGGACTTAGCCTTCATTTGTTGTGTTGCATGCATATTTACATTAAAATGAGCAATCTTGGTTCCTTAGGCTATCATGCATCAAATGCACAATTGATAGCCCTAGAACCAAGAGCCACACCCCCTTGAGTCCCTTAACATGATAGGAGGTGTTGGACATGCTCACATTTGCCCAAAAACCATGCCTATGCATTGCTGTCTGTCAGCTGCCATCCGTCTGCAGAACTTTCACGACAATAGTGCCGACCGCACTATTTTTGTGCCGATAATTACTAAGTGCAGCCGGTACACCAGAAGAAGCCGATGACTACACTGCCTAGCCGGTGGGGCATTTCAGACCACTTGGGAGGTATTCCAGAATTTTGGGAATTTTTGGAGAGGCGGGACAGTAAAAACAGAAGCTGCAATGCCATGGCATAGGTTTTCCGGGCGAGTCGCGACGAGCATGCATCATTCGCGTCCATTTGTTTTATTTGTTTAATTTAATTTTGGTAATTAGAATTTGTAATAATTTATTTATTCATTTCTTTCTTCTGGCCTCAGATTATTTATTTGTTCGGTCCTCCCGAGTGAGGGCAAAATGTAATAAGTGTGGGTGAGTGTGATGCATGTCTTCCAACCCCGCTTCTTTCTAACCCTTTTATTTACCCGCCAAAGTGGTAGATTAGGGCATTTTAAATTAGCATACCTTATGCAATGCATGCGTGCATCCATGCATTTGTTTACATGCACCGGGCTCGGTACATCATACAAACTGCATTGCAATTTTCAAATTCCAAAATTGAATACGTGCTATGTGATAGCATTTCATATGCCATGCTTAGGATAGCCGAGCCTGTCTAACTGCATTTTTGCCTGTGTTGCATTAGTCATTCAACATGAACTAGGTCATGCATTGTTTTGCTAACTAGTTTACTGTTTTGGCATGGAGTACGAGGTGAGCTTTTATGCTTTAGCATACCGCATGCGTGTGAGTGTTGCCATGACAGTAGGATTGCCATGCTAAATGCTTACATGATAAACTGTATGAGCGCTTTGTGGATGGAGGTTGGATTGCTTGAGTTGGGAATACTCCTTGAAATCAGATTTTAGCCTACTTACGAGTAGCAAAATCTAACACGTTTTTGAGACAAAACGGATCGCAATGTTTATTTCCAAATTAGGCAATCTAGTCTATACTTGTTTGTCAGGCGCATAACATAGTAATTCTAGGCTAATAACCGAATAAGAACATATAATGTTTTCAAAAAGGATATCATGATTAGTAGAGGCCGGTCTTCGACCGAAAGGGTGCTCATAGTGACCTTCCCGATCGTACCCAAGCTCCGAGCCAAGACACTTTGGTGATGACGACATGTGGCCTTCTGACCGAGTCGGTTTCCTAAATTTCGAAAAATAAAATATTTAGGTGGCGACTCAGAATCCGCAAAGCAGTCCATGTTTGGCACTACTTTTCAAAAAAATCTGTTTTCTCAAACGATTTGCCGGATTTGGACTCTTTGGTTCAGATTTAGAACCGCGACACAAATCGAGTCCGCACTGTAGAGAGAGGCCCACGGGCGCGTCTACAGTCCAACTCTTAATCCTCTTGGTAACAGCTGAATATTTACATTCACAAGGATTTAAAAACCTACTAAGGTAATAAATAGCTTGCTCTTTGCCTTCTTCGTTGTCTTGGGCTAAGAAAGCTCCCAATGAATCTTCTACTGCAGCTATGTACAACTTCAAAGGCTTGTTCCCCTTTGGTGGCATCAGCACTGGAGGGTTGGCCAAGTAGGCTTTGATACCTTCAAAAGCACTTTGATGCTCTGCTGTCCACACAAATTCCTCTTCATCTTTCAGCCTTAACAAGGAAGAAAATACTTTAGTTTTCCCTGCAGTGTTAGAAATGAACCTTCGAAGAAAGTTAACCTGCCACAGGAACCTTTGTAATTCTTTCTTACTTGATGGAGGCCTAGCTTCAATGATGGCTTTAACTTTATTCTGATCAATCTGTATTCCTTTCTTGTGGACTACATAACCCAAGAAGTTTCCAGATGATACACCAAAAGCACACTTAAGAGGATCAAGTTTCAACTTCAACTTCCTCATTCTTTCGAAAGCTGCTTCTAAATGAAACAAATGCTCCTCCATGTTGGGATTTCACCACAATGTCATCAATATAACATTCTAGATACCCTCCAATGAGATCATGAAAGATAGTGTTCATAGCCCTTTGATATGTAGCCTCAGCATTCTTCAGACCAAATGGCATTTTAATCCATTCGAAGGTGCCAATATTCCTGTGACATCGAATCTTTGTCTTGTGGATATCTTCCTCTGCAATGCATATTTGGTTATAACTAGAGTGGCCATCCATCATCGATAAAACTTGATGCCCTGCTGAACTGTCTACCAGCAGATCCACTATAGGCATAGGGTACTTGCAACGACCCCAATATGCGTAGATTCAACTATATCTATTAGAATTGAAGCTAGGTGTAATGGAAAGTTGTTAAAGGTTTGGTGAATGTTTATGGAGGATCTCATGTTTTATTTTTGGACTTGGGGATTTGGATTGAGGTGGTAAAATGATGGTAAAGTAAGATTGAACCAAAGAATTTAATTCGGATAGTTATTTTACGAACAGCTGCCACTCTTTTGCCCTTTTCTTTGTCCACACTTTGAATTTGGATATGAGGTTAGAACCATTGGAAAGCTTATTTCCGGGGCTTCAATTTGGACACAAGAACGACCTAAAACGGAGTCCGGATGGGAGAGTTACACCTGTTTGAAGTTTTGGAATCAGGTCCGCTCGAGCGGGAATAGGTCCGCTCGAGCAGGGGTTTCAGGCAGCAGCTTTAAAATCGTGATTTTGGGCCATTTCTTGATATTTTCTTTTCCTCTTTTCTTTCCTCTTCTTCCTAGTCCGAAACCCTAGCCCCAAACCCTTGAATTCCTTTACTTTGATCATGATCCACCATGGTTTTTGGCATCAAGGAGGGAGAATAAGGGAGGATCAATGTTTTTACCCGATTAGAACTTGGATTTGTGAAGGCTCCTTCTCAAGCTCACCCTTTTGCTTGATTATTGAGGTAAGAGTTTAATACTCATCAATATTTACATCCATAGACAGATTTGAGTTATTCCCATTGTTTAATTGTGCAAATTTTATATATTTGAAGTATATAGAAGGAATTAAGAGATTTTGGGAATTTCGGGTTTGAACAATGGGGATTTTGGAAGGTTATGGTTGTTTTAAGTATGAAATTGATGATTGAAATGTTAAAGGAATGTATATTACATGTAGATTTGTTTTGATTAAGTTGTTTTGCAAAAGTAAGGTTGAAGGTTTGAATGTAAAGTTGGAACTCAAATTGGAAATCCAGATTTTTCAGAAATTTGCTCGGCGGCGGAAGTCCCTTTCGGCGAAACTGTTTCTCAGCTTTTGTATTTTGTGCGATCCGCTCGGCGTAAAGTGGCGCTCGAGCGGGGAACCCATTTTCAGGCAAAATTATTGTTTGTTCAGTTTTGAATGCTCAGTCCTCTGGTATTTTTAGAATAACTTTCTGATGACTTTAAAATGATTATAAATTCATATGAATGTAATGGCTCATGAAAGAATTTCTTAATGATTTAAGAGGGAAAGAGAGTTAATTTGTAAGTTATGATTGTGTGCAGAACGCACTCCGGGAGGACAAGCGCTCCATTGTAACTCTGTGAGTAATAGTACTACAAATGTACAAATATGCCTTGTTTACCATTAAGAATATTGTTAACAGCATTCTATTTTTCGTGAGCTAATATGGTAACGTGTTTGTTGATTGAGAATTGATGTGAACATTGAAAGAGTTAGCACACATCGGTATGATTCTGAACCTACTCCGTATTTTGAGTTATGGCTATTGATTATTGTCAATATACCATCCTATGAATTACCCATACTTCTGTATACGAATTGCATACAGCTATTAACACTGTAAAGTTGGTTTATAAGTTATTCCGGCCTGTTGATGTTATGGTATCTATATACATTACATAATTGTACGTATGTATGTCCGAAAGCGTGCAAGCTATATATACTTTGTCTTGTGTTATGACTATCAACAACGTTTTGTTAAACTTATGTTATGTATTTTCAGATACCATGATACTGAAATGATTGATTTTTGAAAAGCTATGATATGTTGGAAATGAAGCGAGCGAATGTTGAGTTTTCTAAAAGTATTTGTGGCACCCTTAGTCCGATGGCCCTCGCCTGGGTAACAATACCGTGGCTGTTGGTATCAGCTTTGTGGTCTTTGGACCTACCTGTTGTGGTCTTCGGACCTACCTGCTGTGGTCTTTGGACCTACCTGCTGTGGTCTTCGGACCTACTTGCTGTGGTCTTTGGACCTACCTGCTGTGGTCTTTGGACCTACCTGTTGTGGTCTTCGGACCTACCTGTTGTGGTCTTCGGACCTACCTGATCTGATGGCTAATGGGTGTACCACATATGATCTTATGCAAAATCTGAATATGGAAATAATTATGAAAATGATTACGAAAATGGTTTGGAATTCTGGAAATGCATAAGACTCTGTTTCTGATAAGATTATGTTTATGATATTTCTAGACCGTTAGGTCGTTCTAATATTATCTAGTATGGAGCAAAGTGCTGTACGAAACGAAGTGCTACACTTTGGTGGGAGCCACCTCTGGAATCGTCTGAGCCACCTCTTGAGTCCATACATTGGTTATTTCATTACCACGCTTTATGCGTTCTGTTACCACGCTTATGCGTTCTGTTATTACCGTTATGTTCTGGGCCGATGGCCGTTTTGTTATTTCTGTTACTTCTGATATTCTGGACCTATGGTCGTTCTGCATCTGTAGGCTTATGGCAATTCTGTATATATACTGAGCTTAAAGCTATTCTGTTACGGAAGTTGGACCCATGTCTTTTGGAAATAATTATGGAATGTAGTTAATCTTATATATATGCAGTTATATGTTTGATTATTCAGGTTAATTATTACATTGTTTATGTACTATTATTCACTGAGTGCGCTCATTCTGTATTTTGTCTGTCTATTTCTGTAGGTAACCATCCGGGAATTCAGTCCTAACCTTTAAGGCTTGTGTCTCTCTTGTCACCTTTGATGCGTCCAGGCACCACCTAAAGCCGTGCATTTTGTAAAGTATTTTGTAAAGTTTTAAGGAGTTTTGATTTATGCTTTGGACGTCTATTTATGGTAGATTGTATATAATTCCTTCTTCATTAATATTTTTATTATTTGTGGGGTTGAGTCAAGGCATATGTGTGCAAACTTTCTGTATAATATTTACTCAGTGTGATGTTGAGATCCTGGCATGTTAGGAATAGCTCAATGGATGTTATTCTATGTATTGTATATTCTTGTATGCTTCCGTTCAGGCCCCGTATGATATATATATAACAGGTTTAGTGTCCATTTTCGAATGGGTCATGCCCAAACTTTTAGGGGCGGGTTTGGGGCGTGACAGTACTCATCTTTAGGAGTTGCTAGATTTAAGTTTCTGAAATCGATGCATACCCTCATTTTGCTATTCTTCTTAACTACAGGCACAATATTAGATAGCCATTCAACATACCTGGCTGTCCTAATAAAGTCTGCCTTGAGTAGTCTAAGAATTTCTTCCTTGACCTTCTGAATTACTTCTGGACTCATCCTTCTTGGTTTCTGCTTGTATGGCTTGAAATTAGGCTTCATAGGGAGCCTATGTTCCACCAATGATCTATCCAATCCTAGTAGTTCATTATAAGACCATGCAAAGCAATCTTTGTATTTTTTTAGAACAACCAATAATTGGTCTCTGTCCAGAACATTCAAGCAAGTACTTATATAGGTGGGCTGCTGCACAGAACCTTCCCCTAAATTCACTTCTTCTAAGGAGTCTTGCGTCTGAGAACTCATTAAAGCTTCTTCTTTGGTTTCTTCAACCTTCGAAGCAACCTTTTCGCCTTGTTCTGCTCCTAGGTTCTTTAATTCGACATCTCTGCCCTCTTCCTCATAGACAAAATCTATCCATAAGCCGTCTTCTTCCTGTATCTCTTGGACTTTTGTTTCAATGTCCAATGCACAGTATTTCCCAAAGGTCAAACTTCCGACTTTGTCGCTCTTGTTCTGACCAATTATCATGGCCTCTCTCTCTTATACATGCTTTACGGACTATTGCTTTTACGTCCAATGATGAGAATTTAATCAGAGCCAAGGACTTGGCTTCTCGTTCTTCACTTCTTTGCCTATAACCAGGCATCATTGTCATCTTTCACGACAACCTCTTCATCAGCACTTTCTTGGACTAAGTGCTTCAGGTGTGTTACTTCCTCATCAGCCGTCACTTCGGCTGAGCCATCAGTTTTCCTTAGTATACTGAGTGGTGTCACTCCCTCAACATACAACTTGGCCTCTGCAAAGTCTGCACAGGCTATGAAGGGTTGAGGATCTGCATCAATCTCCTTTGTCTCTCCATTGCCCAGGGCCATCATGATTTTCTGATACAAAGAGGAAGGCACACATTTGTTAGTGTGGATCCAATCTCTCCCAAGTAAGGCATTATATTTAGCATTCTTTGTCGATTCTGAAGAATCTTTGTCATGCGATCCTGGTTCCCACACTCAGGTTAATGGGCAGAATCCCTTAAGCCATCTGTTTATCTCCAGCAAAGCCAGCAATAGTTGTGCTGGTAGGGATCAACCTGGGATTCTTTTTCCCTAGTTTCTTCAAAGAAGATTTCGGTAATAAGTTTACCACTGCTTCATTGTCTATTAGGACTCGGTTTAGCTGTATCCCATCAAAGAAAGCCTTGATGTACAAAGGCTTGACATGTTGGGTCATGGAATTCGAGGGATATTCAAAAGGATATGAGAGGTTGATGCTCACCTCTTCCCCGCTTTCACACTCAGTTTCCATTGGAGTAGCCATTTAAGAAGCATCCTGTACCATACTCACTTGTGACTCTTCGCTAGAGACAGGAATTGGATCCATATCTTGGTCACCCTGATCCTCATTTTCAGCCTGGAATTCATGAGGTAGTATGTGTACCATATTGACTGACACAGGGGGAAATGAGCCAAACTGGATGGCTGGCTGTACCTTCTTCCTCTCTTGGCTACCTTGCTCAGTGTCTTCAAGAAGATCCTCCATCTTTGCACTCGTACTTCATTGATAATCGATCCCTTCAAGGATCCTTCTCAATCGGTTCTTGATCGAACGTTTGTTCAGCCATGAAGGCTTCGAACATTTCTTCTTCCGCCATTTCCTTCTTTTGGCTCATGCCAATCTCTTCATCCGTTTCGCTATCACTTTCCATCAGAGCCTTCTCCAACCCTGCCAAACTAGACTTCTCCCTGGCCTTTAGTTCAGAATGAACTTGGGCCAATTGTTCTCTGCTACAAACCACTTTACTTTGTAGAGTCAGTTTTGGAGTATGGTCTGACTTCGAAGTATTCTTTCATACATCTTGACTGTGAAGAACTCTCTCCACTTTCTTCAGATCTTCACAGTGCTTGGGTGTACCTGCGCTGAATCTTCCTCCTTTGTGATCTGGAAATAACTGGAACCATATTTGGTTCCTTTGTCTTTGGGTGTTTCAGCAATACCAGTTGTTCGGAGCCACCAAAGGAGGCTTGACCATCCTGCCTGTGATTTCAACATCTCTCCTGGCAGAGACTTCCCTAGGTTTGTTTTGCATTACAAACCAATCTGGAACTCCAGGTACCCAAGAGCTTACTGATTCAGATGTTGAGTCACCTTTTTCCACCTTCGAAGCCATCTTCGAAACTGGCCGTGGAGGTAAGTGCTTGGTTCTGGTCTCATGCTTCAAGCTTGATTCTGGCCTTTGATGGAGGTGGCCATTTTCTGTTCTGTGTGAGGTTGGTCTGGGGGACCAATCTCTGGCTTTAGTCCCATAACCTGAACTCCTCTCCAATCTTCTTTCAAAATGTTTGCTCTCCATTCTGTAGCAGTTAAGTGGCCTAGACTCATACAAGGGCCTTTTGCCTTTAGCATTTATTCTGTCAACTGCAGGCTCAACCACTAATGGTCGCTGCCTATCACTAGCCGGGTACGGCCTTTTGTTGTAAGCGTTGGTTGATTTAGGACGTCTCTGAACATCCCCATAGTATTGTTTCCCATCAATTGGAAGCCCCTTCAACCATTTGTAGCTTAGTCTACATCTGGGACACATCCTCTGCATTACAGCTGCTTCCAAGGAATCGTCATCCAGTATTTCTTCATCAGAGTGTTCCTTCTGATGTGAGAAACCTTGTCCAATAACTGGCGGGTTTCTAGTCTCCTTGTTGGCAGCTGTCTGGTTGGCAATATGCATTTGCACATTGACCTCTTCCAATTCCTGCAGAGATAGATTCTGAAAGTTTGGTACAACCACATTAGCCGCGCTTTCTCTAACTTCTGGAAACGGGTTACTGTCAATTCCCATGGCTTTTTCTGTTTTGGCTGGGAACTTCAGACTTCCTTTCCGGATTTGCTCTTGGATCCTGTCTCGAAAAACAATGCAGTTTTTAGTCGAGTGAGACCAAGAATTATGCCATTTACAGTATACTTTTCCTTTAAGTTCATCTGGAGATGGCAGTTTTACTCTTTTTGGTAACTTAAGGAAATTGGCTGCAAGCAAATGATCAAAAATGTCATCTGCTTTTGTTAAATCGAAAGAGTACTTTCTGTGAAAGTCTTTCTTTTTAAACTGCTGGTCGATGGTTGTATCCTTATGAATTAATGCTTCACAGATTACAGGTTCTTTGCCCACAATCTCTGCTGCATTGACCTCATAATTGGGATCTCTATAATGTCTTATACGAGGCATTATTTCGATCTTGTTCCTCCTCTAGTAATGCTTCATATCGAGACACCTTATAGGTTAAATTAACGCCTTGACAGCTAACAGCTGGATAGTCATTCGATTGCGGTGGCATTAAAACGGGGACACGCCGCAATACAACAAAACGGTCTATTTCTGTGCCCCTTACCATACATCCAGTTCGTGGGTCACCACTGGACCACAGAAATATATCTTCAAACTTAGGCGTATATGCAGCATTAGGAAACCGGTCCAACACAACGACAAATTCACATTGACCATTATCAAATATACCAGATGGATCAATGGCCACAGTTTGTTCTGCAGTCTGAGTAGGGGCATCACGCATGTCGCCGCTGAGGCCGTGTATCGGAAGAACCGGAGAGACCACCAGTTTGACGTAACACTACACCCTGGATATAGAGCGATAACAGCTTCAATTTCTGAGATAGTCGTTCATCCCTTTCAGTGCCAACCTCCGGCAAATCAAAATGAAAAAAATGAGGCTCATCATACGGGAGAAAATCATCAATCCTCCAGATGGAATCACACAACGATTTAGACACAAATCGTTTTTTTTTGTAATAACTTTGTTTCCGTAGTTTAAAATATCTTCGACCGAAAACAATAGATCTGCTCGTGGTTGTCCAACGGCGACTAAAATTTAGTTTAGTTCTGGCGGTGTATGGACGCCGTTGCGAAAAACGGAAAGTAGTCGCCATAATCGATGATGTCACCCCACCATTAAATGCATCACATTGATTTTATTTTATAGGCGTAATATGTTGACCGTGACATGGGTCAACATGAACAGGTGAAAGTATATAAATAACTGTTTCTGTATAACGTATGGCCATTATTAATCACAGATCACAAACGATGCAGAAAACCACCATCATGGGCCATACGTATGTTAACTGTTCACCTTTTCGCTTGCGCTTCCCTTTAAATTTAAATTTTCCGCTTGCACTTGCCTTTATCGACTTTTAATCTTGGCCGTAGATCTGGGCGCGGAGCGGAGACACTAGCCGACAACACGTCTCAAAATGCGGAAGGGAGCACCAATCCAGGGAAAACACGTGGCGCGGGGGGAGCGTCCCAGGTAATATTAGTGGGACGCTCCTGGGCACCTATATAACTCACTCCCTAACTCTCTTCCAGCAGTATAGTTTTTGGGAGAGTGACTTACGTCATCCGAGAGAGTTAGTGACGTCATAGAGAGTGAGTTATGGCATCAATGCGACGTCGTTTTAGAGTCATCGTTTTAAATTAATTATTCTCCCAACTCTGTGAAACGGGATATATAAGAACATGAATTAGCCATTGATGCCCCAACTGAGAATTGTGTGTCTGACAATTCTAACATACCGCTGCGCTATCATAATGTCTGAAGAAATACAACAAGCCGATCTTACAGATAGTCTCCATGAAAATGAAGAAGGAGATTTGGAAACCCAAATCATAGACGCGACATCAAACTTACCAGTATCCAACATACCAATAACAAATCCAAAGATAGGCGATGCAGTGTGGCAGAAAATCACATTCAAGTCGATGATTATTGACAAATGCAAGTTAAGCTACAGGCCACAATGTCCATTTAATTCTACTGGCCGCGTCGAAGTGGAAATACGAGACACACGGTTACGAGCGGACGATCAATTACAGGCCCGCTTTACGTTTCCAGTTACATGCCCAGTAGACATCACATATTTTGGAAACGCCTATGCTGCCGCAGATAAGAAAGGATGCCCATGGACAGCGTCGTACAAATTGCTACAAACAAACATCAACGATGATGTGAAATATTGCAAAATGAAAGCCACATTGGCTTTCCAAACATCATCGTTCCCAGATAAAGCACTAGCACTGGTAAGAAATGGCGATCCCAAATGTTTCTGGCTCAATTATGACAAGTTGTCATCAAATTATGATCGGATTTCATTTAATCCGCCATTGCCGTATGTTCATCCATTTACAGACCGATATGGGCCATCCCGAGATATCTGACAATGGGTTGATGACAACATAAAGGACGAGGCCGAAAGACCGCATATGCCCAAGAGCATTATAATTGAAGGCCCATCTAGAATTGAGAAAACATGTTGGGCCCGGTCTTTGGGGCCCCATAATTATTATTCTGGCCACATCGATCTGAGGGACCACAAGGATGACCCATTGCTGTATATCTGCTGGGCCCAACATGTTTTCCCAATTCTAGATGGGCCTTCAATTATAATGCTCTTGGGCCTATGCGGTCTTTGGGCCTCGTTCTTTATGTTGTCATCAACCCATTGCTGTATATCTCGATGGAATGGATGAACATACGGCAATGGCGGATTAAATGAAATCCGATCATAATTTGATGACAACTTGTCATAATTGAGCCAGAAACATTTGGGATCGCCATTTCTTACCAGTGCCAGTGCTTCATCCTTGGTGATGGCAGCAAGTGCGTTAGCTCAACTGGCCAAGTTTAACTAAAACTAATCATGCTTAGTCGCCAAGAAAGAGATTTCACTGAGTAATTGTAGCTTAACGATATTAGTTTAACACAAGCACCTCATTTAAGGTTTTCTAAATCGCCTTAGCGTTCAATTCTCAAGTACAAAAGGATGAATTAGAATCCCCTTTAATTTTCGTCCTATTTCCTTTTCTTTTCTCTAACTGTCACTTCTGGCTCTGAAGAAGAAAGTTTCTCTTGAACTCCATTCGTCCTTCTAAATCATTCTCTCTTTTGCTCTGGGAACTAATTAAGCTTGGGCAACCAATAGTTTCGTTAGGTTATGTGGCCAAGTTTAACTCAAACTAATCTTGCTTAGCCCTCCAAGAAAGAGAATTTACAGTGTAATTGTGGCTTAACGATATTAGTCTAACTTAAGAACCTCATTAAATGTTTTATGAATCACCTAGGTGTTCAATTCTCATGTGTCCAAAATGTTGAATTCGAATTCCCTTTAATTTTAATCCTATTTCTCTTTCTTTTCTCTAATTTTCCTTCCCCATCCATCTCTCTTTTGTTCTAGGTACTAATTAGCTTATACAACTAATTGTTTCATTAGCTTACGTGGCCTAGTTTCACTCAAACTTATGTTTCTTAGCCTCCAAGGAAGCGAATTTACTGAGTAATTGTAGCTTAACGATATTAGTTTAAACCCCTCATTTAAGGTTTTGTAAATCACCTACAATTCTCAAGTACAAAAAGGGTTGAATTAGAATTCACTTTAATTTTCATCCTATTTCCCTTCCTTTTCTACAACTTTCACTTCCACCTCTCAAGAAGAAAGTTTCCCTTCAACTCTCCCCGTCGTTCTAAATCATTCTCTCTTTTGCTCTATGAACTAATTAGCTTGGGCAACTAACGGTTTCATCAGGTTAAGTGCCTAAGTTTAACTCGAACTAATCTGGCTTAGCCTCCAAGAAAGAGAATTTACGGAGTAATTGTAGCTTAACGACATTAGTTTAACTTAAGCACCTCATTTAATGTTTTCTAAATCACCTAAGTGATCAATTCTCATGTCCAAAACGTTCAAATTAGAATTTCCTTTAATTTTTATCCTATTTCCCTTTATTTTCTCTAACTTTCTCTTCAGGTTCTCAAGAAGAAGGATATTCTCTAACTCTCTCCGCCCTTCTAAATCAGACCCTCTTTCGCACTAGGAACTAATTAGCTTAGGCAACTAATAGTTTCATGAGGCCAAGTTAACTCAAACTAATCTTGCTTAGCCTCCAGGAAAGACAAGTTACGGAGTAATCGTGGCTTAACGATATTAGTTTAACTGAAGCACCTCATTTAATGTCTTCTAAATCACCCAAGTGTTCAATTCCCATACCCAAAAAGTTGAAATTGAATTCCGTTTAATTTTTTTTTATCCTATTTCCCTTTCTTTTCTCTAACTTTCTCTTCTCTGACCATTCTCTTCTAGTTCTAAAGAAAAAAGATATTCTCTGACCCTCTCCGCCCTTCTAAATCATTCTCTCTTTTGCTCTAGGAACTAATTAGCTTAGGCAACTAATAGTTTCATTAGGTTAAGTGGCCAAGTTTAACTCAAAGTAATCTTTCTTAGTCGCCAAGAAAGAGATTTGACTGAGTAATTGTAGCTTAACGATATTAGTCTAACTTAAGCGGCTCATTTAAGGTTTTCTGAATCACCTTGGCGTTCAATTCTCAACTACAAAAGCATTGATTAGAATTCCCCTTAACTTTAATCCTATTTCCCTTTCTTTTCTCTGACTTTCACATCTAGCTTTCAGGAAGAGAGTTTCTCTCTGACTCTCTCTCTCTCTCTCTGTCCTTCTCCATCCTTCTCTCTTTTGTTCTGATTTGACTGAGTAATTGTAGCTTAACGGTATTAGTTTAACTTAAGCATCGCAATCAAGGTTTTCTAAATCACCTTAGCATTCAATTCTCAAGTACAAAAGGTTGAATTATAATTCCCTTTAATTTTCATCCTATTTCCCTTTCTTTTCTCTAACTTTCACTTGCAGCTCTGAAAAAGAAAGTTTCTCTCTAACTCTCTCCGTTCTGCTAAATCATTCTCTCTTTTGCTCTCGGAACTAATTAGCTCGGGCAACTAATAGTTTTATTAGGTTAAGTGGCCAAGTTTAACTCAAGCTAACCTTGCTTAGCCTCCAAGAAAGAGAATCTACGGATTCATTGTGGCTTAACGTTATTCGTTTAACTTAAGCACATTAAGAGCACCTCACTTAATGTTGTCTAAATCTCCTAAGTGTCCAATTCTCGTGTCCAAAATGTTGAATTTCAATTCCATTTAATTTTTATCCTATTTCCCTTTCTTTTCTCAGACTCGCTCTTTTTTTGGGGTGAGTAAGTCATAAAATAAAACAAAAAACTTACACCGCTACAAGGGGCCCTCGTTCCCAAGGAGAAAGATTCTCTCTAAACTCTCTCCGTCCTTCTCCGTCCTTCTCTCTTTTGTTCTTAGTGCTAATTGGCTTATGCAACTAATTGTTTCGTTAGCTTACGTGACCTAGTTTCACTCAAACTAATATTGCTTGGCCTCCAAACAGGAAAATTTACTTAGCAATTGTTGCTTAACAATATTAGTTTAAGCTCGTTATTTACGGTTTTGTAAATCACCTAAGTTTTCAATTCTCAGGTCCAAAAGGATGAATTTGAATTCCCTTTCATTTTCATCCTATTTCCCTTTCTTCTCTCAAACTTTCTCTTCTACCACTCAAGGAAGAAAGTTTCTCTCTAACTCTTTCTTTTTCTTCACTAACTTTCTCTTCTTGCTCCCAGGAAGAAAGTTTTTCTCTAAATCTCTCCGTTCTTCTCCATCGTTCTCTCTTTTGTTCTAGGAACTAATTTCTTTAGGCAACTAATAGTTTCATTAGTTTAAGCGGCCAAGTTTGTCTCAAACTAATCTCGCATAGCCTCTAAGAAAGAGAATTTATTTAGCAATTGTAGCTTAGCGATATTAGTTTAACTTAAGCAACACATTTAATTTTTTCGAAATCACCTAAATGTTCAATTCTCAAGTCCAAAAGGGTGAATGCGAATTCCCTTTAATTTTGATCCTTTTTCCTTTTCTTTTCTCTAACTTTCACATCTAGCTTTCAAGAAGAAAGTCTCTCTCTATCTCTCTCTATCTTTCTCCAACCTTCTCTCTTTTGTTCTAGGAACTAATTAATAGCTTAGGCAGCTTATAGTTTCATTAGCTCAACTGGCCAAGTTTAACTAAAACTAATCATGCTTAGTCGCCAAGAAAGAGATTTTTTTTTTTTTTTTGGGTGAATAAGACATGAAATAAAAAACAACATAAATACACAGCTACAAGGGGCATACCCCAGGACCTAACGAAAAACTATACGAGATTAGAGAACAAAAAACACCAAACCAGAAAAGCAAAGCCAGGACACAAACAGCTAACTAGACATGAATAGAAACAACCATAGAATAGAAATAAACCCCAAAATATGTGCATGGGCCGCATACATAAGAATGAGGACCATGAACACATCCAAATAGCAGCCTATATCTGTAACAAAATAGCCCAGCCCGTAAGTAAAGTTTAAAACCCATAGCAATCTCAAAACTAAAAAGCCATACACAACTCGTATGGCTAGGCCAAAAGGAGAGACAATTTAACAAACCAACATAGGTCCAGACACAGTAACAAAACAAGAAAATAAAGGAAAGACAACCATCCACACAGGCGCTACAAGCAGCCAACATCCAATACCAAAGAACTCGGAGACCCAAACTGTTCAACATCTGAAGACTAGTAGCACCGCAACCAGCAGTGGTGTTGCTGATCTGCCATTGCATGCTATCCCAATCGAGCTCAAACATTATAATAAACCCTGAAAGGACAGTCACGGGTAAGTACTTCCAAGAGGTATACAACAATCTGCTAGAACATAGAACAAAAACAATACACTCAATATAGATTCTCACAGCACTCGGCCCACTATTTAGGGGCTCACACCACTCAAGAGACTCTTCCTTATCCTGCACAAAAGGATATACAACAGATATTAGCTCAATATAGGGTCTCACTCCACTCAACCCACGGTAACTAAACTCACACCCCTCAACTTGTGCTTCCTTACCCTGCAAAAAAAGAAGTACAGTTGATAATAACATTAGTAAAGAATATGGTAGCTGAATACACTCAACCCTCATGTGTATTGATTTTTAATTCCTCTCAACACTCAACCCTCAATGAAATAGATGAATCCACAATGACCTCTGAGAATACCCTGCACAAAGAACAAACCATTAACCTTAAACACTCCATATTGCTCACCATCACTCAACCCACATATATAGGAACTCACTTCACTCAGCAGCCCTCCCATATCTGATAATATAGGGCTTCAAAATTGTTGTTGGAAGGTTCCATTGGTCAAGAAACCAGTTGTCACCCACTGATCGAGGCAGATTTTTAGTGGAGAGTATTCTATTTCTCACCATTTGGATTACAGATTTAATAACAACCTCTTCAGGTTTAAATTCTTTGTTAAAGACACGGTTATTTCTCTCAATCCAAATGTGGTAAACAGAGCATAGGAAAGCATTGCTAATAATATTGGCCCGAAGCGATTTACCCTTGGCCTCCTTCGCAGCAAATGAAACAATGTCAGGCCAACATAAAGCAGGCCAGTTTATGTTACATTTGACACCCACAACACCCCAAACTCTATTGGAAAAAATGCAATTGAAAAAGAGATGGGAGTGGCTTTCTCCAGGGTCATGGCAGAAGGGGCATTGGAAGTGAGTAGCTAAACCAAACAGAAGTAACCTATCACCAGTGAACAATCTGTTATGAATAGCAACCCAAACAATGAAACTGACTTTAGGGATCCTGTTAGGACCCCAAAGGAGTTTATGCCAATCCACTCTACCATGACTATTTCTCCAATGATTCCAGGCAGAGTGGATAGAAAACTTACCATCAGGAGTAAGCTTCCAGCTAACATGGTCACTCTGTGAAGAGTTAGGAACACAGCAATCAGGAGTTGATGAGATCAATTCCCGAATTTCCCATGAAACAGGAATAGGCCACTTCCAACATTGACCATCAACAATTTGACTGACTTTGGTCTCACTGTTGAGGCAAGAATCATACATAATTCTGTCCCCATACTTATTCCACAGAGGGCCAAGAGGGTGCCAATTGTCATACCAAAGGAAGGTAGAGTCGCCACACCCAATTTTGTGGGTGATTAGAGGAGACATCCAATTCCTAAGAGACAAAATTTTCCTCCAAACCCAGGAAGGGTCAGGGGGGATTTTGACTTTCCAAAAACTTCTACCCTTGAGTAAATATGATTTGACCCATTGACACCACATTGACATCTCACCACCAGAAAAAAGGAACCAGACATGCTTGGCGATAGCAGCTCTATTCCATATCTCAAGAGATTTAAACCCAAGACCCCCCTCATTTTTAGGGGCACACACAGAATCCCAAGCAATCTTGGCACTATGGGTTTTAAGATCGCTGCCGGACCAAAGGAAAGCACGAAGGATACTCTCAATCTCCCTAATAACCTTCTTAGGCAAGATAAATAGAGAGGACCAGTAAACTTGCATGGAAAAAAGAATGGATTGAATAAGCTGGCTCCTACCCGCATAAGACAAAGTTCTGTTAGTCCAATGCTTCACTCTGTTAGTAATCCTATCAATGAGAGGGGCACAATCAGTAGACCTCAATTTAGTGGTAATAAGAGGAACACCAAGATATTTAACAGGAAGAGTGCCCTCTCTGAATTTTGCAATACCAAGAATGGCGGTACGCAACCCCATCTCACAACCAGAAAAGTAGATGTTACTCTTACTGGGGTTAGGGGTAAGGCCCGAAAGAGAAGAGAATTCCTCCAGGCCTTCCATAATAAGCTTCACAGTCGACACATCGCCTTTGCTAAAGATCATGAGGTCATCCGCAAAACAAAGATTTATAATCTTAGTTTTCTCACATCTCCAATGAAACTTAAACAAAGGATGCCTAGACTTTTCATCTAAGATTTTGGCAAGAATCTCCATGGCTAGGGCAAACAAATAAGGGGACAAGGGGTCACCTTGGCGTAAGCCTCTAACCCCTTTAAAGTAGCCATTGAGGCTCCCATTGATACAAATAGAAAAGGAGGGGCTAGTAATGCAAGCCTGGATCCAGGAAACCATAACATGAGGAAATTCCATAGCCTTAAGAATATCAATAATGAATTCCCATCTCACACTATCATAGGCTTTCATGATGTCCACTTTCATGGCACACTTCGGGGTAGGGGACTTCCTATGATACCCCCTCATGAGCTCTTGGGATAAGAAAATATTGTCAGCTATTCTCCTCCCAGGAACAAAAGCTGACTGAACAGGGTCAACAAGATCAGGGAGAACAGTTTTGATCCTATTAGCGATGATCTTGGCAATGCACTTGTAAATAGTATTGCAGCAAGAGATGGGTCTAAAGTCACCTACTCTAACGGGATTAGGGACCTTAGGGATGAGAGCAATGATCGTACTATTGACAGCAGATAGAAGTTTACCAGACTCAAAGAAAGTCCTGATAGCTTGAGTAACCTCTCTTCCCACAATATCCCATGAACTTTTGAAAAAACCAGCAGAAAAGCCATCAGGGCCAGGGGCCTTGTTGGCTTTAAGAGACCAGAAGGTGTCCCTAATCTCTTTATCAGTCACAGGGCTAGCCAGCAGAGATGCTTGGTCTGATGAAACTTTGGACTTAACAAGAGATTGAACTCTAGCAAAACCATTATAATGGTCATCAATAGGGGTACCAAATAACCCAGAGAAAAAATCTATAAAAGCATTATGAATGTCCTCAGGTTTTGAAGATTTTTGGCCATCCATCATTTCCAGGCTCAAGATTTTACCCCTATTGATGTTACCCTTAATGGTTTTGAAGAAAAACCTGCTGTTACTATCACCCTGACTAAGCCACTGGACTCGAGATTTTTGGAGAGCAAGACTCTCCTCAACAGATAAAAGATCAACATGCTGTTTATACAAGGTTCTCTCAAGTTTTTGCAGAGAAACATTACTAGGATCCTTGTCCAACTTGCATTGGGCAGAGAGGAGCTCAGACCTAGAGGTATGGACTCTAGTGGTGATGTCACTAAAGTTCTTCTTATTTAAAGCCTTAAGTGCTGGTTTCAGATTTTTCAACTTTTGACACACTCTGAACATAGGTACACCATGAATGTACTGGTTCCAAATTGCAGAAACCACAGAGCTAAAGTCCTCATGGTCAGCCCAGAAGTCAAAATATTTAAAAGGTTTTTTAAAAGAATTCACCTTGTCAGAGATATGCAGTACAGCAGGGGAATGGTCAGAGATTCCAGAGGGTAGAAAAGTAGCAAAAGAGGCAGGAAATGCATCAAGCCAAGCCTCATTTACCAGAACTCTATCAATCTTGGAGGCAATGAAATCCCCACTAGTTCTCTTGTTTGCCCAAGTGAATTGGCAACCTCCATATGAGAGATCAACCAGCTCAGCTTGCAAAACATGAGAGTTAAACTCCTCTTTATCCTTAGACCAATTAACAGAACCCCCAACTTTTTCATAGGGGAATCTAATAGCATTAAAATCACCTAAGATGACAAGAGGGGTTTTGGACTGAGCTTGGGAGATATTAACCATAAACTCAAAAACAGTTTTCCTAACATCATGTTTGTTCTCAGCATATACAAATCATACTCTGAATATGGAATCAGTAGTTAAATCATGTACTTCACAAAAAATGAACTGGTCAGAGGTATGTAACATTTGAACCTTACAAAAAGCTGAGTCCCAGCATACACAGATCCTCCCAGTTTTAGCAGGTTGTGAGTTTGTCAAAAAGGGCCAATTATTAACTCCAGATGAAAAGATCTGATGTTCATTCAAAGCTTTTATTTTAGTTTCCAAAATGCCCAAAATTTTAATGTCTTCGTGCAGCAAAAAGTTTCTAACTTCTTTATGTCTGTGAGGATTGTTAAATCCTTTGACATTCCAAGATGCAATTTTTAAAGACATAAAAATACTCAAAAAATTTGAAACCCACAAGCCAGCTAAACTGGGGATTACCTGCGTTTCTTTTTTTGGCTTTTCTTGCCCTTGCCAGAAGATTGACTTTTTGCGCTTGAGCCTGCTTGGGCTTGATTGTTTAACTGATCCTT
Organism: Camellia lanceoleosa; assembly: GCA_025200525.1. Classification (NCBI taxonomy): domain Eukaryota; kingdom Viridiplantae; phylum Streptophyta; class Magnoliopsida; order Ericales; family Theaceae; genus Camellia; species Camellia lanceoleosa. Next base: position 122,774,925 of record CM045761.1, read on the forward strand.
ACTAGGAGTAGATTCCACCAGTTTCTCCACTCGGGCCATCAACTCTGTATCATGAGGGAGTATCAGGCTTGTAACTTCCACTAATTCCTTCTGAAGGGCTACCAGGCCATCCATACTATCAGACTTTGACTCTCCTTCACTTGGGGTTAGCACCTCTCTGCGATTTATATCAGTTAGGTTCACACCAGACTCCATCTGAACCTGCACCTCTTGTTTACTTTGAGCTTCCTCATTTTTCTGTATCCCCTCAGACTGTTGCAGTTCCTTGTCCCTAGGCTCTTCATTATTTGCTGACTCAGTGGGAGTATCAGGGGCACCCATTTTCCTCTTTCCCTTGGCCATGACAGTTTCCCAACCAGGGTCAGGGTGGTTTTCAACTTCCTTTTGGATGTTGATCAAAGCTGCAACCTGAGTTTTCACACACTTAAGTGTATCATGCCCAAACGCTATGCAATGCTCACACCTTGGGGGTAAACCTTGATATTCTACTTTGACTACCACATCTACACCATCACAGTCCACCTTAAACATTACAGGTAAAGTGGTTGTGGCTTCAACCTCAACACAGACCCTAGCAAAGGACACTCGACTACCATGTTCTGTAAGTTGATCCATAAATAAGGGCACACCTACAGCACTAGCAATTCGGCTTAGACCATCGCTATCCCAGTACTCAAGCACCTCATTTAAGGTTTTCACTGAGTAATTGTAGCTTAACGATATTAGTTTAACACAAGCACCTCATTTAAGGTTTTCTAAATCGCCTTAGCGTTCAATTCTCAAGTACAAAAGGATGAATTAGAATCCCCTTTAATTTTCGTCCTATTTCCTTTTCTTTTCTCTAACTGTCACTTCTGGCTCTGAAGAAGAAAGTTTCTCTTGAACTCCATTCGTCCTTCTAAATCATTCTCTCTTTTGCTTTGGGAACTAATTAAGCTTGGGCAACCAATAGTTTCGTTAGGTTATGTGGCCAAGTTTAACTCAAACTAATCTTGCTTAGCCCTCCAAGAAAGAGAATTTACAGTGTAATTGCGGCTTAACGATATTAGTCTAACTTAAGAACCTCATTAAATGTTTTATGAATCACCTAGGTGTTCAATTCTCATGTGTCCAAAATGTTGAATTCGAATTCCCTTTAATTTTAATCCTATTTCTCTTTCTTTTCTCTAATTTTCCATCCCCATCCATCTCTCTTTTGTTCTAGGTACTAATTAGCTTATACAACTAATTGTTTCATTAGCTTACGTGGCCTAGTTTCACTCAAACTTATGTTTCTTAGCCTCCAAGGAAGCGAATTTACTGAGTAATTGTAGCTTAACGATATTAGTTTAAACCCCTCATTTAAGGTTTTGTAAATCACCTACAATTCTCAAGTACAAAAAGGGTTGAATTAGAATTCACTTTAATTTTCATCCTATTTCCCTTCCTTTTCTACAACTTTCACTTCCACCTCTCAAGAAGAAAGTTTCCCTTCAACTCTCCCCGTCGTTCTAAATCATTCTCTCTTTTGCTCTATGAACTAATTAGCTTGGGCAACTAACGGTTTCATCAGGTTAAGTGCCCAAGTTTAACTCGAACTAATCTGGCTTAGCCTCCAAGAAAGAGAATTTACGGAGTAATTGTAGCTTAACGACATTAGTTTAACTTAAGCACCTCATTTAATGTTTTCTAAATCACCTAAGTGATCAATTCTCATGTCCAAAACGTTCAAATTAGAATTTCCTTTAATTTTATCCTATTTCCTTTATTTTCTCTAACTTTCTTCGGGTTCTCAAGAAGAAGGATATTCTCTAACTCTCCGCCCTTCTAAATCGGACCCTCTTTTCGCACTAGGAACTAATTAGCTTAGGCAACTAATAGTTTCATAAGGCCAAGTTAACTCAAACTAATCTTGCTTAGCCTCCAGGAAAGACAAGTTACGGAGTAATCGTGGCTTAACGATATTAGTTTAACTGAAGCACCTCATTACTAAATCACCCAAGTGTTCAATTCCCATACCCAAAAAGTTGAAATTGAATTCCGTTTAATTTTTTTTTATCCTATTTCCCTTTCTTTTCTCTAACTTTCTCTTCTCTGACCATTCTCTTCTAGTTCTAAAGAAAAAAGATATTCTCTGACCCTCTCTGTCCTTCTCCATCCTTCTCTCTTTTGTTCTAGGAACTATTTAGCTTAGGCAACTAATAGTTTCATTAGCTTAAGTGGCCAAGTTTAACTCAAACTAATCTTGCTTAGTCGCCAAGAAAGAGATTTGACTGAGTAATTATAGCTTAACGGTATTAGTTTAACTTAAGCATCGCAATCAAGGTTTTCTAAATCACCTTAGCATTCAATTCTCAAGTACAAAAGGTTGAATTATAATTCCCTTTAATTTTCATCCTATTTCCCTTTCTTTTCTCTAACTTTCACTTGCAGCTCTGAAGAAGAAAGTTTCTCTCTAACTCTCTCCGTTCTGCCAAATCATTCTCTCTTTTGCTCTCGGAACTAATTAGCTCGGGCAACTAATAGTTTCATTAGGTTAAGTGGCCAAGTTTAACTCAAGCTAATCTTGCTTAGCCTCCAAGAAAGAGAATCTACGGATTCATTGTGGCTTAACGTTATTCGTTTAACTTAAGCACCTCACTTAATGTTGTCTAAATCTCCTAAGTGTCCAATTCTCGTGTCCAAAATGTTGAATTTCAATTCCATTTAATTTTTATCCTATTTCCCTTTCTTTTCTCAGACTCGCTCTTTTTTTGGGGTGAATAAGTCATAAAATAAAACAAAAAACTTACACCACTACAAGGGGCCCTCGTTCCCAAGGAGAAAGATTCTCTCTAAACTCTCTCCGTCCTTCTCCGTCCTTCTCTCTTTTGTTCTTGGTGCTAATTGGCTTATGCAAATGATTGTTTCGTTAGCTTACGTGACCTAGTTTCACTCAAACTAATATTGCTTGGCCTCCAAACAGGAAAATTTACTTAGCAATTGTAGCTTAACAATATTAGTTTAAGCTCGTCATTTACGGTTTTGTAAATCACCTAAGTTTTCAATTCTCAGGTCCAAAAGGATGAATTTGAATTCCCTTTCATTTTCATCCTATTTCCCTTTCTTCTCTCAAACTTTCTCTTCTTTTTTGGGTGAATAAGAAATAAAAAAAACAGAAAGATTTACACGATTACAAGGGGCATACCCCAGGCCCTACAAACAAACAGCACAAAACACGGCTAAGAAACCTAAACTATACAAGCCGAGAGAAACTACATCCGTTATTCACCCAAAAAAAAAAAGAAACTACATCCGAAAGTCAAGAGAAGGGCACACGGGATGTACATAGTCCATGTCCTGTAAAGGATAGGACAAACTTGTACGACATACACCGTAGGACTAGGCACGTGAAGCATTATCATACAAAATAACATCCCCAGAGAACCTGGTGATAATACCAAAGGAGACCCATTCCAACAGATAGCTAGAATACCTATTACACAACACAATGAAACACACTAGAGTCCTCCTACACAGCCCGTAGGAGTAGGCCAAAATACCCACAAAAATCTGTACAAACCAATAAATAAAACAACTGATAAACACACTCATGTAACATAGCCAGGCGCTAAGAGCAGCCATCGCCACGGAACACGCACCCTCAACCAACATCCCCCATGCAGCCATTAACACGGAGCAGTCCCATCGAAAAAGAACCTTGCATCCGTAATGCCTAGGGCATACACCTGCACACCATCCCACGGAAATTGGACCTAGCGAACCATTCCTGCAGAGGTGGTCCAGAGAGCAGCCATCCCCACATAACCATATTGAGATCGGGTAACCCTGCCCAGACACAGAAACATCAGAGCATGTATGATTATAGTGGAGAAGGAATAAAACACACAATATATGAGACCTCCCATCACTCGACCCACTTCTAATAACATCACTCCACACATTATATGGTCTCACACCACTAGGCCCACATCTCTTCAACACACAGGAACATCCAGCCAGCAACTTATAATGAGGAGCTTCCTTAACCTGCATATAAAAGATATAATATATAGATATGGTTAAAAGAATTATGAGATATCTCACGCCCCTCAACCCACAATGTAGAATCAGATTATATGGGCTCACTCCACTCGGCCCACAAGTGACATTAATCCAATAAGTTAGAGAGCAAGGAACAATCTCCAAGAAAGACCCAGCAGCCATGATTAAAGACCTGTAAAAGAGAAGCGACATTAGAAAAACCCACAGTTTCTGCTCACATTCACTCAACCCTCAATATAGGAGCACTTTCCACACTCAAGAAGTTGTCAGCATTGTTGACCTTGGGCTGCTTCATAATAGATATAGGTAAGTTCCATTGAGCCAAAAACCAAGCATCACCTGTAGAGTTAATCAAATTATTCAAAGAGAGCATCCTACCTCTAACCATCTGGACAATAAGATTAGTAACCACACTCTCAGGTCTAGACTCCTTGCTAAAAATCCTCCTATTCCTTTCTAACCAAATTTGGTAGATAGTGCCAAGGAAAGAGAGTTTAGTAATGATAGACTTCAGAGTTTTACCTGTGATGGACTGTGTAGCATGGACAACAGATTCCTGCCAGGATAACTGGGGCCAACTAATATTGCACTTAACCTGTAAAGCCCCCCAAATCCTAGAAGAGTACACGCAGCTGAAGAACAAATGGGAGTGACTCTCCCCAGGGCCATGACACAAAGGGCAAGAGGGGTTAGGAGCAAGGCCAAACAATTGCAGCCTATCCCCCGTATTCAATCTCTCATGAATAGCCATCCAAACCATAAAGCTCACCCTAGGTATGGAAGGATGACCCCAAACAAGATTACCCCAAGGCACTTTCGTACCCTTATCCCTCCAACAATCCCAAGTAGATTGTATGGTAAACTTCCCATCCATAGTCAGGTTCCAAATAGGACAGTCCTGGTTATCCCTCACAGGTTTAAGGTCACTGGGAGTTGAGGAGATCAGCTCCTTGATCTCCCAAGAATTTTCAACAGGCCACTTCCAATCATTATTAGAAATAATTTCACTAACTTTGGAATTGAAAGAAAGACCCGTATCGTACAAAATGCGGTGACCAAACCTGTGCCATAAAGAACCCAAAGGATGCCAGTTATCGAACCACAGGAACACCTTATCCCCTTTACCAATTCTGAACCTGATAAGAGGATAGATGAGAGTTCTAAGAGACAGAATCTTATGCCAGACCCAAGAAGGGTCGCTAGGCATACTAACATGCCAAAGGCTCCTACCCTTGAGTAAGTAGGACTTGACCCATTGACACCACATGGAACCCTCCTCACCCGAAAACAGATACCAGACATGCTTAGCTACAGCAGCCCTATTCCAGACCCCCATCTCTTTAAAACCTAAACCCCCTTCACCTTTAGGCCTACACACATTATTCCAAGCAATCTTAGCACTATGTTTCTTAAGATCAACACCAGACCACAAGAAAGCTCTCAGCATACTATCAATTTCCCTCATCACCTTCTTAGGGAGGATAAAAAGGGAAGACCAGTAGACTTGCATAGAGAAAAGGACAGTCTGAATAAGTTGGGCTCTACCCGCATAGGAAAGAGGCTTGTTGGTCCAACTCTTAATCCTCTTGGTAATCATCTCAACCAGGATTTGACAGTCAGTAGCCTTAAGCTTCGTGGTGATCAGAGGCACACCCAGGTATCTCACTGGGAGGGTGCCCTCAGTAAATTTGGCAACACTAAGGATATCATTTTTAAGATCATTGCTACACCCCGAGAAGAACATGTTGCTTTTGTTAGGGCTAGGAGTAAGCCCAGACAGAAGTCTGAACTCATCTAAGCCTTGCATGATAAGGTTAACCGTGCCAAGATCACCCTTACTAAAGATCATGAGGTCATCGGCAAAGCACAGATTAACAATCTTGGTTCTGTCACACCTCCAATGAAATTTGAAATGAGGATCACTGGCTTTTTTCAAAGAAGAATCCTGGAAAGGATTTCCATAGCCAAAACAAACAGGTAAGGGGACATCGGATCCCCTTGTCTAAGCCCTCTCGCCCCTTTGAAATACCCATGAAGACTCCCATTGATGCATATAGAGAAAGAAGGGCTAGTCATACAAGCCTTGATCCAATTAATCATACAAGGAGGAAAGTTCATGGCATTCAAGATGTCAAGAATGAATTCCCACCGAACGTTATCATAGGCCTTCATAATGTCAACTTTCATAGCACACTTAGGAATTTTAGAATCCCGGTGATAGCCCCTCATAAGCTCTTGAGACAAAAAAATGTTATCCGAGATCCTTCTACCCTGGACAAAAGCTGACTGCACAGGGTCAACAAGGTCAGGAAGGACAATTTTGATTCTATTAGCAATGATTTTGGCTATGCATTTATAGATCGTACTACAGCAGGAGATAGGCCTATAGTCCCCAACCTTCATGGGGTTAGGGATTTTAGGAATCAGGGCTATAATCGTACTGTTAACCTCGGAGAGAAGTTTACCAGTTTCAAAAAAGGATCTTATAGCAAGGGTGACCTCCTTACCGACAATGTCCCAAGAACTCTTGAAGAATCCCGCTGAATAACCATCAGGGCCCAGAGCCTTATTGGCCTTGAGGGACCAAAAGACATCCTTTATCTTAGCGTCAGAAATAGGCTTAGCAAGCATATCCGAATGAGAAAGAGTCACCTTAGTTTTCACCAAGGTTCTAATCCTATCAAGGCCATTGTAATTGTCAACAAAAGGGGCTCCGAAAAGATTTGTATAGAATTGCACAAAAGCATTATGAATACCACTCATCTCTGTAATCTTATTGCCATCCCCCGAATCCACACTCACAATTTTACCCCGATTAATATTGTTCCTCACCGACCTAAAGAAGAAGCTACTATTCTTATCACCCAAGCTAAGCCATTGGACTCTAGATTTTTGGAGAGCAAGACTCTCCTCCACCTTGCTAAGATCCAGATAGGTCTTAAGCTCATTCCTTTCCTGAACCTGGAGGTCACAATTCTGAGGGTCTTTGTCAAGCTTGACCTGGACAGATTCCAGTCTTGCTTTAGCAACTTGGACTCTAACAGAGATATCACTAAAATCTTTTTTATTCAACAACTTGAGATCAGACTTGAGTTGTTTCAGCTTTTGACAAACCCTGAACATGGGAACCCCTTTAATAAATTGAACCCAATTAGCAGACACACATTTTAGGAAATCAGGGTGTTTGGACCAGAAATCAAAGTATTTAAAGGGTTTCTTAAAAGAAGTTTTGGACTCACTGATAGTAACCACAGCAGGAGAGTGATCAGAAATGCCAGAGGGAAGGAAAAGGGCACTGGACTCAGGGAACTTTTCCAGCCAAGCCTCATTAACAAGAACCCTATCAATCTTGGTAGCAATATAGTCACCAGCACCTCTTTTATTAGCCCATGTGAATTGACAACCACCATAAGATAAGTCAGTCAACTCAGATGAGTTAATATAGGAGTTGAATTCTTCACTCTCATTTGACCAAACAGAGGAACCCCCCACTTTTTCCTGGCGATATCTCATAGCATTAAAATCACCCAGGAAAATGCTGGGGGAATTGGACTTACCACGGGAGATAGACAACATGTTTTCAAAAACCACTTTCCTCACAGAATGTTTATTATCCGCATACACAAAAGTTGCAAAAAAAGTGACTTTAGTGGCCAATATCATAATTTCACAAAAGATGTGTTGGTTAGACTTTGAACACAGTTTTACATCACAAAACTCATTATTCCAACACACCCACAGCCTGCCAGTTTCAGTTGGTTGAGAGTTGGACAAAAACGACCAATTACCAAAGCATTTTTTAAAAATGTTATTCTCATTACACTGTCTAACTTTGGTCTCCAAAACACCAATGACATGAATATCATCATTAAGCACAAGTTTTTTGAGATCTTTATGTTTAGAAGGGTCATTAAACCCTCTAACATTGCAAGAAGCAATTTTCAAAGTCATTGGAAACAAAAACAAAAATATCACTAACCCTCAACCAACTGAAGCAATAGTCACTTCTTCTTTTTCTTCTGACTGCTGTTACCCTTACCAGAAGATTTACTACCTTGAGCTTGCTTGGCCTTCTTTGGTATGGCGATCCTGGAGTACCCACCTTCGCTGGAATAGTATCAGCAATCACCTCATCCAAAAGATGTGCTGCATGCGGAAGCACCAATCTTGTCACATCAAAAATGCTATCTTGAAGTGCCTGAGCCTTTTTCTGCACCTTAGCCAATTCCTCATCTGGTGTGCTCACTTCCACTGCTGGAACAGGAACCTCCACTTCAGGACTAATTGGAGCAAGGTTCTCAGCAGGCACTGGAGGGGGAACATCCACATCTTCAGAGCTATCTGGTTCAGCCTCCCCAACCTTCCTTTTCCCTTTGGCTTGAACAGAAGTCCACTCATCTGCTGGTGCCTAAGTTGCTTCCTCAGAGTTCTTTTGGAGACTTATTAGGTGAGCCACCTGTTTGGACACACACTTCTTGGTTTCATGGCCAAAGATTTGGCAATGTTGACAGATGGAAGGCAAACCTTGGTATTTCGCCCGGATTAGAACTGCCTCATCGTCACAGTGGATTTGAAAGTAGGTAGGCAGCTTGGACGTTGCTTCTATCTCAATGCAAATCTTGGCAAAGGCCACCCTAGATCCTCTGGCAGTGAGTTGGTCCATGCACAACGGGTTTCCAATCGCACTAGCAATTCTACTAAGGCCATCAGGATCCCAGTATTCAAGTGGAATATTGAAGAATTTGACCCAGACTGGAATCTTGGTAGCTTTTTCCTTAGCTAGTTTCATCATTCTTTTCCACTGTTTGAGGATAAGCAAATAGCCACCAATATACCACGGCCCCTCCTCAAGAGCTTCCCTACAGTAGTCCGGAGATTCGAAGACAAAGAACATGAATCCATCTCCGTTGGTTAAGACCTTCTTGAGCCCCTTATTCTTCCATAACCCAAATGCGCTATTACGGAGATAGTTATAACCCACTCCCTTATCTATGAAATAGCCCACCAGACATGAGTCCCATTTCTCCAACGGATCGGATCTGCGGGGCATGTTAACCACTACAGCATCTTCGATAAAAGTCGGAGGGACATACCTTAACTTGATTTTGGATCGAGTTGATGCAGAGGCGACGTTAGCCCAGGTTCTCTGTTGAGGTTGACTAGGGCCACCCTCTGTTGATGCAGGGTTACGTCCACCATTCCCACCTCGACCCCCTCTGGTTCCACGGTATCCTCGTCCACCCCTACCATGGCCCTCAAACTGGATATAGGGGGCATCATCCTCAGGGATTTCGACATCATCAACCCCCGATTGGACACCAAGGGCTTGACGATTCCTCCCTTCTCCTCTATTCCTAGTAACATCAAGGCTATCAGGAAGATTCTGAAAGTTATTTCCTGCATTATCAATAATATCCGACCACCTAGGGTTTGAGGTCTGACCGATCGGGGTCGAAGGGATGACCTCACCACCAATCTTCTCTGAATCTATGCTCTGAGGGTCCTTAAGCCTTTCCACACGATCAATATATCCCTGCGAACCCCCATCAACAACGATCACCCCTGTACCTGTATGAACTTCCCCTACTCCATGATCAGATCACACTTGAGGGACGATTGGCCCCTTCACAACTTCACTCGAAAGCTCCTGAAGATCTAGGGTTTCAACGTGTAGATCCCTTTGCGTAGGACTATCAGCCCTAACACCAGCACTTGCCTCACTCCCCCCACCTGTGTTTTAGTTACCTCCATCGATGAAACACTCTAATTCTCAGATTTGGTATTGTGTACAGGCCCCTGATGTACCACAGATGTACCTCGTGTTGCTAACTCCGAACCACCCAGCATAAAGCCCTCGTTCAGCGATGATGTAGCCACCGAAGCATCATTAACTATCGCATTAAACTTACCCGGGGAAGCATTAACTACAGGCATCGGTATTCAATGAGGTATTGAAACCCTAGAAAACAAAAGTTTTCTAGAGAGATGTCAGAGCTTCTCACTCTAACCCATCGTTTTTGAAAAACTTTCTCTTCTACCACTCAAGGAAGAAAGTTTCTCTCTAACTCTTTCTTTTTCTTCACTAACTTTCTCTTCTTGCTCTCAGGAAGAAAGTTTTTCTCTAAATCTCTCCGTTCTTCTCCATCGTTCTCTCTTTTGTTCTAGGAACTAATTTCTTTAGGCAACTAATAGTTTCATTAGTTTAAGTGGCCAAGTTTGTCTCAAACTAATCTCGCATAGCCTCTAAGAAAGAGAATTTATTTAGCAATTGTAGCTTAGCGATATTAGTTTAACTTAAGCAACACATTTAATTTTTTCGAAATCACCTAAATGTTCAATTCTCAAGTCCAAAAGGGTGAATGCGAATTCCCTTTAATTTTGATCCTTTTTCCTTTTCTTTTCTCTAACTTTCACATCTAGCTTTCAAGAAGAAAGTCTCTCTCTATCTCTCTCTATCTCTCTCTATCTTTCTCCAACCTTCTCTTTTTTGTTCTAGGAACTAATTAAAGCTTAGGCAGCTTATAGTTTCATTAGCTCAACTGGCCAAGTTTAACTAAAACTAATCATGCTTAGTCGCCAAGAAAGAGATTTCACTGAGTAATTGTAGCTTAACGATATTAGTTTAACACAAGCACCTCATTTAAGGTTTTCTAAATCGCCTTAGCGTTCAATTCTCAAGTACAAAAGGATGAATTAGAATCCCCTTTAATTTTCGTCCTATTCCCTTTTCTTTTCTCTAACTGTCACTTCTGGCTCTGAAGAAGAAAGTTTCTCTTGAACTCCATTCGTCCTTCTAAATCATTCTCTCTTTTGCTCTGGGAACTAATTAAGCTTGGGCAACCAATAGTTTCGTTAGGTTAAGTGGCCAAGTTTAACTCAAACTAATCTTGCTTAGCCCTCCAAGAAAGAGAATTTACAGTGTAATTGTGGCTTAACGATATTAGTCTAACTTAAGAACCTCATTAAATGTTTTATGAATCACCTAGGTGTTCAATTCTCATGTGTCCAAAATGTTGAATTCGAATTCCCTTTAATTTTAATCCTATTTCTCTTTCTTTTCTCTAATTTTCCTTCCCCATCCATCTCTCTTTTGTTCTAGGTACTAATTAGCTTATACAACTAATTGTTTCATTAGCTTACGTGGCCTAGTTTCACTCAAACTTATGTTTCTTAGCCTCCAAGGAAGCGAATTTACTGAGTAATTGTAGCTTAACGATATTAGTTTAAACCCCTCATTTAAGGTTTTGTAAATCACCTACAATTCTCAAGTACAAAAAGGGTTGAATTAGAATTCACTTTAATTTTCATCCTATTTCCCTTCCTTTTCTACAACTTTCACTTCCACCTCTCAAGAAGAAAGTTTCCCTTCAACTCTCCCCGTCGTTCTAAATCATTCTCTCTTTTGCTCTATGAACTAATTAGCTTGGGCAACTAACGGTTTCATCAGGTTAAGTGCCCAAGTTTAACTAGAACTAATCTGGCTTAGCCTCCAAGAAAGAGAATTTACGGAGTAATTGTAGCTTAACGACATTAGTTTAACTTAAGCACCTCATTTAATGTTTTCTAAATCACCTAAGTGATCAATTCTCATGTCCAAAACGTTCAAATTAGAATTTCCTTTAATTTTTATCCTATTTCCCTTTATTTTCTCTTTCTCTTCAGGTTCTCGAGAAGAAGGATATTCTCTAACTCTCTCCGCCCTTCTAAATCAGACCCTCTTTCGCACTAGGAACTAATTAGCTTAGGCAACTAATAGTTTCATGAGGCCAAGTTAACTCAAACTAATCTTGCTTAGCCTCAAGGAAAGACAAGTTACGGAGTAATCGTGGCTTAACGATATTAGTTTAACTGAAGCACCTCATTTAATGCCTTCTAAATCACCCAAGTGTTCAATTCCCATACCCAAAAAGTTGAAATTGAATTCCGTTTAATTTTTTTTTTATCCTATTTCCCTTTCTTTTCTCTAACTTTCTCTTCTCTGACCATTCTCTTCTAGTTCTAAAGAAAAAAGATATTCTCTGACTCTCTCCGCCCTTCTAAATCATTCTCTCTTTTGCTCTAGGAACTAATTAGCTTAGGCAACTAATAGTTTGATTAGGTTAAGTGGCCAAGTTTAACTCAAAGTAATCTTTCTTAGTCGCCAAGAAAGAGATTTTACTGAGTAATTGTAGCTTAACGATATTAGTCTAAATTAAGCGGCTCATTTAAGGTTTTCTGAATCACCTTGGCGTTCAATTCTCAACTACAAAAGCATTGATTTGAATTCCCTTTAACTTTAATCCTATTTCCCTTTCTTTTCTCTGACTTTCACATCTAGCTTTCAGGAAGAGAGTTTCTCTCTGACTCTCTCTCTCTCTCTCTGTCCTTCTCCATCCTTCTCTCTTTTGTTCTAGGAACTATTTAGCTTAGGCAACTAATAGTTTCATTAGCTTAAGTGGCCAAGTTTAACTCAAACTAATCTTGCTTAGTCGCCAAGAAAGAGATTTGACCGAGTAATTGTAGCTTAACGGTATTAGTTTAACTTAAGCATCGCAATCAAGGTTTTCTAAATCACCTTAGCATTCAATTCTCAAGTACAAAAGGTTGAATTATAATTCCCTTTAATTTTCATCATATTTCCCTTTCTTTTCTCTAACTTTCACTTGCAGCTCTGAAGAAGAAAGTTTCTCTCTAACTCTCTCCGTTCTGCTAAATCATTCTCTCTTTTGCTCTCGGAACTAATTAGCTCGGGCAACTAATAGTTTCATTAGGTTAAGTGGCCAAGTTTAACTCAAGCTAATCTTGCTTAGCCTCCAAGAAAGAGAATCTACGGATTCATTGTGGCTTAACGTTATTCGTTTAACTTAAGCACCTCACTTAATGTTGTCTAAATCTCCTAAGTGTCCAATTCTCGTGTCCAAAATGTTGAATTTCAATTCCGTTTAATTTTTATCCTATTTCCCCTTCTTTTCTCAGTCTCGCTCTTTTTTTGGGGTGAATAAGTCATAAAATAAAACAAAAAACTTACACCACTACAAGGGGCCCTCGTTCACAAGGAGAAAGATTCTCTCTAAACTCTCTCCGTCCTTCTCCGTCCTTCTCTCTTTTGTTCTTAGTGCTAATTGGCTTATGCAACTAATTGTTTCGTTAGCTTACGTGACCTAGTTTCACTCAAACTAATATTGCTTGGCCTCCAAACAGGAAAATTTACTTAGCAATTGTAGCTTAACAATATTAGTTTAAGCTCGTCATTTACGGTTTTGTAAATCACCTAAGTTTTCAATTCTCTGGTCCAAAAGGATGAATTTGAATTCGCTTTCATTTTCATCCTATTTCCCTTTCTTCTCTCGAACTTTCTCTTCTACCACTCAAGGAAGAAAGTTTCTCTCTAACTCTTTCTTTTTCTTCACTAACTTTCTCTTCTTGCTCTCAGGAAGAAATTTTTTCTCTAAATCTCTCCGTTCTTCTCCATCGTTCTCTCTTTTGTTCTAGGAACTAATTTCTTTAGGCAACTAATAGTTTCATTACTTTAAGTGGCCAAGTTTGTCTCAAACAAATCTCGCATAGCCTCTAAGAAAGAGAATTTATTTAGCAATTGTAGCTTAGCGATATTAGTTTAACTTAAGCAACACATTTAATTTTTTCGAAATCACCTAAATGTTCAATTCTCAAGTCCAAAAGGGTGAATGCGAATTCCCTTTAATTTTGATCCTTTTTCCTTTTCTTTTCTCTAACTTTCACATCTAGCTTTCAAGAAGAAAGTCTCTCTCTATCTCTCTCTATCTTTCTCCAACCTTCTCTCTTTTGTTCTAGGAACTAATTAATAGCTTAGGCAGCTTATAGTTTCATTAGCTCAACTGGCCAAGTTTAACTAAAACTAATCATGCTTAGTCGCCAAGAAAGAGATTTCACTGAGTAATTGTAGCTTAACGATATTAGTTTAACACAAGCACCTCATTTAAGGTTTTCTAAATCGCCTTAGCGTTCAATTCTCAAGTACAAAAGGATGAATTAGAATCCCCTTTAATTTTCGTCCTATTCCCTTTTCTTTTCTCTAACTGTCACTTCTGGCTCTGAAGAAGAAAGTTTCTCTTGAACTCCATTCGTCCTTCTAAATCATTCTCTCTTTTGCTCTGGGAACTAATTAAGCTTGGGCAACCAATAGTTTCGTTAGGTTAAGTGGCCAAGTTTAACTCAAACTAATCTTGCTTAGCCCTCCAAGAAAGAGAATTCTGATTGTAATTGTGGCTTAACGATATTAGTCTAACTTAAGAACCTCATTAAATGTTTTATGAATCACCTAGGTGTTCTATTCTCATGTGTCCAAAATGTTGAATTCGAATTCCCTTTAATTTTAATCCTATTTCTCTTTCTTTTCTCTAATTTTCCTTCCCCATCCATCTCTCTTTTGTTCTAGGTACTAATTAGCTTATACAACTAATTGTTTCATTAGCTTACGTGGCCTAGTTTCACTCAAACTTATGTTTCTTAGCCTCCAAGGAAGCGAATTTACTGAGTAATTGTAGCTTAACGGTATTAGTTTAAACCCCTCATTTAAGGTTTTGTAAATCACCTACAATTCTCAAGTACAAAAAGGGTTGAATTAGAATTCACTTTAATTTTCATCCTATTTCCCTTCCTTTTCTACAACTTTCACTTCCACCTCTCAAGAAGAAAGTTTCCCTTCAACTCTCCCCGTCGTTCTAAATCATTCTCTCTTTTGCTCTATGAACTAATTAGCTTGGGCAACTAACGGTTTCATCAGGTTAAGTGCCCAAGTTTAACTCGAACTAATCAAGCTTAGCCTCCAAGAAAGAGAATTTCTGAGTAATTGTAGCTTAACGACATTAGTTTAACTTAAGCACCTCATTTAATGTTTTCTAAATCACCTAAGTGATCAATTCTCATGTCCAAAACGTTCAAATTAGAATTTCCTTTAATTTTTATCCTATTTCCCTTTATTTTCTCTAACTTTCTCTTCAGGTTCTCAAGAAGAAGGATATTCTCTAACTCTCTCCGCCCTTCTAAATCAGACCCTCTTTCGCACTAGGAACTAATTAGCTTAGACAACTAATAGTTTCATGAGGCCAAGTTAACTCAAACTAATCTTGCTTAGCCTCCAGGAAAGACAAGTTACGGAGTAATCGTGGCTTAACGATATTAGTTTAACTGAAGCACCTCATTTAATGTCTTCTAAAGCCAACTAATAGTTTCATTAGGTTAAGTAGCCAAGTTTAACTCAAACTAACAGTGCTTAGCCTCCAAGAAAGAGATTTTACGGAGTAATTGTCGCTTAACGATATTAGTTTAACTTAAGCACCTCATTTAATGTTTTCTAAATCACGTAATTGTTCGATTCTCATGTCCAAAATGTCGAATTTGAATTCCCTTTAATTTTGATCCTTTTTCTCTTTCTTTTCTCTAACTTTCTCTCCTAGTTCACAAGAAGAAATATTCTCTCTGACTCTCTCCGTCTTTGTCCATCCTTCTCTCTTTTGTTCTAGGAACTATTTAGCTTATGCAACTAATTGTTTCATTAGCTTACGTGGCCTAGTTTCACTCAAACTAATATTGCTTAGCCTCCAAGGAAGAGAATTTATTGAGTAATTGTAGCTTAACTATATTAGTTTAATCACCTCATTAAGGTTTTGTAAATCACCCAAGTGTTCAATTTTTAAGTACAGAAGGGCGAAATAGAATTCCTTTTAATTTTCAACCTATTTCCCTTTCAGTTCTCTAACTCCGAAGAAGAAAGTTTCTCTATAAGTCTCTCCGTCCTTCTAAATCATTCTCTCTTTTGCTCTAGGAACGAATCAGCTTGCCCAACTAGTAGTTCCATTAGGTTAAGTGGCCACGTTTAACTCAAACTAATCTTGCTTAGCCTCCAAGAAAGGGAATTTAATGATATTAGTTTAACTTAAGCACCTCGTTTAATGTTTTCTAAATCACCTAAGTGTTCAATACCTCATGTCCACAATGTTGAATTTGAATTCCCTTTAATTTTTATCCAATTTCCCTTTCTTTTCTCTAACTTGCTCTTCTTGTTCACCAGAAGAAAGATTCTCTCCAACTCTCTCCGTCCCTCTCCATCCTTCTCTCTTTTGTTCCAGGAACTAATCAGCTTAATGCAACTAATTGTTTCATTTGCTTACGTGGCCTAGTTTCACTCAAACTAATGTTTCTTAGCTTCTAAGAAAGGGAATCTACTGAGTAGTTCTAGCTTAGCGATATTAGTTTCATCACCTCGTCAGGGTTTTTTGTAAATCACCCAAGTGTTCAATTCCCAAGTACAAAAGGATGAGTTAGAATTCCCTTTAATTTTCATCCTATTTTCCCTTTCTATTCTCAAACTTTCACCTCTAACTTTGAAGAAAAGAGTTGCTCTTTAACTCTCTCTCTATCGTCCTAAATCATTCTCTATTGCTCTAGGAACTAATTAGCTTCCGCAACTAATAGTTTCATTAGGATAAGTGGCCAAGTTTAAGTCAAGCTAACTGTGCTTAGCCTCCAAGAAAGAGAATTTACGGAGCGATTGTGGCTTAAAGATCTTAGTTTAATTTAAGCACCTCATTTAACGTTTTCTAAATCACCTAAGTGTTCAATTATCATGCCCAAAATGTTGAATTTGAATTCCCTTTGATTTTCATCCGGTTTCCCTTTCTTTTCTCTAACTTTGTCTTCTAGTTCTCAGGAAGAGAAAGATATTCTCTAACTCTCTCCACGTTTCAAAATCATTCTCTCTTCTACCCCAGGAACTGATTAGCTTAGGCAACCCGCAGTTTCATTAGGTTAAGTGGCCTTGTTTAACTCAAACTGATCTTGCTTAGCCTCCAAGAAAGGGAATTGAAGGAGAATCTGTGGCTTAACGATATTAGTTTAACTTAAGCACCTCATTTAATGTTTACTAAGTCACCTAAGTGTTCAATTCTGATGTCCAAAACGTTGAATTTGAATCCCCTTTAATTTTTAACCTATTTCTCTTTCTTTTCGCAAATTTCTCTTCTTGTGCACAAGAGGAAAGATTCTCCCTAACTCTGTCTGTCCATCTCCATCCTTTTTCTTAGCTCATGGAATTATTGTTTTATTAGCTTACGTGGCCTGGTTTCACTCAAACTAATATTGCTTATCCTCCAAGAAAGAGAATTTAACGATATTAGTTTAATCGCCCCATTGAGGTTTTGTAAATCGCCCATGTGTTCAATTCTCAAGTACAAAACGATGAATTGGAATTCCCTTTAATTTTAATCCTGCTTCCGTTTCTATTCTCTAACGTTCACTTCTAGCTTTGAAAAAGAAAGTTGCTTTTTAACACTCTTTGTCGTTCTAAATGATTCTGCCTACTGCTTCAGGAACTAATTAGTTTGGCCAACTAATAGTTTCATTACGTTAAGTGGCCAAGTTTAACTCAAACTAACTATGCTTAGCCTTCAAGAAAGAGATTTTACGGAGTAATTGTCGCTTAACGATATTAGTTTAACTTAAGCACCTCATTTAATGTTTTCTAAATCACCTAATTGTCCGATTCTCATGTCCAGAATGTCGAATTTCAATTCCCCTTAATTTTGATCATTCTTCTCTTTCTTTTCTCTAACTTTCTCTTCTAATTCACAAAAAGAAATATTCTCTCTGACTCTCTCCGTCCTTGTCCATCCTTCTCCCTTTTGTTCTAGGAACTAATTAGCTTATGCAGTGGTTGCATTGAAGGTATCTGCGAAGTTGAGGGTTGAGTGAATATAGATCCTACAAATGTTATATGATATATACATTGAGTGTGTTGGTGGGTTGAGTGATGTTAGCTCTTACATGTGTGTTTTTCTAACCTTAATATCTATAGTATATTTTTATTTGCAGGTTAAGGAAGCAGATTTTGAGAGAAGTGAGATTCTATATTGTGGGTTGAGTGATGTTAGCCATTATATTGTGGGTACTTTATCTGTGATGCACCTGTTTCTAATGCACAGATTATCTAACTTGATGTGTTACCTCTCTCTATGCTGGCAGGAGGGTGTTCTATTGGGTTTGAGGGGCATCATGCCTGTTAATCGCTTGCGGTATACAGCTGGTTGTCTTGCTCAGTGGTTTGGTGGTGGCTGCACTGTGCGCCCTTCCAGAGTGACTAGAACTTGGTGGTGGCTGCAATTTGCGCCTAGTCATGTTCTAGAGTTGGATCATCCTATTGTTATCTTTATTTACTTTTGTATCAGGACTATGTTATCGAACTTTGATGTCTTTTTGTGGCTCACTCCTACGGGTTGTGTAGGAGAATGTTTTTATTTTATTTTGTTTCTTAGTTACTGTCTACTCTACTTCCATCCAGCTAGACCATATGGCATGGATATCAAAGCTTCATTTTTGTTTGACAGTGGCAGCTGGGTTTGGATTGGTTTATGTACTAGAACTAGTTCCTTCATGCAAAATGTTCTATGCTCATGGTTCAACTTGGGTCTTTGCGTTGTAGTCGTTCTTTCTGTGATGATCTTGTTGTGTTTAGCTCTAGTTTCATGTAGGTCAGATCCCTCAGGTTATTATTTTGTATGTGGATCTTAGTATGCAGGTTTTGGATTATCGTGGGCTTATTCGGTTGTTCATCTGGCTAGCTTGCTTTTGTTCATTCCCTATTTCATTAAATAGGCCATGAACATTATGGTTTTGATCTAGTTTGTGTTG
Organism: Camellia lanceoleosa; assembly: GCA_025200525.1. NCBI lineage: Eukaryota > Viridiplantae > Streptophyta > Magnoliopsida > Ericales > Theaceae > Camellia > Camellia lanceoleosa. Next base: position 122,793,594 of record CM045761.1, read on the forward strand.
CTTTTGGTTTCCTTGTATAGTTTCTGGTTAGGGCCTGGGGTTTGCCCCTTGTAATCTTGTATATTTTGTTGTTTTATTTATGTCTTATTCATCCAAAAAAAAAAAAAAAGCTTATGCGACTAATTGTTTCATTAGCTTACGTGGCCTAGTTTCACTCAAACTAATATTGCTTAGCATCCAAGAAAGAGAATTTATTGAGTAATTGTAGCTTAACTATATTAGTTAAATCACCTCATTAAGGTTTTGTAAATCACCCAAGTGTTCAATTTTCAAGTGCAGAAGGATGAAATAGAATTCCCTTTAATTTTCAACCTATTTCCCTTTCATTTCTCTAACTCCGAAGAAGAAAGTTTCTCTATAAGTCTCTCCGTCCTTCTAAATCATTCTCTCTTTTGCTCTAGGAACGAATCAGCTTGGGCAACTAATAGTTTCATTAGGTTAAGTGGCCACGTTTAACTCAAACTGATCTTGCTTAGCCTCCAAGAAAGGGAATTTAAGGAGCCACTGTGGCTTAACGATATTAGTTTAACTTAAGCACCTCGTTTAATGTTTTCTAAATCACCTAAGTGTTCAATTCTCATGTCCAGAATGTTGAATTTGAATTCCCTTTAATTTTTATCCAATTTCCCTTTCTTTTCTCTAACTTGCTCTTCTTGTTCACCAGAAGAAAGATTCTCTCCAACTCTCTCCGTCCCTCTCCATCCTTCTCTCTTTTGTTCTAGGAACTAATTAGCTTAATGCAACTAATTGTTTCATTTGCTTACGTGGCCTAGTTTCACTCAAACTAATGTTTCTTAGCTTGCAAGAAAGGGAATCTACTGAGTAGTTGTAGCTTAGTGATATTAGTTTAATCACCTCGTCAGGGTTTTGTAAATCACCTAAGTGTTCAATTCTCAAGTACAAAAGGATGAGTAAGAATTCCCTTTAATTTTCATCCTATTTTCCCTTCCTATTCTCTAACTTTCACCTCTAACTCTGAAGGAAAGAGTTGCTCTTTAACTCTCTCTGTCGTCCTAAATCATTCTCTATTGCTCTAGGAACTAATTAGCTTCCGCAACTAATAGTTTGATTAGGATAAGTGGCCAAGTTTAACGCAAGCTAACTGTGCTTAGCCTCCCAGAAAGAGAATTTACGGAGCAATTGTGGCTTAAAGATCTTAGTTTAATTTAAGCACCTCATTTAATGTTTTCTAAATCACCTAAGTGTTCAATTATTATGCCCAAAATGTTGAATTTGATTTCCCTTTGATTTTCATCCGATTTCTCTTTCTTTTCTCTAACTTTGTCTTCTAGTTCTCAGGAAGAGAAAGATATTCTCTAACTCTCTCCACGTTTCAAAATCATTCTCTCTTCTGCCCCAGGAACTGATTAGCTTAGGCAACCCGCAGTTTCATTAGGTCAGGTGACCTAGTTCAACTCAAACTAATTTTGCTTAGTCTCCAAGAAAGAGAATTTACGGAGTAATTGTGGAATAACGATATTAGTTTAACTTTAGCACCTCATTTAATGTTTACTAAGTCACCTAAGTGTTCAATTCTGATGTCCAAAACGTTGAATTTGAATCCCCTTTAATTTTTAACATCTCTCTGTTTCTTTTCTCCAATTTCTCTTCTTGTGCACAAGAAGAAAGATTGTCCCCAACTCTGTCTGTCCATCTCCATCCTTTTTCTCTTTAGTTATAGGAACTAAATTAGCTCATGGAATTATTGTTCCATTAGCTTACGTGGCCTAGCTTCACTCAAACTAATATTGCTTATCCCCCAAGAAAGAGAATTTAACGATATTAGTTTAATCGCCCCATTGAGGTTTTGTAAATGACCTATGTGTTCAATTCTCAAGTACAAAACGATGAATTGGAATTCTCTTTAATTTTAATCCTGTTTCCCTTTCTATTCTTTAACTTTCACTTCTAACTCTGAAAAATAAAGTTGCTTTTTAACTCTCTCTGTCGTTCTAAATCATTCTCCCTACTGCTTCAGGAACTAATTAGTTTAGCCAACTAATAGTTTCATTAGGTTAAGTAGCCAAGTTTAACTCAAACTAACAGTGCTTAGCCTCCAAGAAAGAGATTTTACGGAGTAATTGTCGCTTAACGATATTAGTTTAACTTAAGCACCTCATTTAATGTTTTCTAAATCACCTAATTGTTCGATTCTCATGTCCAAAATTTCGAATTTGAATTCCCTTTAATTTTGATCCTTTTTCTCTTTCTTTTCTCTAACTTTCTCTCCTAGTTCACAAGAAGAAATATTCTCTCTGACTCTCTCCGTCCTTGTCCATCCTTCTCTCTTTTGTTCTAGGAACTAATTAGCTTATGCAACTAATTGTTTCATTAGCTTACCTGGCCTAGTTTCACTCAAACTAATATTGCTTAGCCTCCAAGGAAGAGAATTTATTGGGTAATTGTAGCTTAACTATATTAGTTTAATCACCTCATTAAGGTTTTGTAAATCACCCAAGTGTTCAATTTTCAAGTACAGAAGGGCGAAATAGAATTCCTTTTAATTTTCAACCTATTTCCCGTTCAGTTCTCAAACTCCAAAGAAGAAAGTTTCTCTATAAGTCTCTCCGTCCTTCTAAATCATTCTCTCTTTTGCTCTAGGAACGAATCAGCTTGCCCAACTAGTAGTTTCATTAGGTTAAGTGGCCACGTTTAACTCAAACTGATCTTGCTTAGCCTCCAAGAAAAGGAATTTAAGGAGCAACTATGGCCTAACGATATTAGTTTAACTTAAGCACCTCGTTTAATGTTTTCTAAATCACGTAAGTGCTCAATTCTCATGTCCAGAATGTTGAATTTGAATTCCCTTTAATTTTTATCCAATTTACCTTTCTTTTCTCTAACTTGCTCTTCTTGTTCACCGGAAGAAAGATTCTCTCCAACTCTCTCCGTCCCTCTCCATCCTTCTCTCTTTTGTTCCAGGAACTAATTAGCTTAATGCAACTAATTGTTTCATTTGCTTACGTGGCCTAGTTTCACTCAAACTAAAGTTTCTTAGCTTGCAAGAAAGGAATCTACTGAGTAGTTGTAGCTTAGTGATATTAGTTTAATCACCTCGTCAGGGTTTTGTAAATCACCTAAGTGTTCAATTCTCAAGTACAAAAGGATGAGTTAGAATTCCCTTTAATTTTCATCCTATTTTCCCTTCCTGTTCTCTAACTTTCACCTCTAACTCCGAAGAAAAGAGTTGCTCTTTAACTCTCTCTATCGTCCTAAATCATTCTCTATTGCTCTAGGAACTAATTAGCTTCCGCAACTAATAGCTTCATTAGGATAAGTGGCCAAGTTTAAGTCAAGCTAACTGTGCTTAGCCTCCAAGAAAGAGAATTTACGGAGCGATTGTGGCTTAAAGATCTTAGTTTAATTTAAGCACCTCATTTAACGTTTTCTAAATCACCTAAGTGTTCAATTATCATGCCCAAAATGTTGAATTTGAATTCCCTTTGATTTTCATCCGGTTTCTCTTTCTTTTCTCAAACTTTGTCTTCTAGTTCTCAGGAAGAGAAAGATATTCTCTAACTCTCTCTTCTAATGTTTAACTTTAGCACCTCATTTAATGTTTACTAAGTCATCTAAGTGTTCAATTCTCATGTCCAAAACGTTGAATTTGAATCCCCTTTAATTTTTAACCTATTTCTCTTTCTTTTCTCCAATTTCTCTTCTTGTGCACAAGAAGAAAGATTCTCTCTGTCTCTGTCCGTCAATCGCCATCCTTTTTCTCTTTTGTTATAGGAAAAAAATTAGCTCATGGAATTATTGTTTCATTAGCTTACGTGGCCTAGTTTCACTCAAACTAATATTGCTTATCCTCCAAGAAAGAGAATTTAACGATATTAGTTTAATCGCCCCATTGAGGTTTTGTAAATCAACTATGTGTTCAATTCTCAATTACAAAACGATTCAATTCTCAATTACAAAACGATGAATTGGAATTCCCTTTAATTTTAATCCTATTTCCCTTTCTATTCTCTAACTTTCACTTCTAACTCTGAAAAAGAAAGTTGCTTTTTAACGCTGTCTATCGTTCTAAATCATTCTCCCTACTGCTTCAGGAACTAATTAGTTTGGCCAACTAATAGTCTCATTAGGTTAAGTGGCCAAGTTTAACTCAAACTAACTGTGCTTAGCCTCCAAGAAAGAGATTTTACGGTGTAATTGTCGCTTAACGATTTTAGTTTAACTTAAGCACCTCATTTAATGTTTTCTAAATCACCTAATTGTTCGATTCTCTTGTCCAAAATGTCAAATTTTAATTCCCTTTAATTTTGATCCTTTTTCTCTTTCTTTTCTCTAACTTTCTCTTCTTGTTCACAAAAAGAAATATTCTCTCTGACTGTCTCCGTCCTTGTCCATCCTTCTCTCTTTTGTTCTAGGAACTAATTATCTTATGCAACTAATTGTTTCATTAGCTTACGTGGTCTGGTTTCACTCAAACTAATATTGCTTACCCTCCAAGAAAGATAATTTATTGAATAATTGTAGCTTAAATATATTAGTTTAATCACCTCATTAGGGTTTTGTAAATCACCCAAGTGCTCAATTTTCAAGTACAGAAGGATGAAATACAATTCCCTTTAATTTTCAAGCTATTTCCCTTTCTTTTCTCTAACTCTGAAGAAGAAAGTTTCTTTATAAGTCTCTCCGTCCTTCTAAATCATTCTCACTTCTGCCCCAGGAACTGATTAGCTTAGGCAACTAATAGTTTCATTAGGTTAAGTGGCCATGTTTAACACAAACTGATCTTGCTTAGCCCCCAAGAAAGGGAATTTAAGTAGCAGTTGCGGCTTAATGATATTAGTTTAACTTAAGCACCTCGTTTAATGTTTTCTAAATCACCTAAGGGTTCAATTCTCATATACAGAATGTTGAATTTGAATTCCCTTTCATTTTTATCCAATTTCCTTTTCTTTTCTCTAACTTGCTCTTCTTGTGCACCAGAAGAAAGATTCTCTCCAACTCTCTCCGTCCCTCTCCATCCTTCTCTCTTTTTTTCCAGGAACTAATTAGCTTAATGCAACTAATTGTTTCATTTGCTTACGTGGTCTAGTTTCACTCAAACTAAAGTTTCTTAGCTTGCAAGAAAGGAATCTACTGAGTAGTTGTAGCTTAGCGATATTAGTTTAATCACCTCGTCAGGGTTTTGTAAATCACCTAAGTGTTCAATTCTCAAGTACAAAAGGATGAGTTAGAATTCCCTTTAATTTTCAACCCATTTTCCCTTTCAATTCTCTAACTTTCACTTTTAACTCTGAAGAAGAAAGTTACTCTTTAACTCTCTCTATCGTCCTAAATCATTCTCTATTGCTCTAGGAACTAATTAGCTTCCGCAACTAATAGTTTCATTAGGTTAAGTGGCCAAGTTTAACTCAAGCTAAATGTGCTTAGCCTCCAAGAAAGAAAATTTACGGAGCGATTGTGGCTTAAAGATATTAGTTTAATTTAAGCACCTCATTTAACGTTTTCTAAATCACCTAAGTGTTCAATTATCATGCCCAAAATGTTGAATTTGAATTCCCTTTGATTTTCATCCGGTTTCCCTTTCTTTTCTTTAACTTTGTTTTCTAGTTCTCAGGAAGAGAAAGATATTCTCTAACTCTCTCCACGTTTCAAAATCATTCTCTCTTCTGCCCCGGGAACAGATTAGCTTAGGCAACCCGCAGTTTCATTAGGTCAGGTGACCAAGTTCAACTCAAACTAATTTTGCTTAGTCTCCAACAAAGAGAATTTCCGGAGTAATTGTGGAATAACGATAGTAGTTTAACTTTAGCACCTCATTTAATGTTTAATAAGTCACCTAAGTGTTGAATTCTGATGTCCAAAACGTTGAATTTGAATCCCCTTTAATTTTTAACCTCTCTCTGTTTCTTTTCTCCAATTTCTCTTCTTGTGCACAAGAAGAAAGATTCTCCCTAACTCTGTCCGTCCATCTCCATCCTTTTTCTCTTTAGTTATAGGAACTAAATTAGCTCATGCAATTATTGTTTCATTAGCTTACGTGGCCTAGTTTCACTCAAACTAATATTGCGTAGCCTCCAAGGATGAGAATTTATTGAGTAATTGTAGCTTAACTATATTAGTTAAATCACCTCATTAAGGTTTTGTAAATCATCCAAGTGGTCAATTTTCAAGTACAAAAGGATGAAATAGAATTCCCTTTAATTTTCAACCTATTTCCCTTTCTTTTCTCTAACTCCGAAGAAGAAAGTTTCTCTATAAGTCTCTCTGTCCTTCTAAATCATTCTCTCTTTTGCTCTAGGAACGAATCAGCATGGCCAACTAATAGTTTCATTAGGTTAAGTGGCCACGTTTAAGTCAAACTGATCTTGCTTAGCCTCCAAGAAAGGGAATTTAAGGAGCAACTGTGGCTTAACGATGTTAGTTTAACTTAAGCACCTCGTTTAATGTTTTCTAAATCACCTATGTGTTCAATTCTCAAGTCCAGAATGTTGAATTTGAATTTCTCTTAATTTTTATCCAATTTCCCTTTCTTTTCTCTAAATTGCTCTTCTTGTTCACCAGAAGAAAGATTCTCTCCAACTCTCTCCGTCCCTCTCCATCCTTCTCTCTTTTGTTCCAGGAACTAATTAGCTTAATGCAACTAATTGTTTCACTTGCTTACGTGGCCTAGTTTCACTCAAACGAATGTTTCTTAGCTTCCAAGAAAGGGAATGTACTGAGTAGTTGTAGTTTAGCGATATTAGTTTAATCACCTCGTCAGGGTTTTGTAAATCACCTAAGTGTTCAATTCTCAAGTTCAAAAGGATGAGTTAGAATTCCCCTTAATTTTCATCCTATTGTCCCGTTTTATTCTCTAACTTTCACTTCTAACTCCGAAGAAAGGAGTTGCTCTTTAACTCTCTCTATCGTCCTAAATCATTCTCTATTGCTCTAGGAACTAATTAGCTTCCGCAACTAATAGTTTCATTAGGTTAAGTGGCCAAGTTTAACTCAAGCTAACTGTGCTTAGCCTCCAAGAAAGAGAATTTATGCAGCGATTGTGGCTTAAAGATGTTTGTTTAATTTAAGCACCTCATTTAACATTTTCTAAATCACCTAAGTGTTCAATTGTCTCCATCCTTTTACTCTTTAGTTATAGGAACTAAATTAGCTCATGGAATTATTGTTTCATTAGCTTACGTGGCCTAGTTTCACTCAAACTAATATTGCTTATCCTCCAAGAAAGAGAATTTAACGATATTAGTTTAATCGCCCAATTGAGGTTTTGTAAATCGCCTATGTGTTCAATTCTCAAGTACAAAACGTTGAATTGGAATTCCCTTTAATTTTAATCATATTTCCCTTTCTATTCTCTAACTTTCACTTCTAACTCTGAAAAATAAAGTTGCTTTTTAACTTTCTTTATCACTCTAAATCATTCTCCCTACTTCTTCAGGAACTAATTAGTTTGGCCAACTAATAGTCTCATTGGATTAAGTGGTCAAGTTTAACTCAAACTAACTGTGCTTAGCCTCCAAGAAAGAGATTGTACGGAGTAATTGTCGCTTAACGATATTAGTTTGACTTAAGCACCTCATTTAATGTTTTCTAAATCACCTAATTGTTCGATTCTCTTGTCCAAAATGTCGAATTTTAATTCCCTTTAATTTTGATCCTTTTTCTCTTTCTTTTCTCTAACTTTCTCTTCTAGTTCACAAAAAGAAATATTTTCTCAGACTCTTTTTTTGGGTGAATAATATTTTCTCAGACTCTCTCCGTCCTTGTCCATCGTTCTCTCTTTTGTTCTAGGAACTAATTAGCTTATGCAACTAATTGTTTCCATAGCTTACGTGGCCTAGTTTCACTCAAACTAATATTGCTTAGCCTCCGAGAAAGAGAATTTATTGAGTAATTGTGGCTTAACTATATTAGTTTAATCACCTCATTAAGGTTTTGTAAATCACCCAAGTGTTCAATTTTCAAGTACAGAAGGATGAAATAAAATTCCCTTTAATTTTCAACCTATTTCCCTTTCTTTTCTCTAAATCTGAAGAAGAAGATTTCTCTATAAGTCTCTCTGTCCTTCTAAATCATTCTCTCTTTTGCTCTAGGAACGAATTAGTTTGGGCAACTAATAGTTTCATTAGGTTAAGTGGCCATATTTAACTCAAACTGATCTTGCTTAGCCTTCAAGAAAGGGAATTTAAGGAGCAACTGTGGCTTAACGATATTTGTTTAACTTAAGCAACTCGTTTAATGTTGTCTAAATCACCTAAGTGTTCATTTCTCTTGTCCAGAATGCTGAATTTGAATTCCCTTTAATTTTTATCCAATTTCCCTTTCTTTTCTCTAACTTGCTCTTCTTGTTCACCAGAAAAAAGATTCTCTCTAACTCTCTCCGTCCCTCTCCATGATTCTCTCTTTTGTTCCAGGAACTAATTAGCTTACGCAACAAATTGTTTCATTTGCTTACGTGGCCTAGTTTCACTCAAACTAATGTTTTATAGCTTCCAAGAAAGGGATCTACTGAGTAGTTGTTGCTTAAGGATATTAGTTTAATCACCTTGTCAGGGTTTTGTAAATCACCTAAGTATTCAATTCTCAAGTACAAAAGGGTGAGTTAGAATTCCCTTTAATTTTCATCCTATTTTCCCTTTTCTATTCTCTAACTTTCACTTCTAACTCTGAAGAAGAAAGTGTTTTTTTTTTTTTTTTTTTTTTTTTTTTTTTTTTTTTTTTGGGTAAGTAAAAAACATTTTTGGGTAAGTAGAAGAAGAAGAAGAAGAAGAAGAAAGTTGCTCTTTAACTCTCTCTATCGACCTAAATCATTCTCTATTACTCTAGGAACTAATTAGCTTCCGCAACTAATAGTTTCATTAGGCTAAGTGGCCAAGTTTAACTCAAACTAACTGTGCTTAGCCTCCAAGAAAGAGAATTTACGGAGCAATTGTGGCTTAAAGATATGAGTTTAATTTAAGCACCTCATTTAACGTTTTCTAAATCACCTAAGTGTTCAATTATCATGCCCAAAATGTTGAATTTGAATTCCCTTTGATTTTTATCCGGTTTTCCTTTCTTTTCTCGAACTTTGTCTTCTAGTTTTGAGGAAGAAAAAGATATTCTTTAACTCTCTCTTTTAATGTTTAACTTTAGTACCTCATTTATGGTTTACTAAGTCACCTAAGTGTTCAATTCTCATGTCCAAAACGTTGAATTTGAATCCCCTTTAATTTTTAACCTATTTCTCTTTCTTTTCTACAATTTCTCTTCTTGTGCACAAGAAGAAAGATTCTCTCTAACTCTGTCCGTCAATCTCCATCCTTTTTCTCTTTTGTTATAGGAACTAAATTAGCTCATGGAATTATTGTTTCATTAACTTACGTGGCCTAAAACTTGCAATGGGTTAGAGTGAGAAGCTCCCGCATCTCTCTAGAAACCTGTGTTTCTAGGGTTTCAATTCCTCATTGAATGCGATGTTAGGAGTTAATGTTGAGAGTCAATCGGGAATAAGTGTGGGTGATACTGATGTGTTTAACTCAGGAGTGGAAAGGTTAGATAGTTCATTAGGGTTTGTACACAACAAGTTTGACGTTTTGAGTGAGGAAAACATGAATCCGTCAGAGGTTAGGCTTGCCGACTCAGTTCAGGATTTGGGGAAATCTAAAATCGATGAGGGGTTTGGTGGTAACCCTAAATCCAAAGGGTCGTATTGTTAATTTGAATCCATCAGATCTCCAAAGGGTTTCTGATCGTTTGGCAAGATTGAAAGGGTCCTCTCCTTCGATGATGACTCCATCTACCCTCGATGGCTCTCAATCGGCGTCTCGATGGTCAAATCGAACGGAACTTGAAGTCCCTATGTTTCAAAATCTCCCTGACAGTATTCTAGTTGCTCGTAATAGGAATGATGGAAAGGGGCGTGAAGAACCACAGATCGAGATACCTATCGACCTGAGGAGGAAGAAGGAAGGTAATATTCTGTCAGCTGCAAAATAATTGAAGATATCTCTCTCCAAACCTCTGAGTACGGAGATGAAGGGAGTAGAGAAGGTGTGGCTCCTAGAAGGGGGGGATCTTCAAACTCGAGGTGGTAGAGGTGGTAGAGGCAAGGGGTGGAAGAGGTCAAGGATCCGAGTCGAATAGAACACTGGCGATGTTGCTTCATCAACTCGATCCAGCATCCCATTGAGGTATGTTCCTCCAGTTCGTAGTGAAGGTTATGTGAGTGTCAATTTACCCCCACGGCCTAACCCTTTATAAAAGTGGGATTCATGTTTGGTTGGGTATTTTCTAGATAAGGGTGTAACCTATAACTATCTGAGGAATAGTGCCTTTAGACTATGGAAAAATAAGGGTTTGAAAGAAGTGTTAGCAAATGGGGAGGGTTTTAGCTTTTTTATATTTGAGAGCCCAAAGTGTTGCAGTGAAGTTCTTGAAGGTGGACCCTGGTATATAGGCGGCTTCAACTTATTTTTGAAGAAATGGACTCGTATGATGAAGTTGACCAAGGAGAAGGCTACTACGGTTCCTGTATGGGCCAGATTTTACAACGTCCCATTTGAATATTGGGATAGTGATAGATTGAGTCGCATTGCTAGTGCTGTAGGTGTCCCTCTATTCATGGATCAGCTCACAGAAAAGGGGAGTAGAGTGTCCTTTGCAAGGGTTTGTGTGGAGGTTGAAGCAATATCTAATTTGCCATCGATGTTTAAAGTACACTGTGCCGGGGAAGATGCTGTGGTTAAAGTTGAATATCAAGGTCTCCCCCCCAAGTGCGACCACTGTATTGTTTTTGGCCATGACACGGCTAAGTGTGTAAAAACTCAGGTTGCTGCATTAATCAACCTTCAAAAAGAAACCGAGAATAACCCAGATCCTGGATGGGAAACAGTTATGGCAAAGGGCAAAAGAAAGGTGGGTGCTCCAGACATTCCTTCTGCTTCAAAAATTCATGAAGATCCAAAGGATGATGGGGTGGAGCATTTAGAAGTGGAGGCAGGTCAACCTGAAGTCTCAACTCAAGGGGCTTTTGAGGGTACTCAGTCTAGTCCCGAGCATAGAGTTGAACCTAATCCTGAGGATGGTGAGGTTCATTTACCGAAATTGGATGGCTTGGAGGCATTGCAGAAGGAACTAGTGGAGATAACCACGTTGGCTCTCCCACATGATGTTGAACTATGTGCAAAAGTGGAGAAATTGGTGGAATCTACTCCTAGCAAAGACAACTCAGCTAACAAACCAGTCCATTCTGGTACTAGTTCTCAAGGCAACTCCTCTGCAAGAACAAAAGTCAGAGGAAGAAACACAGGTAGCTCCCAGTGCTTAGCTGGTCTGTGGGTTTATTTTTTTGTCATATTCTTATGTCTTTAAAAATTGCATCTTGGAATGTCAGGGGATTCAACAATCCCCATCGACATAAAGAAATCCAGAAATTTTTGCTTCATGAAGACATAAAAATCTTGGGCATTTTGGAAACAAAAATAAAAGCAGATAATGAAAATCAGGTTTTTTCAACTGGTTTAAATAACTGGCCCTTTTTGACAAACTCACTACCTTTTAATACTGGGCGTATTTGTGTGTGCTGGGACCCTAATTTTTGTAAAATTAACTTGCTTCAGGCCTCTGCTCAGCATATTTTTTGTGAAGTTCATGATTTATCTACTGATAATCTCTTTAGAGCCTGTTTTGTTTATGCTGATAATATACATGATGTTAGGCAAGTTCTTTTTGAGCAAATGGTTACTATTTCCCATTCACAGTCCAAAAACCCTCTCATTTTTTTGGGGGATTTTAATGCTATTAGGTTTCCTCATGAGAAGTTTGGGGGCTCTAATGTCTGGTCTAAGGATAAGGAGGAGTTTAATTCTTGTATTTTGAAAGTTGATCTTGTTGACCTCTCTTATGGAGGCTGTCAATTTACCTGGGCTAACAAAAGAAGTGAGGGGGATTATATTACTACCAAAATTGATAGAGTTTTAGTTAATGAGGCTTGGCTTGATGCATTCCCAGCCTCTTTGGCTACATTCTTACCATCTGGCATTTCTAATCACTCTCCTGCTGTTGTTAATGTATCTGGTGTGGTAACCTCTTTTAAGAAACCTTTTAAATACTTTGACTTTTGGGCTGATCATGTGGACTTTGGTCCCGTGGTTACCAATATTTGGAATCAGTACATTCAAGGGGTTCCTATGTTTAGAGTCTGTCAGAAGTTAAAGAAATTGAAACCTACTCTAAAGGCTTTAAATAAGGCCAATTTCAGTGATATCTCTACTAGGGTTCAAGTATCTAACTCAGAGCTTCTTTCTGCTCAGTGTAAACTTGATAAGGACCCTAGTAATGTTGAGTTGCAAAAATCTGAGAGGGCTTGTTACAAACAACATGTTGACCTTCTTGCTGTTGAAGAAAGTCTTGCTCATCAGAAATCTAGAGTCCAGTGGCTTAGTCAGGGTGATAGAAATAGTCGTTTTTTCTTCAAAACTATTAAGGGGAATATCAATAGGGGTAAAATTTTAAGCCTTGATATGTTGGATGGTAAAAAATCTTTTAAACCAGAGGACATGCTTTTGCTGATTTTTTTCTCTGGTCTATTTGGTACCCCTATTGATGATCAGTACAATGGTTTTGGTAGAATTCAGTCTCTGGTCAAATCTAAAATTTCTGCTGACCAAGCTTTCTTGCTTGCTAGCCCTGTGACTGATAAAGAGATTAAGGATACTCTCTGGTCCCTTAAGGCTAATAAAGCTCCTGGTCTGGATGGCTTTTCTGCGGGGTTCTTTAAAAGCTCCTGGAATATTGTGGGGAAAGAGGTTACTCAAGCCATCAGAACCTTTTTCGAGTCAGGGAAATTGCTATATGAGGTCAACAGTACCATTATAGCTCTCATTCCCAAAGTTCCTAACCCATCAAAGGTGGGTGACTTCAGACCTATATCTTGCTGTAATACCATTTACAAATGCATTGCTAAGATCATAGCTAACAGGATTAAAGTTGTTCTTCCTGATATTATTGATCCTGTTCAGTCTGCTTTTGTTCAAGGTAGGAGAATATCTGACAATATTCTCCTATCCCAAGAACTTTTGAGAGGGTACCATAGAAAGTCTCCTACCCCGAAGTGTGCTATGAAAGTGGATATTATGAAAGCATATGATAGTGTCCGTTGGGAGTTTATTGTTGATATCCTTAGGGCTATGGCTTTCCCTCCCGTTATGGTTTCTTGGATTCAGGCTTGTATCACTAGCCCTTCCTTTTCTATTTGTATCAATGGGAGCCTTCACGGCTATTTCAAAGGGGCTAGAGGCTTACGTGGCCTGGTTTCACTCAAACTAATATTGCTTAGCCTCCAAGAAAGTACAGAAGAATGAAATAGAATTCCCTTTAATTTTCAAGCTATTTCCCTTTCTTTTCTCTAACTCTGAAGAAGAAAGTTTCTCTATAAGTCTCTCCGTCCTTCTAAATCCTTCTCTCTTTTGCTCTAGGAACGAATTTGCTTGGGCAACTAAAAGTTTCATTAGCTTAAGTGGCCATGTTTAACTCAAACTGATCTGGCTTAGCCTCCAAGAAAGGGAATTTAAGGAGCAACTGTGGCTTAACGATATTAGTTTACCTTAAGCACCTCGTTTAATGATTTCTAAATCACCTAAGTGTTCAATTCTCATGTCCAGAATGTTGAATTTGAATTCCCATTAATTTTTATCCAATTTCCCTTTCCTTTCTCTAACTTGCTCTTCTTGTCCACCAGAAGAAAGATTCTCTCTAACTCTCTCCGTGCCTTTCCATCCTTCTCTCTTTTGTTCCAGGAACTAACTAGCTTATGCAACAAATTGTTTCATTTGCTTACGTGGCCTAGTTTCACTCAAACTAATGTTTCTTAGCTTCCAAGAAAGGGAATCTACTGAGTAGTTGTAGCTTAGCAATATTAGTTTAATCACCTCATTAGGGTTTTGTAAATCAGCTAAGTGTTCAATTCTCAAGTACAAAAGGATGAGTTTGAATTCCCTTTAATTTTCATCCTATTTTCCCTTTCTATTCTCTAACTTTCACTTCTAACTCTGCAGAAGAAAGTTGCTCATTAACTCTCTCTATCGTCCTACATCATTCTCTGTTGCTCTAGGAACTAATTAGCTTCCGCAATTTATAGTTTCATTAGGTTAAGTGGCCAAGTTTAACTCAAGCTAATAGCGTATAGCCTCCAAGAAAGAGAATTTACGGAGCGATTGTGGCTTAAAGATACGAGTTTAATTTAAGCACCTCATTTAACGTTTTATAAATCACCTAAGTGTTCAATTATCATGCCCAAAATGTTGAATTTGAATTTCCTTTGAGTTTTATCCGGTTTCCCTTTCCTTTTCTAACTTTGTCTTCTAGTTCTCAGGAAGAAAAAGATATTCTCTAACTCCCTCGACGTTTCAAAATCATTCTCTCTTTTGCCCCAAGAACTGATTAGCTTAGGCAACACGTAGTTTCATTAGGTTAGGTGACCAAGTTCAACTCAAACTAATTTTGCCTAATCTCCAAGAAAGAGAATTTACGAAGTAACTGTGGAATAACGATATTAGTTTAACTTTACCACCTCATTTAATGTTTACTAAGTCACCTAAGCGTTCAATTCTCATGTCCAAAACATTGAATTTGAATCCTCTTTAATTTATAAACTATTTCTCTTTCTTTTCTCCAATTTCTCTTCTTGTGCACCAGAAGAAAGATTCTCTCTAACTCTGTCCGTCCATCTCCGTCCTTTTTCTCTTTTGTTATAGGAACTAAATTAGCTCACGGAATTATTGTTTCATTAGCTTACATGGCCTAGTTTCACTCAAACTAATATTGCTTATCCTCCAAGAAAGAGAATTTAACGATATTAGTTTAATCGCCCCCTTGAGGTTTTGTAAATCACCTATGTGTTCAATTCTCAAGTACAAACGATGAATTGGAATTCCCTTTAATTTTAATCCTATTTCCCTTTCTATTCTCTAACTTTCACTTCTAACTCTGAAAAAGAAAGTTGCTCTTTAACTCTCTCAATCGTCCTAAATCGTTCTCTATTGCTCTAGGAACTAATTAGCTTCTGCAACTAATAGTTTCATTAGGTTAAGTGGCCAAGTTTAACTCAAGGTAACTGTGCTTAGCCTCCAAGAAAGAGAATTTACGGAGCGATTATGGCTTACAGATATGAGTTTAATTTAAGCACCTCGTTTAACGTTTTCTAAATCACCTAAGTGTTCAATTGTCATGCCCAAAATGTTGAATTTGAATTCCCTTTGATTTTTATCCGGTTTCCCTTTCTTTTCTCTAACTTTGTCTTCTAGTTCTCAGGAAGAAAAAGATATTCTCTAACTCTCTCCACGTTTCAAAATCATTCTCTCTTCTGCCCTAGGAACTGATTAGCTTAGGCAACCCGTAGTTTCATTAGGTTAGGTGACCAAGTTCAACTCAAACAAATTTTGCTTAGTCTCCAAGAAAGAGAATTTACGGAGTAACTGTGGAATAACGATATTAGTTTAACTTTAGCACCTCATTTAATGTTTACTAAGTCACCTAAGTGTTCAATTATCCCCTTTAATTTTTAACCTATTTCTCTTTCTTTTCTCCAATTTCTCTTCTTGTGCACAGAAGAAAGATTCTCTCTAACTCTGTCAGTCCATCTCCATCCTTTTTCTCTGTTGTTATAGGAACTAAATTAGCTCATGGAATTATTGTTTCATTAGCTTACGTGGCCTAGTTTCACTCAAACTAATATTGCTTATCCTCCAAGAAAGAGAATTTAACGATATTAGTTTAATCGCCCATTGAGGTTTTGTAAATCACCTATGTGTTCAATTCTCAAGTACAAAAGCGATGAATTGGGATTCCCTTTAATTTTAATCCAATTTCCTTTCTATTCTCTAACTTTCACTTCTAACTCAAAAAGAAAGTTGTTTTTAACTCTCTCTATCATTCTAAATCATTCTCCCCATCGCTTTGAACTAATTAGTTTGAACAACTAATAGTCACATTAGGTTAAGTTGCCAAGTTTAACTCAAACTAAGCGTGCTTAGCCTCCAAGAAAAAGATTTTACTGAGTAAATTGTCGCTAACGATATTAGTTTGACTTAAGCACCTCATTTAATGTTTTGTAAATCACTTAATTGTTCGATTCTCATGTCGAAAATGTTGAATTTGAGTTCCCCTTAATTTTGATCCTATTTCCCTTTCTTTCTCTAACTTTCTCTTCTAGTTCACAAGAAGAAATATTCTCTCGACTCTCTCCATCCTTGTCCATCCTTCTCTCTTTTGTTCAAGGAACTAATTAATTAGCTTATGCAACTAACTGTTTCATTAGCTTACGTGGCCTGGTTTCACTCAAACTAATATTGCTTAGCCTCCAAGAAAGTACAGAAGAATGAAATAGAATTCCCTTTAATTTTCAAGCTAATTCCTTCTCTTTTCTCTAACTCAAGAAGAAAGTTTCTCTATAAGTCTCTCCGTCCTTCTAAATCCTTCTCTCTTTTGCTCTAGGAACGAATTTGCTTGGGCAACTAAAAGTTTCATTAGCTTAAGTGGCCATGTTTAACTCAAACTGATCTGGCTTAGCCTCCAAGAAAGGGAATTTAAGGAGCAACTGTGGCTTAACGATATTAGTTTACCTTAAGCACCTCGTTTAATGATTTCTAAATCACCTAAGTGTTCAATTCTCATGTCCAGAATGTTGAATTTGAATTCCCATTAATTTTTATCCAATTTCCCTTTCCTTTCTCTAACTTGCTCTTCTTGTCCATCAGAAGAAAGTTTCTCTCTAACTCAACTCGTGCCTTTCCATCCTTCTCTCTTTTGTTCCAGGAACTAACTAGCTTATGCAACAAATTGTTTCATTTGCTTACGTGGCCTAGTTTCACTCAAACTAATGTTTCTTAGCTTCCAAGAAAGGGAATCTACTGAGTAGTTGTAGCTTAGCAATATTAGTTTAATCACCTCATTAGGGTTTTGTAAATCAGCTAAGTGTTCAATTCTCAAGTACAAAAGGATGAGTTTGAATTCCCTTTAATTTTCATCCTATTTTCCCTTTCTATTCTCTAACTTTCACTTCTAACTCTGCAGAAGAAAGTTGCTCATTAACTCTCTCTATCGTCCTACATCATTCTCTGTTGCTCTAGGAACTAATTAGCTAATTGTTTCATTATCTTAAGTGGCCAAGTTTAACTCAAGCTAAGCGTATGTAGCCTCCAAGAAAGAGAATTTACTGAGCGATTGTGGCTTAAAGATACGAGTTTAATTTAAGCACCTCATTTAACGCTTTTATAAATCACCTAAGTGTTCAATTATCATGCCCAAAATGTTGAATTTGAATTTCCTTTGAGTTTTATCCGGTTTCCTTTCCTTTTCTAACTTTGTCTTCTAGTTCTCGGGTGAAAAAGATATTCTCTAACTCTCTCCACGTTTCAAAATCATTCTCTCTTACGCCAAGGAATTGATTAGCTTAGGCATCCCGTAGTTTCATTAGGTTAGGTGACCAAGTTCAACTCAAACTAATTTCGCTTAGTCTCCAAGAAAGAGAATTTACTGAGTAACGTGGAATAACGATATTAGTTTAACTTTACCACCTCATTTAATGTTTACTAAGTCACCTAAGTGTTTAATTCTCATTTCCAAAACGTTGAATTTGAATCCTCTTTAATTTTTAACCTATTTCTCTTTCTTTTCTCCAATTTCTCTTCTTGTGCACAAGAAGAAAGATTCTCTCTAACTCTGTCTCGTCCATCTCCGTCCTTTTCTCTTTTGTTATAGGAACTAAATTAGCTCACGAAATTATTGTTTCATTAGCATACATGGCCTAGTTTCACTCAAACTAATATTGCTTATCCTCCAAGAAAGAGAATTTAACGATATTAGTTTAATCGCCCCATTGAGGCTTCGTAAATCACCTATG
The DNA here is from genome assembly GCA_025200525.1 of Camellia lanceoleosa. Lineage (NCBI taxonomy): Eukaryota > Viridiplantae > Streptophyta > Magnoliopsida > Ericales > Theaceae > Camellia > Camellia lanceoleosa. The sequence goes on from CM045761.1 coordinate 122,811,430, forward strand.
TGTTCAATTCTCAAGTACAAAACGATGAATTGGAATTCCTTTAATTTTAATCCTATTTCCTTTCTATTCTTTAACTTTCACTTCTAACTCTGAAAAAGAAAGTTGCTCTTTAACTCTCTCAATCGTCCTAAATCGTTTCTCTATTGCTCTAGGAACTAATTAGCTTCTGCAACTAATAGTTTCATTAGGTTAAGTGGCCAAGTTTAACTCAAGGTAACTGTGCTTAGCCTCCAAGAAAGAGAATTTACGGAGCGATTATGGCTTACAGATATGAGTTTAATTTAAGCACCTCGTTTAACGTTTTCTAAATCACCTAAGTGTTCAATTGTCATGCCCAAAATGTTGAATTTGAATTCCCTTTGATTTTTATCCGGTTTCCCTTTCTTTTCTCTAACTTTGTCTTCTAGTTCTCAGGAAGAAAAAGATATTCTCTAACTCTCTCCACGTTTCAAAATCATTCTCTCTTCTGCCCTAGGAACTGATTAGCTTAGGCAACCCGTAGTTTCATTAGGTTAGGTGACCAAGTTCAACTCAAACAAATTTTGCTTAGTCTCCAAGAAAGAGAATTTACGGAGTAACTGTGGAATAACGATATTAGTTTAACTTTAGCACCTCATTTAATGTTTACTAAGTCACCTAAGTGTTCAATTATCCCCTTTAATTTTTAACCTATTTCTCTTTCTTTTCTCCAATTTCTCTTCTTGTGCACAGGAAGAAAGATTCTCTCTAACTCTGTCCGTCCATCTCCATCCTTTTTCTCTGTTGTTATAGGAACTAAATTAGCTCATGGAATTATTGTTTCATTAGCTTACGTGGCCTAGTTTCACTCAAACTAATATTGCTTATCCTCCAAGAAAGAGAATTTAACGATATTAGTTTAATCGCCCCATTGAGGTTTTGTAAATCACCTATGTGTTCAATTCTCAAGTACAAAACGATGAATTGGGATTCCCTTTAATTTTAATCCAATTTCCTTTCTATTCTCTAACTTTCACTTCTAACTCTGAAAAAGAAAGTTGTTTTTTAACTCTCTCTATCATTCTAAATCATTCTCCCTACTGCTTCGGGAACTAATTAGTTTGGCCAACTAATAGTCACATTAGGTTAAGTTGCCAAGTTTAACTCAAACTAACTGTGCTTAGCCTCCAAGAAAAAGATTTTACGGAGTAAATTGTCGCTTAACGATATTAGTTTGACTTAAGCACCTCATTTAATGTTTTCTAAATCACTTAATTGTTCGATTCTCATGTCCAAAATGTTGAATTTGAGTTCCCTTTAATTTTGATCCTTTTTCTCCTTCTTTTCTCTAACTTTCTCTTCTAGTTCACAAGAAGAAATATTCTCTCTGACTCTCTCCATCCTTGTCCATCCTTCTCTCTTTTGTTCAAGGAACTAATTAATTAGCTTATGCAACTAACTGTTTCATTAGCTTACGTGGCCTGGTTTCACTCAAACTAATATTGCTTAGCCTCCAAGAAAGTACAGAAGAATGAAATAGAATTCCCTTTAATTTTCAAGCTATTTCCCTTTCTTTTCTCTAACTCTGAAGAAGAAAGTTTCTCTATAAGTCTCTCCGTCCTTCTAAATCCTTCTCTCTTTTGCTCTAGGAACGAATTTGCTTGGGCAACTAAAAGTTTCATTAGCTTAAGTGGCCATGTTTAACTCAAACTGATCTGGCTTAGCCTCCAAGAAAGGGAATTTAAGGAGCATCTGTGGCTTAACGATATTAGTTTACCTTAAGCACCTCGTTTAATGATTTCTAAATCACCTAAGTGTTCAATTCTCATGTCCAGAATGTTGAATTTGAATTCCCATTAATTTTTATCCAATTTCCCTTTCCTTTCTCTAACTTGCTCTTCTTGTCCACCAGAAGAAAGATTCTCTCTAACTCTCTCCGTGCCTTTCCATCCTTCTCTCTTTTGTTCCAGGAACTAACTAGCTTATGCAACAAATTGTTTCATTTGCTTACGTGGCCTAGTTTCACTCAAACTAATGTTTCTTAGCTTCCAAGAAAGGGAATCTACTGAGTAGTTGTAGCTTAGCAATATTAGTTTAATCACCTCATTAGGGTTTTGTAAATCAGCTAAGTGTTCAATTCTCAAGTACAAAAGGATGAGTTTGAATTCCCTTTAATTTTCATCCTATTTTCCCTTTCTATTCTCTAACTTTCACTTCTAACTCTGCAGAAGAAAGTTGCTCATTAACTCTCTCTATCGTCCTACATCATTCTCTGTTGCTCTAGGAACTAATTAGCTTCCGCAATTTATAGTTTCATTAGGTTAAGTGGCCAAGTTTAACTAAAACTAATCATGCTTAGCCTCCAAGAAAGAGAATTTACGGAGCGATTGTGGCTTAAAGATACGAGTTTAATTTAAGCACCTCATTTAACGTTTTATAAATCACCTAAGTGTTCAATTATCATGCCCAAAATGTTGAATTTGAATTTCCTTTGAGTTTTATCCGGTTTCCCTTTCCTTTTCTAACTTTGTCTTCTAGTTCTCAGGTAGAAAAAGATATTCTCTAACTCTCTCCACGTTTCAAAATCATTCTCTCTTCTGCCCAAGGAATTGATTAGCTTAGGCATCCGTAGTTTCATTAGGTTAGGTGACCAAGTTCAACTCAAACTAATTTCGCTTAGTCTCCAAGAAAGAGAATTTACGGAGTAACTGTGGAATAACGATATTAGTTTAACTTTACCACCTCATTTAATGTTTACTAAGTCACCTAAGTGTTTAATTCTCATTTCCAAAACGTTGAATTTGAATCCTCTTTAATTTTTAACCTATTTCTCTTTCTTTTCTCCAATTTCTCTTCTTGTGCACAAGAAGAAAGATTCTCTCTAACTCTGTCTGGTCCATCTCCGTCCTTTTCTCTTTTGTTATAGGAACTAAATTAGCTCACGAAATTATTGTTTCATTAGCATACATGGCCTAGTTTCACTCAAACTAATATTGCTTATCCTCCAAGAAAGAGAATTTAACGATATTAGTTTAATCGCCCCATTGAGGCTTCGTAAATCACCTATGTGTTCAATTCTCAAGTACAAAACGATGAATTGGAATTCCCTTTAATTTTAATCCTATTTCCCTTTCTATTCTCTAACTTTCACTTCTAACTCTGAAAAAGAAAGTTGCTCTTTAACTCTCTCAATCGTCCTAAATCGTTCTCTATTGCTCTAGGAACTAATTAGCTTCTGCAACTAATAGTTTCATTAGGTTAAGTGGCCAAGTTTAACTCAAGGTAACTGTGCTTAGCCTCCAAGAAAGAGAATTTACGGAGCGATTATGGCTTCTGAATATGAGTTTAATTTAAGCACCTCGTTTAACGTTTTCTAAATCACCTAAGTGTTCAATTGTCATGCCCAAAATGTTGAATTTGAATTCCCTTTGATTTTTATCCGGTTTCCCTTTCTTTTCTCTAACTTTGTCTTCTAGTTCTCAGGAAGAAAAAGATATTCTCTAACTCTCTCCACGTTTCAAAATCATTCTCTCTTCTGCCCTAGGAACTGATTAGCTTAGGCAACCCGTAGTTTCATTAGGTTAGGTGACCAAGTTCAACTCAAACAAATTTTGCTTAGTCTCCAAGAAAGAGAATTTACGGAGTAACTGTGGAATAACGATATTAGTTTAACTTTAGCACCTCATTTAATGTTTACTAAGTCACCTAAGTGTTCAATTATCCCCTTTAATTTTTAACCTATTTCTCTTTCTTTTCTCCAATTTCTCTTCTTGTGCACAGGAAGAAAGATTCTCTCTAACTCTGTCCGTCCATCTCCATCCTTTTTCTCTGTTGTTATAGGAACTAAATTAGCTCATGGAATTATTGTTTCATTAGCTTACGTGGCCTAGTTTCACTCAAACTAATATTGCTTATCCTCCAAGAAAGAGAATTTAACGATATTAGTTTAATCGCCCCATTGAGGTTTTGTAAATCACCTATGTGTTCAATTCTCAAGTACAAAACGATTAGATGGGATTCCCTTTAATTTTAATCCAATTTCCTTTCTATTCTCTAACTTTCACTTCTAACTCTGAAAAAGAAAGTTGTTTTTTAACTCTCTCTATCATTCTAAATCATTCTCCCTACTGCTTCGGGAACTAATTAGTTTGGCCAACTAATAGTCACATTAGGTTAAGTTGCCAAGTTTAACTCAAACTAACTGTGCTTAGCCTCCAAGAAAAAGATTTTATGGAGTAAATTGTCGCTTAACGATATTAGTTTGACTTAAGCACCTCATTTAATGTTTTCTAAATCACTTAATTGTTCGATTCTCATGTCCAAAATGTTGAATTTGAGTTCCCTTTAATTTTGATCCTTTTTCTCCTTCTTTTCTCTAACTTTCTCTTCTAGTTCACAAGAAGAAATATTCTCTCTGACTCTCTCCATCCTTGTCCATCCTTCTCTCTTTTGTTCAAGGAACTAATTAATTAGCTTATGCAACTAACTGTTTCATTAGCTTACGTGGCCTGGTTTCACTCAAACTAATATTGCTTAGCCTCCAAGAAAGTACAGAAGAATGAAATAGAATTCCCTTTAATTTTCAAGCTATTTCCCTTTCTTTTCTCTAACTCTGAAGAAGAAAGTTTCTCTATAAGTCTCTCCGTCCTTCTAAATCCTTCTCTCTTTTGCTCTAGGAACGAATTTGCTTGGGCAACTAAAAGTTTCATTAGCTTAAGTGGCCATGTTTAACTCAAACTGATCGGCTTAGCCTCCAAGAAAGGGAATTTAAGAACAGCGTGGCTTAACGATATTAGTTTAACTTAGGCACCTCATTTAAGGTTTTCAAAATCACTGAAGTGTTCAATTCTCAGATCCGAAATGTTGAATTTGAATTCCCATTAATTTTTATCCAATTTCCCTTTCCTTTCTCTAACTTGCTCTTCTTGTCCACCAGAAGAAAGATTCTCTCTAACTCTCTCCGTGCCTTTCCATCCTTCTCTCTTTTGTTCCAGGAACTAACTAGCTTATGCAACAAATTGTTTCATTTGCTTACGTGGCCTAGTTTCACTCAAACTAATGTTTCTTAGCTTCCAAGAAAGGGAATCTACTGAGTAGTTGTAGCTTAGCAATATTAGTTTAATCACCTCATTAGGGTTTTGTAAATCAGCTAAGTGTTCAATTCTCAAGTACAAAAGGATGAGTTTGAATTCCCTTTAATTTTCATCCTATTTTCCCTTTCTATTCTCTAACTTTCACTTCTAACTCTGCAGAAGAAAGTTGCTCATTAACTCTCTCTATCGTCCTACATCATTCTCTGTTGCTCTAGGAACTAATTAGCTTCCGCAATTTATAGTTTCATTAGGTTAAGTGGCCAAGTTTAACTCAAGCTAACTGTGCGTAGCCTCCAAGAAAGAGAATTTACGGAGCGATTGTGGCTTAAAGATACGAGTTTAATTTAAGCACCTCATTTAACGTTTTATAAATCACCTAAGTGTTCAATTATCATGCCCAAAATGTTGAATTTGAATTTCCTTTGAGTTTTATCCGGTTTCCCTTTCCTTTTCTAACTTTGTCTTCTAGTTCTCAGGTAGAAAAAGATATTCTCTAACTCTCTCCACGTTTCAAAATCATTCTCTCTTCTGCCCAAGGAATTGATTAGCTTAGGCATCCCGTAGTTTCATTAGGTTAGGTGACCAAGTTCAACTCAAACTAATTTCGCTTAGTCTCCAAGAAAGAGAATTTACGGAGTAACTGTGGAATAACGATATTAGTTTAACTTTACCACCTCATTTAATGTTTACTAAGTCACCTAAGTGTTTAATTCTCATTTCCAAAACGTTGAATTTGAATCCTCTTTAATTTTTAACCTATTTCTCTTTCTTTTCTCCAATTTCTCTTCTTGTGCACAAGAAGAAAGATTCTCTCTAACTCTGTCCGTCCATCTCCGTCCTTTTCTCTTTTGTTATAGGAACTAAATTAGCTCACGAAATTATTGTTTCATTAGCATACATGGCCTAGTTTCACTCAAACTAATATTGCTTATCCTCCAAGAAAGAGAATTTAACGATATTAGTTTAATCGCCCCATTGAGGCTTCGTAAATCACCTATGTGTTCAATTCTCAAGTACAAAACGATGAATTGGAATTCCCTTTAATTTTAATCCTATTTCCCTTTCTATTCTCTAACTTTCACTTCTAACTCTGAAAAAGAAAGTTGCTCTTTAACTCTCTCAATCGTCCTAAATCGTTCTCTATTGCTCTAGGAACTAATTAGCTTCTGCAACTAATAGTTTCATTAGGTTAAGTGGCCAAGTTTAACTCAAGGTAACTGTGCTTAGCCTCCAAGAAAGAGAATTTACGGAGCGATTATGGCTTACAGATATGAGTTTAATTTAAGCACCTCGTTTAACGTTTTCTAAATCACCTAAGTGTTCAATTGTCATGCCCAAAATGTTGAATTTGAATTCCCTTTGATTTTTATCCGGTTTCCCTTTCTTTTCTCTAACTTTGTCTTCTAGTTCTCAGGAAGAAAAAGATATTCTCTAACTCTCTCCACGTTTCAAAATCATTCTCTCTTCTGCCCTAGGAACTGATTAGCTTAGGCAACCCGTAGTTTCATTAGGTTAGGTGACCAAGTTCAACTCAAACAAATTTTGCTTAGTCTCCAAGAAAGAGAATTTACTTGAGTAACGTGAAATAACGATATTAGTTTAACTTTAGCACCTCATTTAATGTTTACTAAGTCACCTAAGTGTTCAATTATCCCCTTTAATTTTTAACCTATTTCTCTTTCTTTTCTCCAATTTCTCTTCTTGTGCACAGGAAGAAAGATTCTCTCTAACTCTCAGCGTCCATCTCCATCCTTTTTCTCTGTTGTTATAGGAACTAAATTAGCTCATGGAATTATTGTTTCATTAGCTTACGTGGCCTAGTTTCACTCAAACTAATATTGCTTATCCTCCAAGAAAGAGAATTTAACGATATTAGTTTAATCGCCCCATTGAGGTTTTGTAAATCACCTATGTGTTCAATTCTCAAGTACAAAACGATGAATTGGGATTCCCTTTAATTTTAATCCAATTTCCTTTCTATTCTCTAACTTTCACTTCTAACTCTGAAAAAGAAAGTTGTTTTTTAACTCTCTCTATCATTCTAAATCATTCCCTCTACTGCTTCGGGAACTAATTAGTTTGGCCAACTAATAGTCACATTAGGTTATGTTGCCAAGTTTAACTCAAACTAACTGTGCTTAGCCTCCAAGAAAAAGATTTTTACGGAGTAAATTGTCGCTAACGATATTAGTTTGACTTAAGCACCTCATTTAATGTTTTCTAAATCACTTAGTTGTCCGATTCTCATGTCCAAAATGTTGAGTTTGACTTCTCTTTAGTCTTGATTCTTTTTCTCCTGCTTTTGGCTAACTTTCTCTTCTACTTCACAAGAAGAAATATTCTCTCTGACTCTCTCCATCCTTGTCCATCCTTCTCTCTTTTGTTCAAGGAACTAATTAATTAGCTTATGCAACTAAGCTGTTTCATTAGCTTACGTGGCTTTAGTTTCACTCAAACTAATATTGCTTAGCCTCCAAGAAAGTCTGAGTAAGAATGAAATAGAATTTCCTTTAATTTTCAAGCTATTTCCTTTCTTTCTCTAACTCAAGAAGAAAGTTTCTCTATAAGTCTCTCCGTCCTTCTAAATCCTTCTCTCTTTTGCTCTAGGAACGAATTTGCTTGGGCAACTAAAAGTTTCATTAGCTTAAGTGGCCATGTTTAACTCAAACCGATCTGCTTAGCCTCCAAGAAAGGGAATTTAAGGCAAGCGTGGCTTAACGATATTAGTTTACCTTAAGCACCTCGTTTAATGATTTCTAAATCACCTAAGTGTTCAATTCTCATGTCCGAATGTTGAATTTGAATTCCCATTAATTTTATCCAATTTCCCTTTCCTTTCTCTAACTTGCTCTTCTTGTCCACCAGAAGAAAGATTCTCTCTAACTCTCTCCGTGCCTTTCCATCCTTCTCTCTTTTGTTCCAGGAACTAACTAGCTTATGCAACAAATTGTTTCATTTGCTTACGTGGCCTAGTTTCACTCAAACTAATGTTTCTTAGCTTCCAAGAAAGGGAATCTACTGAGTAGTTGTAGCTTAGCAATATTAGTTTAATCACCTCATTAGGGTTTTGTAAATCAGCTAAGTGTTCAATTCTCAAGTACAAAAGGATGAGTTTGAATTCCCTTTAATTTTCATCCTATTTTCCCTTTCTATTCTCTAACTTTCACTTCTAACTCTGCAGAAGAAAGTTGCTCATTAACTCTCTCTATCGTCCTACATCATTCTCTGTTGCTCTAGGAACTAATTAGCTTCCGCAATTTATAGTTTCATTAGGTTAAGTGGCCAAGTTTAACTCAAGCTAACTGTGCGTAGCCTCCAAGAAAGAGAATTTACGGAGCGATTGTGGCTTAAAGATACGAGTTTAATTTAAGCACCTCATTTAACGTTTTATAAATCACCTAAGTGTTCAATTATCATGCCCAAAATGTTGAATTTGAATTTCCTTTGAGTTTTATCCGGTTTCCCTTTCCTTTTCTAACTTTGTCTTCTAGTTCTCAGGTAGAAAAAGATATTCTCTAACTCTCTCCACGTTTCAAAATCATTCTCTCTTCTGCCCAAGGAATTGATTAGCTTAGGCATCCCGTAGTTTCATTAGGTTAGGTGACCAAGTTCAACTCAAACTAATTTCGCTTAGTCTCCAAGAAAGAGAATTTACGGAGTGACTGTGGAATAACGATATTAGTTTAACTTTACCACCTCATTTAATGTTTACTAAGTCACCTAAGTGTTTAATTCTCATTTCCAAAACGTTGAATTTGAATCCTCTTTAATTTTTAACCTATTTCTCTTTCTTTTCTCCAATTTCTCTTCTTGTGCACAAGAAGAAAGATTCTCTCTAACTCTGTCCGTCCATCTCCGTCCTTTTCTCTTTTGTTATAGGAACTAAATTAGCTCACGAAATTATTGTTTCATTAGCATACATGGCCTAGTTTCACTCAAACTAATATTGCTTATCCTCCAAGAAAGAGAATTTAACGATATTAGTTTAATCGCCCCATTGAGGCTTCGTAAATCACCTATGTGTTCAATTCTCAAGTACAAAACGATGAATTGGAATTCCTTTAATTTTAATCCTATTTCCTTTCTATTCTCTAACTTTCACTTCTAACTCTGAAAAAGAAAGTTGCTCTTTAACTCTCTCAATCGTCCTAAATCGTTTCTCTATTGCTCTAGGAACTAATTAGCTTCGCAACTAATAGTTTCATTAGGTTAAGTGGCCAAGTTTAACTCAAGGTAACTGCGCTTAGCCTCCAAGAAAGAGAATTTACTGAGCGATTATGGCTTCTGAATATGAGTTTAATTTAAGCACCTCGTTTAACGTTTTCTAAATCACCTAAGTGTTCAATTGTCATGCCCAAAATGTTGAATTTGAATTCCTTTGATTTTTATCCGGTTTCCTTTCTTTTCTCTAACTTTGTCTTCTAGTTCTCGGGAAGAAAAAGATATTCTCTAACTCTCTCCACGTTTCAAAATCATTCTCTCTTACGCCTAGGAACCGATTAGCTTAGGCAACCGTAGTTTCATTAGGTTAGGTGACCAAGTTCAACTCAAACAAATTTTGCTTAGTCTCCAAGAAAGAGAATTTATTGAGTAACTGTGGAATAACGATATTAGTTTAACTTTAGCACCTCATTTAATGTTTACTAAGTCACCTAAGTGTTCAATTATCCCCTTTAATTTTTAACCTATTTCTCTTTCTTTTCTCCAATTTCTCTTCTTGTGCACAGGAAGAAAGATTCTCTCTAACTCTGTCCGTCCATCTCCATCCTTTTTCTCTGTTGTTATAGGAACTAAATTAGCTCATGGAATTATTGTTTCATTAGCTTACGTGGCCTAGTTTCACTCAAACTAATATTGCTTATCCTCCAAGAAAGAGAATTTAACGATATTAGTTTAATCGTCCCATTGAGGTTTTGTAAATCACCTATGTGTTCAATTCTCAAGTACAAAACGATGAATTGGGATTCCCTTTAATTTTAATCCAATTTCCTTTCTATTCTCTAACTTTCACTTCTAACTCTGAAAAAGAAAGTTGTTTTTTAACTCTCTCTATCATTCTAAATCATTCTCCCTACTGCTTCGGGAACTAATTAGTTTGGCCAACTAATAGTCACATTAGGTTAAGTTGCCAAGTTTAACTCAAACTAACTGTGCTTAGCCTCCAAGAAAAAGATTTTACGGAGTAAATTGTCGCTTAACGATATTAGTTTGACTTAAGCACCTCATTTAATGTTTTCTAAATCACTTAATTGTTCGATTCTCATGTCCAAAATGTTGAATTTGAGTTCCCTTTAATTTTGATCCTTTTTCTCCTTCTTTTCTCTAACTTTCTCTTCTAGTTCACAAGAAGAAATATTCTCTCTGACTCTCTCCATCCTTGTCCATCCTTCTCTCTTTTGTTCAAGGAACTAATTAATTAGCTTATGCAACTAACTGTTTCATTAGCTTACGTGGCCTGGTTTCACTCAAACTAATATTGCTTAGCCTCCAAGAAAGTACAGAAGAATGAAATAGAATTCCCTTTAATTTTCAAGCTATTTCCCTTTCTTTTCTCTAACTCTGAAGAAGAAAGTTTCTCTATAAGTCTCTCCGTCCTTCTAAATCCTTCTCTCTTTTGCTCTAGGAACGAATTTGCTTGGGCAACTAAAAGTTTCATTAGCTTAAGTGGCCATGTTTAACTCAAACTGATCTGGCTTAGCCTCCAAGAAAGGGAATTTAAGGAGCAACTGTGGCTTAACGATATTAGTTTACCTTAAGCACCTCGTTTAATGATTTCTAAATCACCTAAGTGTTCAATTCTCATGTCCAGAATGTTGAATTTGAATTCCCATTAATTTTTATCCAATTTCCCTTTCCTTTCTCTAACTTGCTCTTCTTGTCCACCAGAAGAAAGATTCTCTCTAACTCTCTCCGTGCCTTTCCATCCTTCTCTCTTTTGTTCCAGGAACTAACTAGCTTATGCAACAAATTGTTTCATTTGCTTACGTGGCCTAGTTTCACTCAAACTAATGTTTCTTAGCTTCCAAGAAAGGGAATCTACTGAGTAGTTGTAGCTTAGCAATATTAGTTTAATCACCTCATTAGGGTTTTGTAAATCAGCTAAGTGTTCAATTCTCAAGTACAAAAGGATGAGTTTGAATTCCCTTTAATTTTCATCCTATTTTCCCTTTCTATTCTCTAACTTTCACTTCTAACTCTGCAGAAGAAAGTTGCTCATTAACTCTCTCTATCGTCCTACATCATTCTCTGTTGCTCTAGGAACTAATTAGCTTCCGTAATTTATAGTTTCATTAGGTTAAGTGGCCAAGTTTAACTCAAGCTAACTGTGCGTAGCCTCCAAGAAAGAGAATTTACGGAGCGATTGTGGCTTAAAGATACGAGTTTAATTTAAGCACCTCATTTAACGTTTTATAAATCACCTAAGTGTTCAATTATCATGCCCAAAATGTTGAATTTGAATTTCCTTTGAGTTTTATCCGGTTTCCCTTTCCTTTTCTAACTTTGTCTTCTAGTTCTCAGGTAGAAAAAGATATTCTCTAACTCTCTCCACGTTTCAAAATCATTCTCTCTTCTGCCCAAGGAATTGATTAGCTTAGGCATCCCGTAGTTTCATTAGGTTAGGTGACCAAGTTCAACTCAAACTAATTTCGCTTAGTCTCCAAGAAAGAGAATTTACGGAGTAACTGTGGAATAACGATATTAGTTTAACTTTACCACCTCATTTAATGTTTACTAAGTCACCTAAGTGTTTAATTCTCATTTCCAAAACGTTGAATTTGAATCCTCTTTAATTTTTAACCTATTTCTCTTTCTTTTCTCCAATTTCTCTTCTTGTGCACAAGAAGAAAGATTCTCTCTAACTCTGTCCGTCCATCTCCGTCCTTTTCTCTTTTGTTATAGGAACTAAATTAGCTCACGAAATTATTGTTTCATTAGCATACATGGCCTAGTTTCACTCAAACTAATATTGCTTATCCTCCAAGAAAGAGAATTTAACGATATTAGTTTAATCGCCCCATTGAGGCTTCGTAAATCACCTATGTGTTCAATTCTCAAGTACAAAACGATGAATTGGAATTCCCTTTAATTTTAATCCTATTTCCCTTTCTATTCTCTAACTTTCACTTCTAACTCTGAAAAAGAAAGTTGCTCTTTAACTCTCTCAATCGCCCTAAATCGTTTCTCTATTGCTCTAGGAACTAATTAGCTTCGCAACTAATAGTTTCATTAGGTTAAGTGGCCAAGTTTAACTCAAGGTAAGCGTGCTTAGCCTCCAAGAAAGAGAATTTACGGAGCGATTATGGCTTACAGATATGAGTTTAATTTAAGCACCTCGTTTAACGTTTTCTAAATCACCTAAGTGTTCAATTGTCATGCCCAAAATGTTGAATTTGAATTCCCTTTGATTTTTATCCGGTTTCCCTTTCTTTTCTCTAACTTTGTCTTCTAGTTCTCAGGAAGAAAAAGATATTCTCTAACTCTCTCCACGTTTCAAAATCATTCTCTCTTCTGCCCCAGGAACTGATTAGCTTAGGCAACCCGTAGTTTCATTAGGTTAGGTGACCAAGTTCAACTCAAACAAATTTTGCTTAGTCTCCAAGAAAGAGAATTTACGGAGTAACTGTGGAATAACGATATTAGTTTAACTTTAGCACCTCATTTAATGTTTACTAAGTCACCTAAGTGTTCAATTATCCCCTTTAATTTTTAACCTATTTCTCTTTCTTTTCTCCAATTTCTCTTCTTGTGCACAGTAAGAAAGATTCTCTCTAACTCTGTCCGTCCATCTCCATCCTTTTTCTCTGTTGTTATAGGAACTAAATTAGCTCATGGAATTATTGTTTCATTAGCTTACGTGGCCTAGTTTCACTCAAACTAATATTGCTTATCCTCCAAGAAAGAGAATTTAACGATATTAGTTTAATCGCCCCATTGAGGTTTTGTAAATCACCTATGTGTTCAATTCTCAAGTACAAAACGATGAATTGGGATTCCCTTTAATTTTAATCCAATTTCCTTTCTATTCTCTAACTTTCACTTCTAACTCTCGAGAAGAAAGTTGTTTTTTAACTCTCTCTATCATTCTAAATCATTCTCCCTACTGCTTCGGGAACTAATTAGTTTGGCCAACTAATAGTCACATTAGGTTAAGTTGCCAAGTTTAACTCAAACTAACTGTGCTTAGCCTCCAAGAAAAAGATTTTACGGAGTAAATTGTCGCTTAACGATATTAGTTTGACTTAAGCACCTCATTTAATGTTTTCTAAATCACTTAATTGTTCGATTCTCATGTCCAAAATGTTGAATTTGAGTTCCCTTTAATTTTGATCCTTTTTCTCCTTCTTTTCTCTAACTTTCTCTTCTAGTTCACAAGAAGAAATATTCTCTCTGACTCTCTCCATCCTTGTCCATCCTTCTCTCTTTTGTTCAAGGAACTAATTAATTAGCTTATGCAACTAACTGTTTCATTAGCTTACGTGGCCTGGTTTCACTCAAACTAATATTGCTTAGCCTCCAAGAAAGTACAGAAGAATGAAATAGAATTCCCTTTAATTTTCAAGCTATTTCCCTTTCTTTTCTCTAACTCAAGAAGAAAGTTTCTCTATACGTCTCTCTGTCCTTCTAAATACTTCTCTCATTTGCTCTAGGAACGAATTTTCTTCGGCATCTAAAAGTTTCATTAGCTTAAGTGGCCATGTTTAACTCAAACCGATCTGCTTAGCCTCCAAGAAAGGGAATTTAAGAGCAAGCGTGGCTTAACGATATTAGTTTACCTTAAGCACCTCGTTTAATGATTTCTAAATCACCTAAGTGTTCAATTCTCATGTCCGAATGTTGAATTTGAATTCCCATTAATTTTTATCAATTTCCTTTCTTTCTCTAACTTGCTCTTCTTGTCCACCAGAAGAAAGATTCTCTCTAACTCTCTCCGTGCCTTTCCATCCTTCTCTCTTTTGTTCCAGGAACTAACTAGCTTATGCAACAAATTGTTTCATTTGCTTACGTGGCCTAGTTTCACTCAAACTAATGTTTCTTAGCTTCCAAGAAAGGGAATCTACTGAGTAGTTGTAGCTTAGCAATATTAGTTTAATCACCTCATTAGGGTTTTGTAAATCAGCTAAGTGTTCAATTCTCAAGTACAAAAGGATGAGTTTGAATTCCCTTTAATTTTCATCCTATTTTCCCTTTCTATTCTCTAACTTTCACTTCTAACTCTGCAGAAGAAAGTTGCTCATTAACTCTCTCTATCGTCCTACATCATTCTCTGTTGCTCTAGGAACTAATTAGCTTCCGCAATTTATAGTTTCATTAGGTTAAGTGGCCAAGTTTAACTCAAGCTAACTGTGCGTAGCCTCCAAGAAAGAGAATTTACGGAGCGATTGTGGCTTAAAGATACGAGTTTAATTTAAGCACCTCATTTAACGTTTTATAAATCACCTAAGTGTTCAATTATCATGCCCAAAATGTTGAATTTGAATTTCCTTTGAGTTTTATCCGGTTTCCCTTTCCTTTTCTAACTTTGTCTTCTAGTTCTCAGGTAGAAAAAGATATTCTCTAACTCTCTCCACGTTTCAAAATCATTCTCTCTTCTGCCCAAGGAATTGATTAGCTTAGGCATCCCGTAGTTTCATTAGGTTAGGTGACCAAGTTCAACTCAAACTAATTTCGCTTAGTCTCCAAGAAAGAGAATTTACGGAGTAACTGTGGAATAACGATATTAGTTTAACTTTACCACCTCATTTAATGTTTACTAAGTCACCTAAGTGTTTAATTCTCATTTCCAAAACGTTGAATTTGAATCCTCTTTAATTTTTAACCTATTTCTCTTTCTTTTCTCCAATTTCTCTTCTTGTGCACAAGAAGAAAGATTCTCTCTAACTCTGTCCGTCCATCTCCGTCCTTTTCTCTTTTGTTATAGGAACTAAATTAGCTCACGAAATTATTGTTTCATTAGCATACATGGCCTAGTTTCACTCAAACTAATATTGCTTATCCTCCAAGAAAGAGAATTTAACGATATTAGTTTAATCGCCCCATTGAGGCTTCGTAAATCACCTATGTGTTCAATTCTCAAGTACAAAACGATGAATTGGAATTCCCTTTAATTTTAATCCTATTTCCCTTTCTATTCTCTAACTTTCACTTCTAACTCTGAAAAAGAAAGTTGCTCTTTAACTCTCTCAATCGTCCTAAATCGTTCTCTATTGCTCTAGGAACTAATTAGCTTCTGCAACTAATAGTTTCATTAGGTTAAGTGGCCAAGTTTAACTCAAGGTAACTGTGCTTAGCCTCCAAGAAAGAGAATTTACGGAGCGATTATGGCTTACAGATATGAGTTTAATTTAAGCACCTCGTTTAACGTTTTCTAAATCACCTAAGTGTTCAATTGTCATGCCCAAAATGTTGAATTTGAATTCCCTTTGATTTTTATCCGGTTTTCCTTTCTTTTCTCTAACGTTGTCTTCTAGTTCTCAGGAAGAAAAAGATATTCTCTAACTCTCTCCACGTTTCAAAATCATTCTCTCTTCTGCCACAGGAACTGATTAGCTTAGGCAACCCGTAGTTTCATTAGGTTAGGTAACCAAGTTCAACTCAAACAAATTTTGCTTAGTCTCCAAGAAAGAGAATTTACGGAGTAACTGTGGAATAACGATATTAGTTTAACTTTAGCACCTCATTTAATGTTTACTAAGTCACCTAAGTGTTCAATTATCCCCTTTAATTTTTAACCTATTTCTCTTTCTTTTCTCCAATTTCTCTTCTTGTGCACAAGAAGAAAGATTCTCTCTAACTCTGTCCGTCCATCTCCATCCTTTTTGTCTGTTGTTATAGGAACTAAATTAGCTCATGGAATTATTGTTTCATTAGCTTACGTGGCCTAGTTTCACTCAAACTAATATTGCTTATCCTCCAAGAAAGAGAATTTAACGATATTAGTTTAATCGCCCCATTGAGGTTTTGTAAATCACCTATGTGTTCAATTCTCAAGTACAAAACGATGAATTGGGATTCCCTTTAATTTTAATCCAATTTCCTTTCTATTCTCTAACTTTCACTTCTAACTCTGAAAAAGAAAGTTGTTTTTTAACTCTCTCTATCATTCTAAATCATTCTCCCTACTGCTTCGGGAACTAATTAGTTTGGCCAACTAATAGTCACATTAGGTTAAGTTGCCAAGTTTAACTCAAACTAACTGTGCTTAGCCTCCAAGAAAAAGATTTTACGGAGTAAATTGTCGCTTAACGATATTAGTTTGACTTAAGCACCTCATTTAATGTTTTCTAAATCACTTAATTGTTCGATTCTCATGTCCAAAATGTTGAATTTGAGTTCCCTTTAATTTTGATCCTTTTTCTCCTTCTTTTCTCTAACTTTCTCTTCTAGTTCACAAGAAGAAATATTCTCTCTGACTCTCTCCATCCTTGTCCATCCTTCTCTCTTTTGTTCAAGGAACTAATTAATTAGCTTATGCAACTAACTGTTTCATTAGCTTACGTGGCCTGGTTTCACTCAAACTAATATTGCTTAGCCTCCAAGAAAGTACAGAAGAATGAAATAGAATTCCCTTTAATTTTCAAGCTATTTCCCTTTCTTTTCTCTAACTCTGAAGAAGAAAGTTTCTCTATAAGTCTCTCCGTCCTTCTAAATCCTTCTCTCTTTTGCTCTAGGAACGAATTTGCTTGGGCAACTAAAAGTTTCATTAGCTTAAGTGGCCATGTTTAACTCAAACTGATCTGGCTTAGCCTCCAAGAAAGGGAATTTAAGAAGCAACTGTGGCTTAACGATATTAGTTTACCTTAAGCACCTCGTTTAATGATTTCTAAATCACCTAAGTGTTCAATTCTCATGTCCAGAATGTTGAATTTGAATTCCCATTAATTTTTATCCAATTTCCCTTTCCTTTCTCTAACTTGCTCTTCTTGTCCACCAGAGGAAAGATTCTCTCTACCTCTCTCCGTGCCTTTCCATCCTTCTCTCTTTTGTTCCAGGAACTAATTAGCTTATGCAACAAATTGTTTCATTTGCTTACGTGGCCTAGTTTCACTCAAACTAATGTTTCTTAGCTTCCAAGAAAGGGAATCTACTGAGTAGTTGTAGCTTAGCAATATTAGTTTAATCACCTCATTAGGGTTTTGTAAATCAGCTAAGTGTTCAATTCTCAAGTACAAAAGGATGAGTTTGAATTCCCTTTAATTTTCATCCTATTTTCCCTTTCTATTCTCTAACTTTCACTTCTAACTCTGCAGAAGAAAGTTGCTCATTAACTCTCTCTATCGTCCTACATCATTCTCTGTTGCTCTAGGAACTAATTAGCTTCCGCAATTTATAGTTTCATTAGGTTAAGTGGCCAAGTTTAACTCAAGCTAAGCGTATGTAGCCTCCAAGAAAGAGAATTTACAGCGATTGTGGCTTAAAGATACGAGTTTAATTTAAGCACCTCATTTAACGTTTTATAAATCACCTAAGTGTTCAATTATCATGCCCAAAATGTTGAATTTGAATTTCCTTTGAGTTTTATCCGGTTTCCCTTTCCTTTTCTAACTTTGTCTTCTAGTTCTCAGGTAGAAAAAGATATTCTCTAACTCTCTCCACGTTTCAAAATCATTCTCTCTTCTGCCCAAGGAATTGATTAGCTTAGGCACCCCGTAGTTTCATTAGGTTAGGTGACCAAGTTCAACTCAAACTAATTTCGCTTAGTCTCCAAGAAAGAGAATTTACGGAGTAACTGTGGAATAACGATATTAGTTTAACTTTACCACCTCATTTAATGTTTACTAAGTCACCTAAGTGTTTAATTCTCATTTCCAAAACGTTGAATTTGAATCCTCTTTAATTTTTAACCTATTTCTCTTTCTTTTCTCCAATTTCTCTTCTTGTGCACAAGAAGAAAGATTCTCTCTAACTCTGTCCGTCCATCTCCGTCCTTTTCTCTTTTGTTATAGGAACTAAATTAGCTCACGAAATTATTGTTTCATTAGCATACATGGCCTAGTTTCACTCAAACTAATATTGCTTATCCTCCAAGAAAGAGAATTTAACGATATTAGTTTAATCGCCCCATTGAGGCTTCGTAAATCACCTATGTGTTCAATTCTCAAGTACAAAACGATGAATTGGAATTCCCTTTATTTTTAATCCTATTTCCCTTTCTGTTCTCTGACTTTCACTTCTAACTCTGAAAAAGAAAGTTGCTCTTTAACTCTCTCAATCGTCCTAAATCGTTCTCTATTGCTCTAGGAACTAATTAGCTTCTGCAACTAATAGTTTCATTAGGTTAAGTGGCCAAGTTTAACTCAAGGTAACTGTGCTTAGCCTCCAAGAAAGAGAATTTACGGAGCGATTATGGCTTACAGATATGAGTTTAATTTAAGCACCTCGTTTAACGTTTTCTAAATCACCTAAGTGTTCAATTGTCATGCCCAAAATGTTGAATTTGAATTCCTTTGATTTTTATCCGGTTTCCTTTCTTTTCTCTAACTTTGTCTTCTAGTTCTCACGAAGAAAAAGATATTCTGTAACTCTCGTCACCTTTCAAAATCATTCTCTCTTACGCCTAGGAACTGATTAGCTTAGGCAACCCGTAGTTTCATTAGGTTAGGTGACCAAGTTCAACTCAAACAAATTTTGCTTAGTCTCCAAGAAAGAGAATTTACGGAGTAACTGTGGAATAACGATATTAGTTTAACTTTAGCACCTCATTTAATGTTTACTAAGTCACCTAAGTGTTCAATTATCTTCTTTAATTTTTAACCTATTTTCTTTTTTCTCCAATTTCTCTTCTTGTGCACAAGGAAGAAAGATTCTCTCTAACTCTCTCAGTCCATCTCCATCCTTTTCTCTGTTGTTATAGGAACTAAATTAGCTCATGGAATTATTGTTTCATTAGCTTACGTGGCCTAGTTTCACTCAAACTAATATTGCTTATCCTCCAAGAAAGAGAATTTAACGATATTAGTTTAATCGCCCCATTGAGGTTCTGTAAATCACCTATGTGTTCAATTCTCAAGTACAAAACGATGAATTGGGATTCCTTTAATTTTAATCCAATTTCCTTTCTATTCTCTAACTTTCACTTCTAACTCAAAAAGAAAGTTGTTTTTAACTCTCTCTATCATTCTAAATCATTCTCCCTTTTGCGGAACTAATTAGTTTGGCCAACTAATAGTCACATTAGGTTAAGTTGCCAAGTTTAACTCAAACTAACCTCGCTTAGCCTCCAAGAAAAAGATTTTACGGAGTAAATTGTCGCTTAACGATATTAGTTTGACTTAAGCACCTCATTTAATGTTTTCTAAATCACTTAATTGTTCGATTCTCATGTCCAAAATGTTGAATTTGAGTTCCCTTTAATTTTGATCCTTTTTCTCCTTCTTTTCTCTAACTTTCTCTTCTAGTTCACAAGAAGAAATATTCTCTCTGACTCTCTCCATCCTTGTCCATCCTTCTCTCTTTTGTTCAAGGAACTAATTAATTAGCTTATGCAACTAACTGTTTCATTAGCTTACGTGGCCTGGTTTCACTCAAACTAATATTGCTTAGCCTCCAAGAAAGTACAGAAGGATGAAATAGATTTCCCTTTAATTTTCAAGCTATTTCCCTTTCTTTTCTCTAACTCTGAAGAAGAAAGTTTCTCTATAAGTCTCTCCGTCCTTCTAAATCATTCTCTCTTTTGCGCTAGGAACGAATTAGCTTGGGCAACTAATAGTTTCATTAGCTTAAGTGGCCATGTTTAACTCAAACTGATCTGGCTTAGCCTCCGAGAAAGGGAATTTAAGGAGCAACTGTGGCTTAACGATATTAGTTTACCTTAACACCTCGTTTAATGTTTTTGAAATCACCTAAGTGTTCAATTCTCATGTCCAGAATGTTGAATGTTGAATTCCCTTTAATTTTTATCAAATTTCCCTTTCCTTTCTCCAACTTGCTCTTCTTGTCCACCAGAAAAAAGATTCTCTCTAACTCTCTCCGTCCCTCTCCATCCTTCTCTCTTTTGTTCCAGGAACTAATTAGCTTATGCAAGAAATTGTTTCATTTGCTTACGTGGCCTAGTTTCACTCAAACTAATGTTTCTTAGCTTCCTAGAAAGGGAATCTCTTGTAGCTTAGCAATATTAGTTTAATCACCTCATTAGGTTTTGTAAATCACCTAAGTGTTCAATTCTCAAGTACAAAAGGATGAGTTTGAATTCCCTTTAATTTTGATCCTATTTTCCTTTCTTTTCTCTAACTTTCACATCTAGCTTTCAGGAAGAAAGTTGCTCATTAACTCTCTCTATCGTCCTACATCATTCTCTGTTGCTCTAGGAACTAATTAGCTTCCGCAATTTATAGTTTCATTAGGTTAAGTGGCCAAGTTTAACTCAAGCTAACTGTGCGTAGCCTCCAAGAAAGAGAATTTACGGAGCGATTGTGGCTTAAAGATACGAGTTTAATTTAAGCACCTCATTTAACGTTTTATAAATCACCTAAGTGTTCAATTATCATGCCCAAAATGTTGAATTTGAATTTCCTTTGAGTTTTATCCGGTTTCCCTTTCCTTTTCTAACTTTGTCTTCTAGTTCTCAGGTAGAAAAAGATATTCTCTAACTCTCTCCACGTTTCAAAATCATTCTCTCTTCTGCCCAAGGAATTGATTAGCTTAGGCATCCCGTAGTTTCATTAGGTTAGGTGACCAAGTTCAACTCAAACTAATTTCGCTTAGTCTCCAAGAAAGAGAATTTACGGAGTAACTGTGGAATAACGATATTAGTTTAACTTTACCACCTCATTTAATGTTTACTAAGTCACCTAAGTGTTTAATTCTCATTTCCAAAACGTTGAATTTGAATCCTCTTTAATTTTTAACCTATTTCTCTTTCTTTTCTCCAATTTCTCTTCTTGTGCACAAGAAGAAAGATTCTCTCTAACTCTGTCCGTCCATCTCCGTCCTTTTTCTCTTTTGTTATTGGAACTAAATTAGCTCACGGAATTATTCTTTCATTAGCTTACATGGCCTAGTTTCACCCAAACTAATATTGCTTATCCTCCAAGAAAGAGAATTTAACGATATTAGTTTAATCGCCCCAATGAGGTTTTGTAAATCACCTATGTGTTCAATTCTCAAGTACAAAACGATGAAATGGAATTCCCTTTAATTTTAATCCTATTTCCCATTCTATTCTCTAACTTTCACTTCTAACTCTGAAGAAGAAAGTTGCTCTTAAACTCTATCTATCGTCCTTAATCGTTCTCTACTGCTCTCGGAACTAATTAGTTTCCGCAACTAATAGTTTCATTAGGTTAAGTGGCCAAGTTTAACTCAAGCTAACTGTGCCTAGCCTCCAAGAAAGAGAATTTACGGCGCGATCGTGGCATAAAGATACTAGTTTAATTTAAGTACCTCATTTAACGTTTTCTAAATCACTTAACTGTTCAATTATCATGCCCAAAATGTTGAATTTGAATTCCCTTTGATTTTTATCCTGTTTTCCTTTCTTTTCTCTAACTTTGTCTTCTAGTTCTCAGGAAGAAATAGATATTCTTTTACTCTCTCCACGTTTCAAAATCATTCTCTCTTCTACTCCAGGAACTGATTTGCATAGGCAACCAGTAGTAACATTAGGTTAGGTGACCAAGTTCAACACAAACAAATATTGCTTAGTCTCCAAGAAAGAGTATTCTGAGTAACTGTGGAATAACGATATTAGTTTAACTTTAGCACCTCATTTAATGTTTACTAAGTCACCTAAGTGTTCAATTATCCCCTTTAATTTTTATCCAATTTCCCTTTCTTTTCTCCAATTTCTCTTCTTGTGCAAGAAGAAAGATTCTCTCTAACTCTCTCGTCCATCTCCATCCTTTTTCTCTGTTGTTATAGGAACTAAATTAGCTCATGGAATTATTGTTTCATTAGCTTACGTGGCCTAGTTTCACTCAAACTAATATTGCTTATCCTCCAAGAAAGAGAATTTAACGGTATTAGTTTAATGCCCCATTGAGGTTTTCTAAATCACCTAAGTGTTCAATTCTCAAGTACAAAACGATGAATTGGGATTCCCTTTAATTTTAATCCAATTTCCTTTCTATTCTCTAACTTTCACTTCTAACTCTCTGAAAGAAAGTTGTTTTTAACTCTCTCTCATTCTAAATCATTCTCCCTTTTGCCGGAACTAATTAGTTTGGCCAACTAATAGTCACATTAGGTTAAGTTGCCAAGTTTAACTCAAACTAATGCTTAGCCTCCAAGAAAAAGATTTTCTTGAGTAAATTGTCGCTTAACGATATTAGTTTGACTTAAGCACCTCATTTAATGTTTTCTAAATCACTTAATTGTTCGATTCTCATGTCCAAAATGTTCAATTTGAGTTCCGTTCATATTTGAACCTTTCACTCCTTCTTTACTCTAACTTTCTCCTCTAATTCACAAGAAGAAATATTCTCCTCGACTCTCTCCATCCTTGTCCATCCTTCTCTCTTTTGTTCAAGGAACTAATTAATTAGCTTATGCAACTAATTGTTTCATTAGCTTACGTAGCCTGGTTTCACTCAAACTAATATTGCTTAGCCTCCAAGAAAGTACAGAAGAATGAAATAGAATTCCCTTTAATTTTCAAGCTATTTCCTTTCTTTTCTCTAACGAAGAAAGTTTCTATAAGTCTCTCCCGTCCTTCTAAATCCTTCTCTCTTTTGCTCTAGGAACGAATTTGCTTGGGCAACTAAAAGTTTCATTAGCTTAAGTGGCCATGTTTAACTAAAACTGTTCTTGCTCAGCCTCCAAGAAAGAGAATTTATGAGCAACCGTGGCTTAACGATATTAGTTTACCTTAAGCACCTCGTTTAATGATTTCTAAATCACCTAAGTGTTCAATTCTCATGTCCGTAATGTTGAATTTGAATTCCCATTAATTTTATCCAATTTCCTTTCTTTTCTAACTTGCTCTTCTTGTCCACAGAAGAAAGATTCTCTCTAACTCTCTCCCTTTCCATCCTTCTCTCTTTTGTTCCAGAACTAACTAGCTTATGCAACAAATTGTTTCATTTGCTTACGTGGCCTAGTTTCACTCAAACTAATGTTTCTTAGCTTCCAAGAAAGGGAATCTCTTGAGTAGTTGTACTTAGCAATATTAGTTTAATCACCTCATTAGGTTTTGTAAATCACCTAAGTGTTCAATTCTCAAGTACAAAAGGATGAGTTTGAATTCCTTTAATTTTCATCCTATTTCCTTTCTATTCTCTAACTTTCACTTCTAACTCTGAAGAAAGTTGCTCATTAACTCTCTCTATCGTCCTACATCATTCTCTGTTGCTCTAGGAACTAATTAGCTTCCGCAATTTATAGTTTCATTAGGTTAAGTGGCCAAGTTTAACTCAAGCTAACTGTGCGTAGCCTCCAAGAAAGAGAATTTACGGAGCGATTGTGGCTTAAAGATACGAGTTTAATTTAAGCACCTCATTTAACGTTTTATAAATCACCTAAGTGTTCAATTATCATGCCCAAAATGTTGAATTTGAATTTCCTTTGAGTTTTATCCGGTTTCCCTTTCCTTTTCTAACTTTGTCTTCTAGTTCTCAGGAAAAAGGATATTCTCTAACTCTCTCCACGTTTCAAAATCATTCTCTCTTCTGCCCAAGGAATTGATTAGCTTAGGCATCCCGTAGTTTCATTAGGTTAGGTGACCAAGTTCAACTCAAACTAATTTCGCTTAGTCTCCAAGAAAGAGAATTTACGGAGTAACTGTGGAATAACGATATTAGTTTAACTTTACCACCTCATTTAATGTTTACTAAGTCACCTAAGTGTTTAATTCTCATTTCCAAAACGTTGAATTTGAATCCTCTTTAATTTTTAACCTATTTCTCTTTCTTTTCTCCAATTTCTCTTCTTGTGCACAAGAAGAAAGATTCTCTCTAACTCTGTCCGTCCATCTCCGTCCTTTTCTCTTTTGTTATAGGAACTAAATTAGCTCACGAAATTATTG
Organism: Camellia lanceoleosa; assembly: GCA_025200525.1. Lineage (NCBI taxonomy): Eukaryota > Viridiplantae > Streptophyta > Magnoliopsida > Ericales > Theaceae > Camellia > Camellia lanceoleosa. Next base: position 122,835,439 of record CM045761.1, read on the forward strand.
TTTCATTAGCATACATGGCCTAGTTTCACTCAAACTAATATTGCTTATCCTCCAAGAAAGAGAATTTAACGATATTAGTTTAATCGCCCCATTGAGGCTTCGTAAATCACCTATGTGTTCAATTCTCAAGTACAAAACGATGAATTGGAATTCCTTTAATTTTAATCCTATTTCCTTTCTATTCTCTAACTTTCACTTCTAACTCAAAAAGAAAGTTGCTCTTTAACTCTCTCAATCGTCCTAAATCGTTCTCTCTATTGCTCTAGGAACTAATTAGCTTCGCAACTAATAGTTTCATTAGGTTAAGTGGCCAAGTTTAACTCAAGGTAAGCGTGCTTAGCCTCCAAGAAAGAGAATTTACGGAGCGATTATGGCTTACTGAATATGAGTTTAATTTAAGCACCTCGTTTAACGTTTTCTAAATCACCTAAGTGTTCAATTGTCATGCCCAAAATGTTGAATTTGAATTCCTTTGATTTTTATCCGGTTTCCCTTTCTTTTCTCTATCTTTGTCTTCTAGTTCTCGGGAAAAAAGATATTCTCTAACTCTCTCCACGTTTCAAAATCATTCTCTCTTACGCCTAGAACCGATTAGCTTAGGCAACCCGTAGTTTCATTAGGTTAGGTGACCAAGTTCAACTCAAACAAATTTTGCTTAGTCTCCAAGAAAGAGAATTTACGGAGTAACTGTGGAATAACGATATTAGTTTAACTTTAGCACCTCATTTAATGTTTACTAAGTCACCTAAGTGTTCAATTATCCCCTTTAATTTTTAACCTATTTCTCTTTCTTTTCTCCAATTTCTCTTCTTGTGCACAGGAAGAAAGATTCTCTCTAACTCTGTCCGTCCATCTCCATCCTTTTCTCTGTTGTTATAGGAACTAAATTAGCTCATGGAATTATTGTTTCATTAGCTTACGTGGCCTAGTTTCACTCAAACTAATATTGCTTATCCTCCAAGAAAGAGAATTTAACGATATTAGTTTAATCGCCCCATTGAGGTTTTGTAAATCACCTATGTGTTCAATTCTCAAGTACAAAACGATGAATTGGGATTCCCTTTAATTTTAATCCAATTTCCTTTCTATTCTCTAACTTTCACTTCTAACTCTGAAAAAGAAAGTTGTTTTTTAACTCTCTCTATCATTCTAAATCATTCTCCCTACTGCTTCGGGAACTAATTAGTTTGGCCAACTAATAGTCACATTAGGTTAAGTTGCCAAGTTTAACTCAAACTAACTGTGCTTAGCCTCCAAGAAAAAGATTTTACGGAGTAAATTGTCGCTTAACGATATTAGTTTGACTTAAGCACCTCATTTAATGTTTTCTAAATCACTTAATTGTTCGATTCTCATGTCCAAAATGTTGAATTTGAGTTCCCTTTAATTTTGATCCTTTTTCTCCTTCTTTTCTCTAACTTTCTCTTCTAGTTCACAAGAAGAAATATTCTCTCTGACTCTCTCCGTCCTTGTCCATCCTTCTCTCTTTTGTTCTAGGAACTAATTAATTAGCTTATGCAACTAATTGTTTCATTAGCTTACGTGGCCTGGTTTCACTCAAACTAATATTGCTTAGCCTCCAAGAAAGTACAGAAGGATGAAATAGATTTCCCTTTAATTTTCAAGCTATTTCCCTTTCTTTTCTCTAACTCTGAAGAAGAAAGTTTCTCTATAAGTCTCTCCGTCCTTCTAAATCATTCTCTCTTTTTCTCTAGGAACGAATTAGCTTGGGCAACTAATAGTTTCATTAGCTTAAGTGGCCATGTTTAACTCAAACTGATCTGGCTTAGCCTCCAAGAAAGGGAATTTAAGAACAGCGTGGCTTAACGATATTAGTTTACCTTAAGCACCTCGACTAATGATTTCTAAATCACCTATGTGTTCAATTCTCATGTCCAGAATGTAGTATTTGAATACCAATTAATTTTTATCCAATTTCCCTTTCATAACTCTAACTTGCTCTTCTTGTCCACCAGAAGAAAGATTCTCTCTAACTCTCCGTGCCTTTCCATCCTTCTCTCTTTTGTTCCAGAACTAACTAGCTTATGCAACAAATTGTTTCATTTGCTTACGTGGCCTAGTTTCACTCAAACTAATGTTTCTTAGCTTCCAAGAAAGGGAATCTACTGAGTAGTTGTAGCTTAGCAATATTAGTTTAATCACCTCATTAGGTTTTCTAAATCACCTTAGCGTTCAATTCTCAAGTACAAAAGGATGAGTTTGAATTCCCTTTAATTTTCATCCTATTTTCCCTTTCTATTCTCTAACTTTCACTTCTAACTCTGCAGAAGAAAGTTGCTCATTAACTCTCTCTATCGTCCTACATCATTCTCTGTTGCTCTAGGAACTAATTAGCTTCCGCAATTTATAGTTTCATTAGGTTAAGTGGCCAAGTTTAACTCAAGCTAACTGTGCGTAGCCTCCAAGAAAGAGAATTTACGGAGCGATTGTGGCTTAAAGATACGAGTTTAATTTAAGCACCTCATTTAACCTTTTATAAATCACCTAAGTGTTCAATTATCATGCCCAAAATGTTGAATTTGAATTTCCTTTGAGTTTTATCCGGTTTCCCTTTCCTTTTCTAACTTTGTCTTCTAGTTCTCAGGTAGAAAAAGATATTCTCTAACTCTCTCCACGTTTCAAAATCATTCTCTCTTCTGCCCAAGGAATTGATTAGCCTAGGCAATCCGTAGTTTCTTTAGGTTAGGTGACCAAGTCCAACTCAAACTAATTTCGCTTAGTCTCCAAGAAAGAGAATTTACTGAGATGGCGTGGAATAACGATATTAGTTTAACTTTACCACCTCATTTAATGTTTACTAAGTCACCTAAGTGTTTAATTCTCATTTCCAAAACGTTGAATTTGAATCCTCTTTAATTTTTAACCTATTTCTCTTTCTTTTCTCCAATTTCTCTTCTTGTGCACAAGAAGAAAGATTCTCTCTAACTCTGTCCGTCAATCTCCTTTTCTCTTTTGTTATAGGAACTAAATTAGCTCACGAAATTATTGTTTCATTAGCATACATGGCCTAGTTTCACTCAAACTAATATTGCTTATCCTCCAAGAAAGAGAATTTAACGATATTAGTTTAATCGCCCCATTGAGGCTTCGTAAATCACCTATGTGTTCAATTCTCAAGTACAAAACGATGAATTGGAATTCCCTTTAATTTTAATCCTATTTCCCTTTCTATTCTCTAACTTTCACTTCTAACTCAAAAGAAAGTTGCTCTTTAACTCTCTCAATCGTCCTAAATCGTTCTCTCTATTGCTCTAGGAACTAATTAGCTTCGCAACTAATAGTTTCATTAGGTTAAGTGGCCAAGTTTAACTCAAGGTAAGCGTGCTTAGCCTCCAAGAAAAGAGAATTTACTGAGCGATTATGGCTTCTGATATGAGTTTAATTTAAGCACCTCATTTAACGTTTTCTAAATCACCTAAGTGTTCAATTATCATGCCCAAAATGTTGAATTTGAATTCCCTTTGATTTTTATCCGGTTTCCCTTTCTTTTCTCTAACTTTGTCTTCTAGTTCTCAGGAAGAAAAAGATATTCTCTAACTCCCTCGACGTTTCAAAATCATTCTCTCTTTTGCCCCAAGAACTGATTAGCTTAGGCAACACGTAGTTTCATTAGGTTAGGTGACCAAGTTCAACTCAAACAAATTTTGCTTAGTCTCCAAGAAAGAGAATTTACGGAGTAACTGTGGAATAACGATATTAGTTTAACTTTAGCACCTCATTTAATGTTTACTAAGTCACCTAAGTGTTCAATTATCCCCTTTAATTTTTAACCTATTTCTCTTTCTTTTCTCCAATTTCTCTTCTTGTGCACAAGAAGAAAGATTCTCTCTAACTCTGTCCGTCCATCTCCATCCTTTTTCTCTTTTGTTATAGGAACTAAATTAGCTCATGGAATTATTGTTTCATTAGCTTACGTGGCCTAGTTTCACTCAAACTAATATTGCTTATCCTCCAAGAAAGAGAATTTAACGATATTAGTTTAATCGCCCCATTGAGGTTTTGTAAATCACCTATGTGTTCAATTCTCAAGTACAAAACGATGAATTGGGATTCCCTTTAACTTTAATCCAATTTCCTTTCTATTCTCTAACTTTCACTTCTAACTCTGAAAAAGAAAGTTGTTTTTTAACTCTCTCTATCATTCTAAATCATTCTCCCTACTGCTTCAGGAACTAATTAGTTTGGCCAACTAATTGTCACATTAGGTTAAGTGGCCAAGTTTAACTCAAACTAAGTGTGCTTAGCCTCCAAGAAAAAGATTTTACGGAGTAAATTGTCGCTTAACGATATTAGTTTGACTTAAGCACCTCATTTAATGTTTTCTAAATCACCTAATTGTTCGATTCTCATGTCCAAAATGTTGAATTTGAATTCCCTTTAATTTTGATCCTTTTTCTCCTTCTTTTCTCTAACTTTCTCTTCTAGTTCACAAGAAGAAATATTCTCTCTGACTCTCTCCATCCTTGTCCATCCTTCTCTCTTTTGTTCAAGGAACTAATTAATTAGCTTATGCAACTAACTGTTTCATTAGCTTACGTGGCCTGGTTTCACTCAAACTAATATTGCTTAGCCTCTAAGAAAGTCTGTAAGAATGAAATAGAATTCCTTTAATTTTCAAGCTATTTCCCTTTCTTTTTCTAACTCAAGAAGAAAGTTTCTCTATAAGTCTCTCAATCCTTCTAAATCCTTCTCTTTTGCGCTAGGAACGAATTTGCTTGGGCAACTAAAAGTTTCATTAGCTTAAGTGGCCATGTTTAACTCAAACTGATCTGGCTTAGCCTCCAAGAAAGGGAATTTAAGAAGCAACTGTGGCTTAACGATATTAGTTTACCTTAAGCACCTCGTTTAATGATTTCTAAATCACCTAAGTGTTCAATTCTCATGTCCAGAATGTTGAATTTGAATTCCCATTAATTTTTATCCAATTTCCCTTTCCTTTCTCTAACTTGCTCTTCTTGTCCACCAGAAGAAAGATTCTCTCTAACTCTCTCCGTGCCTTTCCATCCTTCTCTCTTTTGTTCCAGGAACTAACTAGCTTATGCAACAAATTGTTTCATTTGCTTACGTGGCCTAGTTTCACTCAAACTAATGTTTCTTAGCTTCCAAGAAAGGGAATCTACTGAGTAGTTGTAGCTTAGCAATATTAGTTTAATCACCTCATTAGGGTTTTGTAAATCAGCTAAGTGTTCAATTCTCAAGTACAAAAGGATGAGTTTGAATTCCCTTTAATTTTCATCCTATTTTCTCTTTCTATTCTCTAACTTTCACTTCTAACTCTGAAGAAGAAGTTGCTCTTTAACTCTCTCTGTCGTCCTAAATCATTCCCTATTGCTCTAGGAACTAATTAGCTTCCGCAATTTATAATTTCATTAGGTTAAGTGGCCAAGTTTAACTCAAGCTAACTGTGCTTAGCCTCCAAGAAAGAGAATTAACGGAGCGATTGTGGCTTAAAGATATTAGTTTAATTTAAGCACCTCATTTTTTTATTTTTTTTGGGTGGGTAAGTAATAAATTAAAGACAAAAGTTTACACATTTACAAGGGGCATACCCCAGGTAATACAAAGAATCTCACGCTGCCCCCCCAAGAAGGGGAGAGACTATTACAAATAAAAATAAATACAGAATAAACTAATTACCACAACCCGTAAGAGCAGGGTACCTAACACAAAAGCATAAATAGATTTTTAAAATTGCCCATATATTTACTCAAATAACCCCTACCATCCAGCTAATAGATGGAAATTTGAAAAAAATATATGGGCAAAATGATAATAAAAAACAAACAAAAAAAAACCAAACCATGTCAGCTCATGACCCATGGCTGACCAACAAAAGAACCAAAAAACTGGCCCCACCCACGTGCTCTATCAACACGCATATACAACAAACATACATATATATCAACGCGCCAACTACAAACAAAGCTGGTTTAACCAAACAATGGGCCAACTGTCCACCATCCACGTTGCTCCACTTACCAATGTAAGTAACATCATCAGCTTTCAATCAACCTGTCTAGCGTAGACGGGAAGATTGAGATAGAAACAATCCAATACTTCGCGGCACACCACACAAATGAGAGTCCACCATGGCCAGCTTAGTAACCACCGGCAAAACCATCAGGACATCGCACCGTCGGTAGCAAAAACAAGTCCTTTTTCACAAGGGTGACCAGCAACAAAATGTAACTGGCAAGGACAACCAGAGCAGCTTTGTAAACTGACAAACCCCGACCTCCGCAAAAATCCATCACCGTCGCCCAGCAACAGTAGAAAGAACTGGAACAAAGCACCTATTTTCCAACCATTGCCGGAGTAGTTTAGGCCCCAAACCGCAACAAATCCTTTTTCTAGATATAAACCCTTAGAATAGCACCAAAGTGCCTACTCACGTGAGACTACCGGAGTAGACCAAGGCAAAGAACAATCAAGATAATCACGCCGATAACAACGCCGGAAGAGAACATAACCAGAGCAGAAAATATCACGAGGGGCCCCTTGTCACTCCAAGCAATACACGTCGGAGAAGAGGCATCTCATGCCAGATAACACACCCATATAACACATCCTTCTCTCTCTAGAACTAAAGAGATAGAGGCTAACAACACAGTAGAGCCAACCAACAGCCCACTCTGAAACAAAGATGATCCAAGCCCGACAACTGTAACTCGCAGATAACCGCCAAAAGCAGAATGCCAACGAGCTCCTGTACCACATGGAATCAAACAGCACCGAGGCACCATAGCCCAGAACATCAAAACATTCTTCACCTCTGTAGAACAACATATCCAGCCGGACAAAACCCTGTCCTACACCGGAACAAGCTTTAAACCCCCTAAATCTGGACACAAAGAGCCCAGGTTCAGTAAACACACAGCACCACCCAAACCAGACCAAGAATCTGACAAGGACCCCTCAGGACTCCATGGGTAACAACGGAGGGAGCTTTCTCTCTCTAGCTCTCAACCTAATCCCCAAACTGGTGTGGAGGGTTGGTGGTGCTAAGCACCTCATTTAACTTTTTTTGTTTTTTTGGGTGGGTAAGTAATAAATTAAAGACAAAAGATTACACATTTACAAGGGGCATACCCCAGGTAATACAAAGAATCTCACACTGCCCCCTCAAAGGAGGGGGTGAACTATTACAAATGAAATAAAACAAAACAAAAAACTACTTAACACAACCCAAAACAACAAGGTACCCAATAAATAAAGCAATTGCCCATATATTTCCAAATAACCCCTACCATCCAGAATAGTATATGGAAATTTGAAAAATATATGGGCAAATACAAAGAACTAATCACTTCAGCTAAAGAAAGCCCCTGGCTGAACAACAAAAGACGGAGTGATGACCACCACTAAACAAATTTACACACAATAAACCACTACCAAATATATATATATAAATAATCAAATCAACTATTTATATATATATATATATATTTATAGAAGTTGACAACCTATAACCCAGCGTCCCAAACATGCTACCAAAAACAGTGGGCCTGATGAACCACCCACGTGCATTACCCTTCCCTATGGACCAAGCCGTCAAGACAGCTAGCATAGGTGGGAAAAGAGACCCATGCTGCACACCAAAAAAAAACTTCTCCACACACTCACGTGAAGAGCGTGTAGCCCACTCATCGTCTTCACTTTATCCACTGCCACCATGGAAACCATGAATAAACTCAATGACGCACAGGATAACATCTCCACAACGGTGAGAGCCATTGCCGAAGCAGCAAAACACACATAAGACTCATTTACTAGCAGGACAACAGTGCCAGAAAAGGATCCAAGGCCAGAGTAGTACTGGGAAAAACCAAAGACCGAAACACCCAAGACTTCGTCAACCTCGTATAGGGCCGAGATCAACAAAGACCGCGAGGACACCACCAAGGATGGCGGAACCACCGACCTGAATCAATGAAATCTGAATCTCCATATCCACAGCTTAGAGATCCAGCCCAGAAGAAACAGGACACACCGGCCTCACCCCATGTGTCCTAGACACATCGATGGCGACGCACCAGTGTCCATACCTTAGCACCAGCGGCACATGAATCACCCACGGCACATCCCAACCCATGACTATCTCCAGCCGCCGGAACCACCAGTGGTCTATAGCACGCGAGAAACCACCACCACCGGTAGACCAAACACTACCGAATCAAGCTTAACACATGAGCACAGGAGGTGAACCCCGATAACCAACAACCCAATACCAGCCATGTAAAATGGACTGACAAAAGCAAAGAACCCAATAAATCTTCCACAAACTCTCCTTAATCTAGATAAAAATAAGAAGAGAATCAGCCACAACACACAGCACTAACCAAACCGGACAAAAATCTGATAAGGAACCCGCAACACTCCATGGGTAACAACGGAGGGAGCCTTCTCTCTCTAGAATCTAGAGAGAGAAGCTCTCAACCTAATCCCCCTTTAGCTAGCACCTCATTTAACGTTTTCTAAATCACCTAAGTGTTCAATTCTCATGCCCAAAATGTTGAATTCGAATTCCCTTTAATTTTTATCTTGTTTCCCTTTCTTTTCTCTAACTTTGTCTTCTAGTTCTCAGGAAGAAAAAGATATTCTCTAACTCTCTCCACCTTTCAAAATCATTCTCTCTTCTGCCCCAGGAACTGATTAGCTTAGGCAACCCGTAGTTTCATTAGGTTAGGTGACCAAGTTTAACTCAAACTAATTTGTGTCCCTAATGGGGGATTAGGTTGAGAGCTTCTCTCTCTAGATTCTAGAGAGAGAAAGCTCTTGCCGTTGTTACCCATGAAGTTTTGAGAGTCCCTCTCCAGATTCTTGGTCTGGTTTGGGTGGTGCTGGTTGTTGTTACTGAATCTGGTCATATTTTCCCAGATTTAGGAGGGTTTGTTGCTTGTTCCGTTTCTGGACAGTGTTTTGTCCGATTGGTTGTGTTGCTCCATAGAGGTGAAGATCGTTTGGTTAGTTTCAGACGCCGTTGCTGCTGTGTTGAGGTTGATGTTGGGTTCATAACCATTGTATGTGGCTACATATGGTTATGTTTATCCAGATTATGCAAGATGGGGTGGAGTTTCATGCATGGCATTAGTCTCTACCTCAGCGGTTCAAGTGATTTCTGGACTATCACCGGTGTCTGCTCACCGTTGGTGTTGCTGCTGGACATACACTGAGCTCCGTGATGGTCACTCGTGGTGCAAGGGGTGTTTATCTCTGTGTGCTCCGTGTTGGTAACTCGTGTTGCTGTTGGTAACTCGTGGTGCAAGGGGTGTTTATCTTCCGGCGTCGTCCTGTTTCGCCGTGGTTCTAAAATTTTCTGTGAGTGCTCATCCAGGGCTGCTTGGGTGGGCAAGGAACGTGTTGAAAGTGATGAGTGGCTACACGCGTTACAGCTGCGCGTATGTAGAAGAAGTTGGTAACCAGCTTTCCCGCCGCTCATGGTGTGGATGTTTTACCTCTTTTGCGTGCTGCAGTGTTGTATAGCCAGCTGTAGGCCTGTGGGTTCAAATGTGGGGCAGAGTGTTATGTATAGATATGTGATGTTTGCAGGTTCCAGTACGGATATTAGCTCATGGTGGATTTGTGTGGTTGGTCAGATTGGTTGGACTTCTGATGTGGTCTTCAAAAAGTTGAGTTCGTATATTATTCATATAACTTAGCTGATGTATGGTTGCATTTTGGAGGTAATTTAAATTTGGGTCATCCACGTGATTGCTTTGGTTATTGGTTTAATATATATATATATATATATTTGTTGTGCCATGGTTTTATGGCCGTGGGTTGATGTTGTAGTTGGTGGGCCCACGGTGAATATTTTAAATTGGCTTGATGGAGTGGGGTGGGCCCACGTTGGACTTTTTTATATGGGGCAGGTTTGTGAGTTGTATATATAATATATACATTTGGTTAGTGGACTTGGCCTTTTGAAGATTAGTCAGCCACTACGCTGTGGGTCCTAGTTGGGCCTACAGTTTTGTGGGCTGAAGATTATATGAGCTAATTTGTTAAGTTTGGACCTATTACGTGGACTCAAGTTATTGTGCGCTTATGTTCTGATTGAGCCACTTGTGTGATTTTTGCAAGTGTGGGCTGTCCGTGGCTATTTTTGGGCCCATGGTTTGGATTTTTGGGGGCTGCCCGTGGGTCACTATATTGGGGCAGATGGGCTCTTTTTGTGGCCCTTTGTTGTTTATTGGGTTCATATTGATAATTCTCTTGTTTAGACTCTTGGCAGCGAATCATTTATAGTTAATGATTTTATGATGATTGATTGTGTGATCCTCATGTGACTCAATATGAGGGAGGTTTTGAGCCATCTCCGCCAAGAGTGATTGGGGAGTCACTGCTATGGGGAATAGTGGTTCGATAACCAACCGAGTTAGAGACTGGGAGATGAGCGGGAGGATAGCTACCGGTTTTCTGGTTGCTTCTTGTCTTCATGTGACCCGTCCTAATTAATTGTATTGCCACGCCTGCCATGGAGTGAAGGGCACACTGCCGTGGGGTTTGAGGCTTGTGATCTACCAAGGAAGGGACTGGGGGATGTGATGATTGATCTCTTGATTTTGTTGGCTGTGTATTGGTTTGTTGCTGAGGGTCTACTGTCTTTCCACTTCAATTCCCGGGACCGTGGCTTATGGTTTTTTTGATCATGCTAGCTTCATGTGACTCTGCTGGGATTTCTCATGGGGTAGATTTTTTCCTCCGGCATGGCTTGAGTTAAGTGGCTTGGATGTCACGGCTGTGAGGAGTGGGTTGCTTATTGGATTCCATGTTGTATCTGTAGTAGAGACTAGGGGCCTGTGGGGTTGATTATTATCTTTGACTCGGCTTGAGGGTTGTTGTTTTGTCTGTGTGTCTGTTTTGTTTATTAGCTTTGTGGTGTTATTTGTGTGTATCTCTGCCCATATATCCGCCTCAAGTTCCCTTCTATTATCTCTGATGGTAGGGGCTACTTGAGGGCAAATAGGATATATGGGTAGAGTTGGGGTTTTCAGTATTTTATGTTGTTCTTGTTTGTCCCCTCTGTTTTAGGGGGGTGCAGTGGTGTTTATGTTGGTTATATTTGTTTTTATTTGTTGTTGGGGGTACCTGGGGTATGCCCCTTGTAAACTTGTAAATTTCATTGTCTTTATTTTATGACTTACTTACCCAAAAAAAAAAAGTTTAACTCAAACTTATTTTGCTTCCAAGAAAGAGAATTTACGGAGTAATTGTGAAATAACGATATTAGTTTAACTTTAGCACCTCATTTAATGTTTACTAAGTCACCTAAGTGTTCAATTCTCATGTCCAAAACGTTGAATTTGAATCCCCTTTAATTTTTAACCTATTTCTCGTTCTCTTCTCCAATTTCTCTTCTTGTGCACAAGAAGAAAGATTCTCTCTAACTCTGTCCGTCCATCTCCATCCTTTTTCTCTTTTGTTATAGGAACTAAATTAGCTCATGGAATTATTGTTTCATTAGCTTACGTGGCCTAGTTTCACTCAAACTAATATTGCTTATCCTCCAAGAAAGAGAATTTAACGATATTAGTTTAATCGCCCCATTGAGGTTCTGTAAATCACCTATGTGTTCAATTCTCAAGTACAAAACGATGAATTGGAATTCCCTTTAATTTTAATCCTATTTCGCTTTCTATTCTCTAACTTTCACTTCTAACTCTGAAAAAGAAAGTTGCTTTTTAACTCTCTCTATCATTCTAAATCATTCTCTCTATTGCTTTGGGAACTAATTAGTTTGGCCAACTAATAGTTTCATTAGGTTAAGTGGCCAAGTTTAACTCAAACTAACTGTGCTTAGCCTCCAAGAAAGAGATTTTTTTTTTTTGGTGAATAAGACATAGATAAAAGAAAGACAGAGAATACACAACTACAAGGGGGATGCCCCAGGGCCTAATAGAAACTATACAGAGTAATTGTCGCTTAACGATGTTAGTTTAACTTAAGCATCTCATTTAATGTTTTCTAAATCACCTAATTGTCCGATTCTCATGTCCAAAATGTTCAATTTGAATTCCCTTTAATTTTGATCCTTTTTCTCTTTCTTTTCTCTAACTTTCTCTTCTAGTTCACAAGAAGAAATATTCTCTCTAACTCTCTCCGTCCTTGTCCATCCTTCTCTCTTTTGTTCTAGGAACTAATTAGCTTATGCAACTAATTGTTTCATTAGCTGACGTGACCTAATTTCTGTAATACCCATGTTCTGTATTATGTTAATTGGTCCGTAATACGTATGTAATTATATGTTTTGATATGATTTTGTATACCATTATGTAGATATATGTGATTTTGGGATTCTATCTGTTCATCATAGGAATATCTGTTTGAATAATCCGCTTCGGGAATTAAATTGAGGGCCTCATCGGCCACAGAACCCGGAATTGATTACGCCATCGTGATTGGCATAATTCTTCGAGCCTACGGTGAAATTTAATTGAAAATTGATTCTGGTCAATTTAAATTGATTAAATTGATAAATTAAGTGCCCTATTATTTTATATTAAAATATTTGTTAATGGGCTTGTTGTATATTAGTATTGCACCCTCCTTTAGCTCTCTTAAACTCAAAATCTGAGTTAGACAATTGAGAGTGAGAGAGAGGCCGACCATAGTGAGAGAAAGGAGGAGAATTGTGCATTTTAGCTTGAAGCTTGGAATTTTGGAGGTTTAGCTCAAGAATTGTCTAGAGCTTGAAAGATCAAGGCTTCTAGGTGAGTAATTCTTGAATTATAGTTGTAATTTTATGTGTTCAAGCTAAATTGGTGATCAAGAGTGAGATTGAAATGAAATTGGGTTGTATTTGTTGAAGTGAAGCCTAATATGTACATGTATGTAAGAAATGGTCATTAAACTCCATGTTTGAGCACCATGTGTATGATTTGTGTTGAATATTGTTTAAAACCCATGTATTGGGACCTCTCTTCACCAATTAAGTTGATATGAAGGCATATTTCTCACATGCAAGAATGAATCATGTAAGTGTAAGCTTTGCATGTTTGAATGTGATGTGTTGGTGATGAATTTGGATTAATTTGAGACATGCATGTAGGTAATACAAGAAATTGAGCTCCATTGTGATGTGTTTTAGTGTCTAGGGCATGTTAGCATGATTGTACATGAGATTCGAGCCATTGCATGCAAGAAGTGTAGGAGGTAAAATTTTTGTTGTTTTTTGTGGAGATCTGGTTGTATTTTTTTTTACATTTATCATGTCTTTTAAACTATCATCATGGAATGTTAGGGGGTTTAACAACCCATCTAAACACAAAGAAGTCACTGATTTTGTTAGAAAAGAAGACATTAAAATAATGAGTATTTTGGAGACAAAAATTAAAATGGAGAATGAAGCTAAACTTTTTGCAAATAGCTTTAAAAATTGGAATTTTTTGTCAAATTCACAACCAGATCTGCCAGCAAGAATTTGGGTGTGCTGGGACCCAAACTTTTGTGATATTTTGATGCTTCAAAAATCTTTTTTTTTTTTTTTGGGTGAATAAGAAATAAATAAAACAGAAAGATTTACACGATTACAAGGGGCATACCCCAGGCCCTACAAACAAAACACAGCACAAACCACGGCTCAGAACACAAAACTATACAATGCCGAGAGACACTACATCCGAAAGTCGAGAGATAGCCAAACGGGATGTACATAGTCCATGTCCTGTAAAGGATAGGGACTGTGTACAAAATAAAAACCCAGCATCCCACACAAAACCGTCCCATCTAAATGGGCACCGCAGCAAAGAAATTGTCCTACACAGCCCGTAGGACTAAGCACTTGAAGCATTATCATACAAAAATAACATCCCCAAGAGAACCTGATGAGGATACCAAAATAGACCCATTCCAACAAATTGCTAGAATACCTATAACACAACCCAACGAAATACACTAAAGTCCTCCTACACAGCCCGTAGGGGTAGGCCAAAGTACCCACAAAAAATATGTACAAACAATAAAGAAGACAACTGATGAACACTCTCATGTAGCATAGCCAGGCGCTAAGAGCTGCCATCGCCACGGTACATGTACACTCTTCCAACAGCCCCCTTGCAGCCATTAACACGGAGCATTCCCATCTTGAAAGAACCTTGCAGCGGTAATGCCTGGGACATACACCTTCACACCACCACACGGAAATTGGACATAGCAAAAAGAACCTGCAGAGATGGTCCAAAGAGCATCCATCCCCACATAACCACACTGAGATCGGGTAACCCTGCCCAGACAAAGAAATATCAGAGCATGTGGAATCATAGAGGAGAAGGAATAAAATACACAGTATATGAGACCTCCCATCACTCGACCCACATCTAATAACATCACTCCACACATTATATGTTCTCACAACACTCGGCCCACATCTCTGCAACACACTCAAACACCCAGCCAGCAATTTGTAATGAGGAGCTTCCTTAACCTGCATATAAAACATATAATATATAGATATGGTTAAAAAAATTATAAGATGTCTCACACCCCTCAACCCACAATGTAGAATCAGATTATATGGGCTCACTACACTCGGCCCACAAGTAACAATAGCCCAATATGCTAGAGAGAAAGGAACCATCTTCAAGAAAGACCCAGCAGCCATGATTAAAGACCTGTAAAAGAGAAGTTACATTAGAAAACCCACAATTTCTGCTCACATTCACTCAACCCTCAATATGGGTGCACTTTCCACACTCAAAAAGTTGTCAGCACTGTTGTCCTTAGGCTGCTTCATAATAGATATAGGTAAGTTCCATTGAGCCAAGAACCAAGCATCACCTGTAGAGTTAATCAGATTATTCAAAGAGAGCACCCTACCTCTAACCATCTGGACTATAAGATTAATAACCACACTCTCAGGTCTAGACTCCTTGCTAAAGATCCTCCTATTCCTTTCTAACCAAATTTGGTAGACTGTACCAAGGAAAGAAAGTTTAGTAAAATCTAACCAGTATATTTTTGTCAAAGTTAGTGTTTTTGGTACTGATTCCAGTTTCTTGGCCACTTTTGTTTACACTGAAAATAAACATGAATTGAGAGTTCCCTTATTTTTTGATTTAAAGAAAATTGCTCTCAATCATGCTAGTCACCCATCCATTTTCCTTGGTGACTTTAATACTGTTAGGTTCTCTCATGAGAAATTGGGGGGGAAGGAGATGTGGAGTCAAGCAAATGAGATGTTTAATAGACTAGTTTTGGAATCTGAATTGGATGATCTCTGTTACAAGGGGTGTCAATTTACTTGGTCCAATAAGCAGGGGGGTGGTAATTTCATTACCTCAAAAATTGATAGAGTTCTTGCTAATGAGAGGTGGTTGTCTGCTAACCCTAACTTTTATGCCCTTTTTCTGCCTCCTGGTGTATCTGACCACTCTCCAGTTGTTGTGCATCTTGGGGGTGAGGAGGCTAAGTTCAAAAAGCCTTTTAAATTTTTTGATTTTTGGGCTAATCACTTTAGTTTCCTTCCTAGAGTGCATGGAGTTTGGGTTAAATACATTAGGGGATCCCCTATGTTTAGGGTTTGTCAGAAGCTTAAAACCCTTAAACCTATCCTGAAAGATTTAAACAAAAAGGAGTATAGTGAGATTTCCATCCGTGTTGGTGCTGTTAAGGATCATATTCTTAATTCACAAATTAAGCTTGATAAAGATCCGATGAATCTTCGTCTTCAGGAAACGGAAAGGGCTGCTTATGTTAAATATGTTGATCTCAGTAAAGCTGAGGAAAGCCTTGCCCATCAAAAATCTCGTGTCCAATGGCTAGGATTAGGGGATAGGAATTCAAAGTTCTTCTTTCGAACTGTTAAGGGGAACGTGAATAAGGAGCGTATTCATAGTGTTGTGCTTCCGAATGGGGAGAGGGTGACTAAGAGTGCTGAGGTCCATAACTCTTTTGTGGATTACTTCACTAATTTGTTTGGTAAGCCGTTTGTTGACAACTATAATGGGTCTGAGAGGATTAATGGTCTTATCACCAAGAGAGTGTCGGAAACTCAGTATCATAGTCTTGCTAGGGATGTTACTGAAAAAAAGATCATTGATGCTTTCAGGTCTCTTAAAACCAACAAAGCCCCCGGCCCTGATGGCTATTCTGCGGGTTTTTTTCTGAAAGCCTGGGACATTGTGGGGAGAGAGGTTGTCGAAGCCATCAAATCTTTTTTCTCATCGGGAGAGCTTCTTCGGGAAATAAATAGCACCTCCATTGCTCTTATCCCGAAGATCCCCAATGCTGAAAAGGTGGGGGATTTTAGACCCATTTCTTGCTGTAATACTTTGTACAAGTGTATTTCTAAGATCATTGCTGATAGGATCAAATCTATTCTGAATGATCTTATTGACCCTGTGCAATCAGCCTTTGTCCCCGGTAGGAGAATTGCCGATAATATTTTCCTTTCACAGGAACTTATGAGGGGGTATCATAAATTTTCTCATTCTCCCAGGTATGCCATGAAAGTGGACATTATGAAAGCATATGATAATGTAAAATGGGAGTTTGTTCTTGATGTCCTTAATGCTATGGGTTTCCCCCCTAACATGGTTTGTTGGGTCAAAGCTTGCATGACTAGTCCCACTTATTCCATTTGCATTAATGGGAGTCTGCATGGTTATTTTAGGGGGGAGAGAGGTTTGAGACAAGGTGACCCTATGTCCCCTTACCTATTTGTTTTAGTCATGGAAATTCTTTCAAGAATTTTGGCTGAGAAGGATTCGCATCCTGCCTTCAAATTCCACTGGAGATGTGATCAACCTAAAATTGTTAACTTGTGCTTTGCAGATGATCTAATGATCTTCTGTAAGGGGGATGTGTTCACTATTCGGTCCATTAAGATGGGGTTAGAAGAATTTAAGAGCTTGTCTGGGTTGTCACCTAGCCCCACTAAAAGTCATATTTTCTTTTCTGGTTGTGATAATGAGTTGAGAGATGAGATTCTTGGGGTTTGTGAATTCAGTGAAGGCAAACTGCCTATGAGATACTTGGGGGTTCCTTTAGTTTCCACGAAACTTAAAGCCAATGATTGTGATCAACTTGTGGATCGGATAACTAAAAGGATTAAGAGCTCGACCAATAAGTGTCTTACTTATGCTGGCCGAGCCCAATTGATCCAATCTGTTTTGTTTTCTATGCAAGTGTATTGGACCTCTTTGTTCATTCTCCCAAAGAAGGTCATTTTGTCTATCGAGAGTCTTTTTAGGGCTTTTTTTTTGGTCGGGGTGTGAGTTGAAAACTCACGAGGCTAAGGTTTCTTGGGATAGAATGTGCTCTCCCAGGAAGGAAGGGGGTCTGGGGTTTAAATCTCTTCCTGTATGGAATAAAGCTGCTATTGCTAAGCATGTTTGGTTCCTTCTTTCCGGGGGTGAGCAGTCCATGTGGTGTAGCTGGGTCAAGTCTTATCTCCTCAAAGGTAGGAGTTTTTGGAGAGTTAGGGTGCCAAATGACCCCTCTTGGGTCTGGAGGAAAATCCTCTCCCTAAGGCCTATAATTTACCCCTTAATCAAATCTAAGGTGGGAGATGGATCTGGAGTTTTCTTATGGTTTGATAATTGGCACCCTATGGGTTCTATTTGGGATAAGTTTGGGATTCGTATTGTGTATGACACCGCATTAAGCATAGATGCTAAGGTTAGTGAGATTGTGGAGGGTAATAATTGGAGATGGCCATTTCCTTCTTCTTGGGAGATTATGGACCTCATTAACAACAATCCTTCAAATTTCCTCCCTACTGGTGGTCATGATAGTGTTAGTTGGTGTCCTGCTCATGATGGGAAATTCACCATTCAATCCACTTGGCATGCATTAAGGACTCACTTTGATCATGTGAATTGGTCTCATTTAATTTGGGGCCCCCACAATATCCCTAAAGTGAGTTTTGTGGTTTGGATGGCGATTCTTGGCCGTCTGAACACTGGGGATAGGTTGCACCTCTTTGGTGTGATGCAATCTGCTGTGTGTGCCTTTTGTTAGTACCATAATGAAGATCACAACCACCTTTTCTTTAAGTGTCCATTCTCGGAACGGGTGTGGTCTTGTATTAAAGGTAAAATCAATGTTGATTGGCCATCCCTCCTTTGGGATGATTTGGTCCAACTCATTGCTAAATCTGTGAAAGGGAAATCCCTGGGGGCTATTATTACCAAGCTTACATTTACTTGTACTGTGTACCAGTTATGGGTTGCTAGGAATAATAGAGTGTTTAGTAAAGATATGGTCCCTGAAGAGGTTGTTATTAAGTGTATTGTGGATATGGTTAGATTCAGGGTAATGCATATTACCAATTTGAAGACTAACCATAATGACAGATGGTATCTTAGCTCATGGAAATTGCCTCATACTATGCTGAAGCGTGCTGCTGCTGATGTGAGGAATGAGAGTTCACAAAATGTGGGTTGAGTGAAGGTTAGAAAATACACTGTGGGGTTTCCTAATGTTTGTTATTCATATAGGTGCTTGGAGTCCTGGAAAGCCGATGACTGAGTGTATGCCAATCAATCTGAGGGTTGAGTTTTGTGTGAGGAATAAACACTCCATAACCCCCAACTTACTAGCCACATTGAGAGGAACTAACATGCTTTTATATATTCTCTGTATATTTTCTTTTGCAGGTGTATGGAGCTGGTTTCTTCCGAGTGATGTGAGCTTAGATATTTGTGGATTGAGTGTAGTGAGCAATTATATGTGTGGTGTTAACTGTTTCAGGTTTCTGAGTTTTGCAAAGCTCTCAATTGTTGATTTTTTAATTCTGTTTGGTCTTTGCTGGATTACAGGGTCTACTATAATGTGTAGAATATGCTCAGGTTACATGTTTTTGGCGGCTCTTGGGCGAAATTTGGTTTGTTCTTCAGTTCAGGTTGACTCGAAGCTCGAAGCTGGATCTGACTGTGTTGATGGCTGCTATATGCGCCTCGTATGTGAAGATTGACTTTTTATTATGTATGTTTTCCTTAGAGTGTGTTAGTATTTTTGCCTACTCGTGTGGGATGTACAAGGTGTCCATGATTTTCTTTTTTCATCGAACTTTGCTACTTGATATTGGGTGTGTTCATGCTCCTCATCACAGTTTCATGCGGCGCATGAACACACTTTGGTTATTTCCTATTATGTATGGTTTATTTCGGTTAGGGTTTTTTTTTTTTTTTTTGTCCAGATAGTTATGGTTTGTTTGTAAGTTTTTCTGGGTAATTCTGGAATGGCTTAGTCTTTTTGTCTTTTTGTTTTTTCTTTGGTTCTTGTATAGTGCTTTGGTTAGGGCCTGGGGTATGCCCCTTGTCGTGGTGTAAGTTTTTTGTCTTTTATTTTATGACTTATCCACCCAAAAAAAGAAAAAGAAAAATTGAATTGGAGCTCAAGAACACAATCTGGGAAACCCAGAATTTTGATGTCCTTCGGCGGAAGTTCACGCCGGCGAGGAAGTATAAACTCGGCGGGGATCATGGTGGATGCACTTCTGCTCGAGCGTCCTAGTTCACGCTTCGGCGTAAAAATGATCGTCGATACTTTTGCGGACATAGAGTCCGCTCGGCGGGGCGATTCACCTTTCGGCGAGGAGCTATGTTGAAGGCCCTCGCCGGCGCCATATTGGACGATCGAGTGCAATTTTCACCTATCCAGTACTTTTGCAGGCCTTAAGGGTCCGCTCGAGCGGGTAATTTGACGCTCGAGCGGGGACCCCGTTTTCTGAAATTTTGCTTTTGCATTCTGTGTTTCGTTTTCCATTCTCTTTCACTTGCAAGTACTCTTAGGCATGTGTTAAGCATTGTAAATGAGTTAATGGGATAGGAATAAAGCCTAAAGAGGAATATGTGAATTAAAGAACAGATTGAGCTGTTAGTGACCCTTTTATGTTTGTGAAATGTGTAGGGTCAAGCTCCAGGGCAAATCCACAAGCCGATCACTGTGAGTAATATCGATATTCGAATGTTTGTGAATGTCCAATTGCTTATTCCCTTATAAGCTTTATGAGTTGCTATTTGGGATTGTGGACGAAAGTCTGATATGAATAAATAAATGGACCAAAGGTCGTTTTGATAGAATTAAATGGACCGAAGGTCGTTTTGACTTATATGAATGGACCAAAGGTCGTTTCGACCTATATGAATGGGCCGAAGGCCGTTTTGACATGAATGAGTGGGCCAAAGGCCGTTTTGACATAAATAAGTGGGCCAAAGGCCGTTTTGACATAAATAAGTGGACCGAAGGCCGTTCTGACATGAATGAGTGGGCCGAAGGCCGTTTTGACATAAATAAGTGGGCCGAAGGCCGTTTTGACATAAATAAGTGGGCCGAAAGCCGTTTTAACATAAATGAGTGGGCCGAAGGCCGTTTTGACATGAATGGAAATCTGAATGGGCCAAAGGCCAGAATGTTGAAACTACAAGTCACTTGATTTGGAATTCGTATAGTTATATATATCTGTTAATTAGAAATATGAATTGGGCCCAAGACCGTTTGGAACTTGTTGTTCTACATTGCTATGTATATGCTGTATTTGATATTATTCACTAGGCTATCGCTCACGCTCATTCATGTATTTGTAGGTGAGCCAAGAGAAGCACAAACCCAGCCCCAGTGAAGTCTGCCAGGAACAACATGAGTTTTGTTGAGTCAGCCTTGTGTCTCACGCATGAGACCATTCTTGCCCTTTTATTATGTACTTATGTTTTGTCTTGTTGGCAAGGGCCTTGTGTATGTCTGTACATAGTCTGTTATAGGTTGGCTCGTTTTGGATGATCCTGTTTGTAATGAATTTTGTGATACAGTACTTTTGATGTGGGTTATTAATGTATCTGTATATGGTTTGTTTAATGTGCATATAAGCACGGCTCTATGGACAAAGTTTTAAATTTTTACTTCCGTTTGGCCCCTTTACTCTGATAAATTATGTCTGTTTTGGTCTGAGGCCGTAGGTAATCACAGGATTACTGGCTGGTTATGTCCTTAACCCATAGGGGCGAGTTTGGGTCATAACAGAGTGGTATCAGAGCACGAGTTAATAACTCACACACTTGTCCAAAGGAGCAATAAGCGTCTAGACAAGATCTAGGATGCATTCATGTGATAAATATGAATTTGGAAGCATTGATTGTATGCTTAAATGTTTTATATGAATAATCATATGTTATAAGTTGTGAACTACTTGCATTGCAAATTATCTGAATGTATGTGCTTCTTAGTATATGCACACTTGTGTATCTTTTGTATAAAATGTAATACAAGTTTAATCAGATGGTGAGAACCAGAGGTGATGAGATAGAGAAGTCCTCTACTGCCAAGATGGATAGAATGGAAAGATTGATCTAAGAAATGGAAGAAGCTTTGAGATAGCAACAGGAGTGGCAACAACAGTGGCAGCAACCACACCCGCCACCTCCACCTCAGGCACCACCCGTGCCAAATAATCAGAATGATGACCGGATTATAGCTCTCGCCAAGGAATTCAAGACAATGAAACCACCGCAGTTCCATGGGAGATTAGATCCGTTGAAGGCCGAAGCGTGGGTCTTCGGTATTGAGAAGTTGTTTGAAGTGTTCCCCTGTTCAGAGACTCAGAAAGTGCTTCTAGCCACTTTTATGCTAGAAGACGAAGCAAGAAGATGGTGGATGTTGATGCGAGAAAATCATAAAGATGTGGATTGGGTAAAATTTTTGGAGATCTTTTATGACAAGTACTTTCCGCAATGTGTTCGGGATAGGAAAGTAGCCGAGTTCATGAAACTCAAGCAAGATAGCATGACAGTGGCTGAGTATGAGGCCAAGTTCACTAAATTGGCCAGGTTTGCACCACACGTGATTGACACCGATTATAAGAAGGCAAGACACTTTGAAGGTGGACTTCGCAGTGACATCCTAGAGAGGATGAATGTTCTAAAGTTGGAAACTTACATTGGGGTGCTTGACAGGGCTATCATATCAGAGGCTAATATAGCTAGGCAAGCTAAGCCAGTAACAGAATGAAAGAGTAATAAAAGGCAAGGCTTCCTTTCGAAGAAGAAATTCTTGAAAAAGCAAAACACGGGCTCCTCAACTACTTCAAGTTCTTCCCGAGACACAGCTCCCATGTGCAACGTGTGTAGCAAAAGGTACCATGGAGTCTGTTACCGTGCATCAGGAGCCTGTTTCAAATGTGGGAAACAAGGACACATAGCCCGAGAATGTAATCAAAATAGTGGGAAACTAGCAGCTGGTTCAACTGCATCAGTTCCAAAGCCAGGAAATACTTTGAGATCTGCTACTACTAGGGAGACAGTGAGACAGGGAAGAGTTTTTGCACTTGTTCCGGGTGATACACGGAATGCCAATGCTGTTGTTTCAGGTACTATTTCAATATGTAATCAGGATGCCTTTGTATTGATTGATTCTGGGTCAACACACTCATTTGTGACATATGCATTTGCATCTAGATTGAAAAGACCCCTAGAGTTATTGCCATATTTGTTGTGTGTGTCTGCTCCATCGGGGGAATCTGTGTTATGTGACTATATATATCGGTTTTGTGACATGCATATTGAGGATGCTACCGTATATGTAGACTTATTGCCCTTGAACTTTAGACATTTTGATGTAATTTTGGGCATGGATTGGTTGACCAAGTATTGCGCCACCATAGATTGTGTGACAAAAAGAGTTGTATTTAAACCACCAGAACATAAAGAAATTGTGTTTGTGGGTAATGGGGTAGTGCCTCCACCTTATTTGATATCTGCAATGAAAGCATGTAAATTAATCAGGAAGGGGTGCCAGGGTTATCTGTGCTATGTATTGACTGAACAATCCGTGAATGTTGAGTTGAATGATATTCCTATTGTTAGAGAATTCCTAGATGTGTTTCCAAATGAATTACCAGGGGAATTGGTAGACAGGGAGATAGAATTTACTATTGAGACTGTGCTAGGCACCCAACCCATTTCTAAGGCTCCCTATAGAATGGCTACTGCTAAAATGAAGGAATTGAAAGAACAGTTGCAAGACTTGCTTGATAAGGGGTTTATCCGACCTAGCACTTCGCCCTGGGGTGCACCGGTGCTATTTGTGAAAAAGAAGGATGGTACCTTGCGCCTGTGCATCGATTATCGGGAATTGAATAAGGTAACAGTAAAGAACAAATACCCCCTACCCCGCATTGATGATTTATTTGACCGATTCACGAGGATCACGGTGTTTTCTAAGATTGATTTGAGATCCGGTATCATCGGTGAAAGTTAAAGGCGGAGGATGTTGAAAATAGCATTCAGAACGAGGTATGGTCATTTTGAGTTTCTTGTTATGCCATTTGGAGTGACTAATGCTCCGGCAGCATTTATGGATCTAATGAATAGAATTTTTAAAACTTACCTTGACGAGTTTGTTGTGGTCTTCATCGATGATATTTTGATATACTCTAAAGATAGACTTGAACATGAACATCACTTGAGGACTATTTTACAAATACTTCGGGAAAGGAAATTATTTGCTAAACTAAAGAAATGTGAGTTTTGGTTGGACGAGGTTGTTTTCTTAGGGCATGTGATCAACAAGGAAGGAATTTCAGTGGACCCGCAGAAAATAGAGGCAATTGTGAACTGGCCTACACCAACTAATGTGACAGAAGTCCGTAGCTTCATGGGCTTAGCTGGGTACTACAGGAGGTTTGTGAAAGATTTTTTGAAACTAGTTGTGCCTCTTACCCAATTGACACGTAAAGGGCAACCATTTGAGTGGAACAGTGAAAGAGAATCAGCCTTTCATGAATTAAAGACAAGATTGACTACTGCACCAATTTTGACATTACCTTCAGGTACGGAAAATTTCGTGATTTTCAGTGATGCATCTTATAAGGGTTTGGGTTGTGTGTTGATGCAGAATGGAAAGGTTATTGCTTACGCCTCTCGATAGTTGAGGCCACATGAGAAGAATTATCCAACACATGACCTAGAGTTGGCCGCGGTTGTTTTTGCTTTGAAAATCCGGCGGGCATTATTTGTATGGGGCAAAGTGTGAAGTCTACACGGATCATAAGAGCTTGAAATACTTCTTCACGCAGAAAGAGTTGAATATGCGTCAGAGAAGATGGCTAGAACTGATAAAAGACTACAATCTAGAGATTCAGTATCACCCCGAGAAGGCTAATACAGTGGCTGATGCTTTGAGCAGAAAATCAACAGGGAGTATGGCTTGCTTGCTTACTGAGCAGAGGGAGATTTTGGAAGACTTTGAGAAGTTTGAAATTGAAGTGGTGGTATGTGAACGGGGTGGATTGGTAGCCGCCATTACAGCCGAGCCGGCGATCATTGATGAAATCAAGCAGAAATAGAAAGAGGATGAGTTCCTCAAGAAAGTGATTGACGAATTTGAGGCAAGCTTGAAAACAGAATTCAGCATTGAAAATGAAATGTTGAAATTCCATAACCGTATATGTGTCCCTGATATCCCAGAACTAAAGAAGAGGGTCTTAGGTGAAGCCCACAGATCCGTATTTGCTATGCATCCGGGCAACAATAAAATGTACTGGGATTTGAAACAAACCTATTGGTTGCCTAAGATGAAAAAAGAGATTGCGGAAAATGTGTCCAAGTGTCTTCAGTGTCAGCAAGTTAAGGCTGAACATCAGAAACCGGGCGGTCTACTTTAACCTCTCTCTATTCTCGAGTGGAAGTGGGAACATGTGACTATGGATTTTGTCGTTGGCCTACCTCGGACTTCACGAGGTATGGATTCTGTTTGGGTAGTAGTTGATAGACTGACTAAATCTGCACATTTTCTGCTTGTCAAAACTACATTTACTGCTTATAGACTGGCTACCATTTATGTTGATGAGATTGTCCGTTTACACGGTGTTCC
Source organism: Camellia lanceoleosa (assembly GCA_025200525.1). NCBI lineage: Eukaryota > Viridiplantae > Streptophyta > Magnoliopsida > Ericales > Theaceae > Camellia > Camellia lanceoleosa. Next base: position 122,860,270 of record CM045761.1, read on the forward strand.
AGTATCTATCGTATCGGATAGAGATCCGAAATTTGTGTCTAGATTGTGGAAGAGTTTGCAAGAAGCTATGGGAACAGAACTAAGATTCAGTACTGCATTCCACCCACAGACAGATGGGCAGTCAGAACGAACGATACAAACTTTGGAAGATATACTTTGCATGTGTGCTTTAGATTTTCAAGGGAGTTGGGAAGACTATTTGCTACTTGCAGAATTTGCTTATAATAACAGCTTCCACTCCAACATTAGTATGGTACCATACGAGGCTTTATATGGTAGGAGGTGTAGATCACCTATTTGTTGGACAGAGGTCGAGGATAGAGCTTTGCTTGGACCAGAAATTGTGCAGGATACTTCTGAGAAAATCAAGACTATTCGTCAAAGGCTCAAAACAGCTCAGGACCGACAAAAGAATTATGCAGACGTTCGGAGAAGACCTCTTGAGTATGAGGTCAGTGACCATGTGTTCATCCGTGTTTCTCCAATGAAAGGCCAAGTTAGATTTGGGAAAAAGGGCAAGTTGTCGCCCCGTTACATCGGACCGTTCCAAATTCTGGAGAGACTTGGTCCAGTTGCTTATAGAGTTGCTTTGCCACCGGAATTTGAACAAATCCACAATGTGTTTCACGTGTCGATGCTGAGAGGTTACCTCCGAGACGCGTTCCATGTGATTAATTATCATCGGGTTGCTATTGATGAAAATATGGAATACGTGGAATGGCCAGAAAGAATTGTTGACCGACAAGTGAAAGAATTGAGGAACAAGTCCATCCCAATGGTGAAAGTAGAATGGAAAGAGCACTATGGGACGGATGCCACGTGAGAAAAAGAGGAGGAAATGCGACTACGCTATCCACATTTGTTTCCCGACGAAGGTAACTTAAGTTTGGAGGACCAAACTTCCTAAAGGGAGGGAGACTGTAATACCCCTGTTCTGTATTATGTTAATTGGTCCGTAATACGTATGTGATTATATGTTTTGATATGATTTCGTATACCATTATGTGGATATATGTGATTTTGGGATTCTATCTGTTCATCGTAGGAATATCTATTTGAATAATCTGCTTCGGGAATTAAATTGAGGGCCTTATCGGCCATAGAACCCGGAATTGATTACGCCATCGTGATTGGCATAATTCTTAGAGCCTGCGGTGAAATTTAATTGAAAATTGATTCTGGTCAATTTAAACTGATTAAATTGATAAATTAAGTGCCCTATTATTTTATATTAAAATATTTGTTAGTGGGGCTTGTTGTATATTAGTATTGCACCCTCCTTTAGCTCTCTTAAACTCAAAATCTGAGTCAGACAATTGAGAGTGAGAGAGAGGCCGGCCATAGTGAGAGAAAGGAGGAGAATTGTGCATTTTAGCTTGAAGCTTGGAATTTTGGAGGTTTAGCTCAAGAATTGTCTAGAGCTTGAAAGATCAAGGCTTCTAGGTGAGTAATTCTTGAATTATAGTTGTAATTTTATGTGTTCAAGCTAAATTGGTGATCAAGAGTGAGATTGAAATGAAATTGGGTTGTATTTGTTGAAGTGAAGCCTAATATGTACATGTATGTAAGAAATGGCCATTAATCTCCGTGTTTGAGCACCATGTGTATGATTTGTGTTGAATATTGTTTAAAACCCATGTATTGGGACCTCTCATCACCAATTAAGTTGATATGAAGGCATATTTCTCACATGCAAGAATGAATCATGTAAGTGTAAGCTTTGCATGTTTGAATGTGATGTGTTGGTGATGAATTTGGATTAATTTGAGACATGCATGTAGGTAATACAAGAAATTGAGCTCCATTGTGATGTGTTTTAGTGTCTATGGCATGTTAGCATGATTGTACATGAGATTCGAGCCATTGCATGCAAGAAGTGTAGCTGGAAAATTGAATTGGAGCTCAAGAACACAATCTGGGAAACCCAGAATTTTAATGTCCGCTCGAGCGGGGAAGTTCACGCTCGAGCAGGGATTTCGAGCTCCTAGTATTTTGTTCTTGTAGGTATGGTGTCCGCTCGAGCGGGGAAGTATAGGCTCGAGCGGGGATCATGGAGGATGAACTTCCGCTCGAGCGTCCTAGTTCACGCTCGAGCGTAAAAATGATGCATCCAGTACTTTTTGCAGACATAGAGTTCGCTCGAGCGAGACAGTTCACGCTCGAGCGGGGAGCTATGTTGAGTGGCCCTCCGCTTGAGCGCCATATTGGACGATCGAGCACAATTTTCACCTATCCAGTACTTTTGCAGGCCTTAAGGGTCCGCTCGAGCAGGTAATGCTCGAGCAGGGACCCTGTTTTCTGAAATTTTGCTTTCGCATTCTGTGTTTCATTTTCCGTTCTCTTTCACTTGCAAGCACTCTTAGGCATGTGTTAAGCATTGTAAATGAGTTAATGGGATAGGAATAAAGCCTAAAGAGGAATATGTGAATTAAAGAACGGATTGAGCTATTAGTGACCCTTTTATGTTTGTGAAATGTGTAGGGTCAAGCTCCAGGGCAAATCCACAAGCCGATTACTATGAGTAATATCGATATTCGAATATTTGTGAATGTTCAATTGTTTATTCCCTTATAAGCTTTATGAGTTGCTATTTGAGATTGTGGACGAAAGTCTGATATGAATAAATAAATGGACCAAAGGTCGTTTTGATAGAATTAAATGGACCGAAGGTCGTTTTGACTTATATGAATGGACCAAAGGTCGTTTCGACCTATATGAATGGGCCGAAGGCCGTTTTGACATGAATGAGTGGGCCAAAGGCCGTTTTGACATAAATAAGTGGGCCGAAGGCCGTTTTGACATAAATAAGTGGGTTGAAGGTCGTTTTGACATGAATGAGTGTGCCGAAGGCCGTTTTGACATAAATAAGTGGGCCGAAGGCCGTTTTGTCATAAATGAGTGGGTCGAAGGCCGTTTTGACATGAATGGAAATCTGAATGGGCCAAAGGCCAGAATGTTGAAACTACAAGTCACTTGATTTGGAATTCGTATAGTTATATATATCTGCTAATTAGAAATATGAATTGGGCCCAAGGCCGTTTGGAACTTGTTGTTCTGCATTGTTATGTATATGCTATATTTGATATTATTCACTAGGCTATCGCTCACGCTCATTCATGTGTTTGTAGGTGAGCCAAGAGAAGCACAAACCCAGCCCCAGTGAAGTCTGCCAGGAACAACATGAGTTTTGCAGAGTCAGCCTTGTGTCTCACGCATGAGACCATCCTTGCCCTTTTATTATGCACTTATGTTTTGTCTTGTTGGCAAGGGCCCTGTGTATGTCTGTACATAGTCTGTTATAGGTTGGCTCGTTTTGGATGATCCTGTCTGTAATGAATTTTGTGATACAGTACTTTTGATGTGGGTTATTAACGTATCTGTATATGGGTTGTTTAATGTGCATATAAGCACGGCTCTATGGACAAAGTTTTAAATTTTTACTTCCGTTTGGCCCCTTTACTCTAATAAATTATGTCTGTTTTAGTCTGAGGCCGTAGGTAATCACAGGATTACTGGCCGGTTATGTCCACAACCCATAGGGCGGGTTCGGGTCATGACAGTTTCACTGAAACTAATATTGCTTAGCCTCCAAGAAAGAGAATTTATTGAGTAATTGTAGCTTAACTATATTAGTTTAATCACCTCATTACGGTTTTGTAAATCACCCAAGTGTTCAATTTTCAAGTACAGAAGAATGAAATAGAATTCCCTTTAATTTTCAACCTATTTCCCTTTCTTTTCTCTAACTTTGAAGAAGAAAGTTTCTCGATAAGTCTCTTCATCCTTCTAAATCATTCTCTCTCTTCTGCTCTAGGAACGAATTAGCTTGGGCAACTAATAGTTTCATTAGGTTAAGTGGCCATGTTTAACTCAAACTGATCTTGCTTAGCCTCCAAGAAAGGGAATTTAAGGAGCAATTGTGGCTTAACGATATTAGTTTAACTTAAGCACCTCGTTTAATGTTTTCTAAATCACCTAAGTGTTCAATTCTCACGTCCAGAATGTTGAATTTTATATTCCCTTTAATTTTTATCCAATTACCCTTTCTTTTCTCTAACTTGCTCTTTTTGTTCACCAGAAGAAAGATTCTCTCTAGCTTTCTCCGTCCTTCTCCTTCCTTCTCTCTTTTGTTCTAGGAACTAATTAACTTATGCAACTAATTTTTTCATTTGCTTACGTGACCTAGTTTCACTCAAACTAATGTTTCTTAGCTTCCAAGAAAGGGAATCACCTAAGTGTTCAATTCTCAAGTACAAAAGGATGAGTTAGAATTCCCTTTAATTTTCATCATATTTTCCCTTTCTATTCTCTAACTTTCACTTCTAACTCTGAAGAAGAAAGTTGCTCTTTAACTCTCTCTATCGTCCTAAATCATTCTCTATTGCTCTAGGAACTAATTAGCTTCCGCAACTAATAGTTTCATTCGGTTAAGTGGCCAAGTTTAACTCAAGCTAACTGTGCATAGCCTCCAAGAAAGAGAATTTACGGAGCGATTGTGGCTTAAAGATATTAGTTTAATTTAAGCACCTCATTTAACATTTTCTAAATCACCTAAGTGTTCAATTATCATGCCCAAGATGTTGAATTCGAATTCCCTTTAATTTTTATCCTGTTTCCCTTTCTTTTCTCTAACTTTGTCTTCTAGTTCTCAAGAAGAAAAAGATATTCTCTAACTCTCTCCACCTTTCAAAATCATTCTCTCTTCTGCCCCAGGAACTGATTAGCTTAGGCAACCCGTAGTTTCATTAGGTTAGGTGACCAAGTTTAACTCAAACTAATTTTGCTTAGTCTCCAAGAAAGAGAATTTACGGAGTAATTGTGGAATAACGATATTGTTTTAACTTTAGCACCTCATTTAATGTTTACTAAGTCACCTAAGTGTTCAATTCTCATGTCCAAAATGTTGAATTTGAATCCCCTTTAATTTTTAACCTATTTCTCTTTCTTTTCTCCAATTTCTCTTCTTGTGCACAAGAAGAAAGATTCTCTCTAACTCTGTCCGTCCATCTCCATCCTTTTTCTCTTTTGTTATAGGAACTAAATTAGCTCATGGAATTATTGTTTCATTGGCTTACGTGGCCTAGTTTCACTCAAACTAATATTGCTTATCCTCCAAGAAAGAGAATTTAACGATATTAGTTTAATCGCCCCATTGAGGTTCTGTAAATCACTTATGTGTTCAATTCTCAAGTACAAAACGATGAATTGGAATTCCCTTTAATTTTAATCCTATTTCCCTTTCTATTCTCTAACTTTCACTTCTAACTCTGAAAAAGAAAGTTGCTTTTTAACTCTCTCTATCGTTCTAAATCATTCTCTCTACTGCTTTAGGAACTAATTAGTTTGGCCAACTAATAGTTTCTTTAGGTTAAGTGGTCAAGTTTAACTCAAACTAACTGTGCTTAGCCTCCAAGAAAGAGATTTTACGGAGTAATTGTCGCTTAACGATATTAGTTTAACTTAAGCACCTCATTTAATGTTTTCTAAATCACCTAATTGTCCGATTCTCATGTCCAAAATGTTGAATTTGAATTCCCTTTAATTTTGATCCTTTTTCTCTTTCTTTTCTCTAACTTTCTCTTCTAGTTCACAAGAAGAAATATTCTCTCTAACTCTCTCCGTCCTCGTCCATCCTTCTCTCTTTTGTTCTAGGAACTAATTAGCTTGTGCAACTAATTGTTTCATTAGCTTACGTGACCTAGTTTCACTCAAACTAATATTGCTTAGCCTCTAAGAAAGGGAATTTATTGAGTAATTGTAGCTTAACTATATTAGTTTAATCACCTCATTAAGGTTTTGTAAATCACCTAAGTGTTCAATTTTCAAGTACAGAAGGATGAAATAGAATTCCCTTTAATTTTCAACCTATTTCCCTTTCTTTTCTCTAACTCCGAAGAAGAAAGTTTCTCTAGAAGTCTCTCCATCCTTCTAAATCATTTTCTCTTTTGCTCTAGGAACGAATTAGCTTGGGCAACTAATAGTTTCATTAGGTTAAGTGGCCATGTTTAACTCAAACTGATCTTGCTTAGCCTCCAAGAAAGGAAATTTAAGGAGCAACTATGGCTTAACGATATTAGTTTAACTTAAGCACCTCGTTTAATGTTTTCTAAATAACCTAAGTGTTCAATTCTCATGGCCAGAACGTTGAATTTGAATTCCCTTTAATTTTTATCCAATTTCCCTTTCTTTTCTCTAACTTGCTCATCTTGTTCACCAGAAGAAAGATTCTCTCTAACTCTCTCTGTCCCTCTCCATCCTTCTCTCTTTTGTTCTAGGAACTAATTAGCTTATGCAACTAATTGTTTCATTTGCTTACGTGGCCTAGTTTCACTCAAACTAATGTTTCTTAGCTTCCAAGAAAGGGAATCTACTGAGTAGTTGTAGCTTAGCGATATTAGTTTAATCACCTCATTAAGGTTTTGTAAATCACCTAAGTGTTCAATTCTCAAGTACAAAAGGATGAGTTAGAATTCCCTTTAATTTTCATCCTATTTTCCCTTTCTATTCTCTAACTTTCACTTCTAACTCTGAAGAAGAAAGTTGTTGCTCTTTAACTCTCTCTATCGTCCTAAATCATTCTCTATTGCTCTAGGAACTAATTAGCTTCCGCAACTAATAGTTTCATTAGGTTAAGTGGCCAAGTTTAACTCAAGCTAACTGTGCTTAGCCTCCAAGAAAGAGAATTTACGGAGCGATTGTGGCTTAAAGATATTAGTTTAATTTAAGCACCTCATTTAACGTTTTCTAAATCACCTAAGTGTTCAATTATCATGCCCAAAATGTTGAATTCGAATTCCCTTTAGTTTTGATCTTGTTTCCCTTTCTTTTCTCTTACTTTGTCTTCTAGTTCTCAAGAAGAAAAAGATATTCTCTAACTCTCTCCACGTTTCAAAATCATTATCTCTTCTGCCCCAGGAACTGATTAGCTTAGGCAACCTGTAGTTTCATTAGGTTAGGTGACCAAGTTTAACTCAAACTAATTTTGCTTAACCTCCAAGAAAGAGAATTTACAGAGTAATTGTGGAATAACGATATTAGTTTAACTTTAGCACGTCATTTAATGTTTACTAAGTCACCTAAGTGTTCAATTCTCATGTCCAAAACGTTGAATTTGAATCCCCTTTAATTTTTAACCTATTTCTCTTTCTTTTCTCCAATTTCTCTTCTTGTGCACAAGAAGAAAGATTCTCTCTAACTCTGTCCGTCCATCTCCATCATTTTTTCCTTTTGTTATAGGAACTAAATTAGCTCACGGAATTATTGTTTCATTAGCTTATGTGGCCTAGTTTCACTCAAACTAATATTGCTTATCCTCAAAGAAAGAGAATTTAACGATATTAGTTTAATCGCCCCATTGAGGTTTTGTAAATCACCTATGTGTTCAATTCTCAAGTACAAAACGATGAATTGGAATTCCCTTTAATTTTAATCCTATTTCCCTTTCTATTCTCTAACTTTCACTTCTAACTCTGAAAAAGAAAGTTGCTTTTTAACTCTCTTTATCGTTCTAAATCATTCTCTCTACTGATTTGGGAACTAATTAGTTTGGCCAACTAATAGTTTCATTAGGTTAAGTGGCCAAGTTTAACTCAAACTAGCTGTGCTTAGCCTCTAAGAAAGAGATTTTACAGAGTAATTGTCGTTTAACGATATTATTTTAACTTAAGCACCTCATTTAATGTTTTCTAAATCACCTAATTGTCCGATTCTCATGTCCAAAATGTTTAATTTGAATTCCCTTTAATTTTGATCCTTTTTCTCTTTCTTTTCTCTAACTTTCTCTTCTAGTTCACAAGAAGAAATATTCTCTCTAACTCTCTCCGTCCTTGTCCATCCTTCTCTCTTTTGTTCTAGGAACTAATTAGCTTATCCAACTAATTGTTTCATTAGCTTACGTGGCCTAGTTTCACTCAAACTAATATTGCTTAGCCTCAAAGAAAGAGAATTTATTGAGTAATTGTAGCTTAACTATATTAGTTTAATCACCTCATTACGGTTTTGTAAATCGCCCAAGTGTTCATTTTTCAAGTACAGAAGGATGAAATGGAATTCCCTTTAATTTTCAACCTATTTCCCTTTCTTTTCTCCAACTCTGAAGAAGAAAGTTTCTCTAGAAGTCTCTCCGTCCTTCTAAATCATTCTCTCTTTTGCTCTAGGAACAAATTAGCTTGGGCGACTAATAGTTTCATTAGGTTAAGTGGCCATGTTTAACTCAAATTGATCTTGCTTAGCCTCCAAGAAAGGGAATTTAAGGAGCAATTGTGGCTTAACGATATTAGTTTAACTTAAGCACCTCGTTTAATGTTTTCTAAATCACCTATGTGTTCAATTCTCATGTCCAGACTGTTGAATTTGAATTTCCTTTAATTTTTATCCAATTTCCCTTTCTTTTCTCTAACTTGCTCTTCTTGTTCACCAGAAGAAAGATTCTCTCTAACTCTCTCCATCCTTCTCCATTCTTCTCTCTTTTGTTCTAGGAACTAATTAGCTTATGCAACTAATTGTTTCATTTGCTTATGAGGCCAAGTTTCACTCAAACTAATGTTTCTTAGCTTCCAAGAAAGGGAATCTACTGAGTAGTTGTAGCTTAGCGATATTAGTTTAATCACCTCATTAAGGTTTTGTAAATCACCTAAATGTTCAATTCTCAGGTACAAAAGGATGAGTTAGAATTCCCTTTAATTTTCATCCTATTTTCCCTTTCTATTCTCTAACTTTCACTTCTAACTCTGAAGAAGAAAGTTGCTCTTTAACTCTCTCTATCATCCTAAATCATTCTCTATTGCTCTAGGAACTAATTTAGCTTCCGCGACTAATAGTTTCATTAGGTTAAGTGGCCAAGTTTTTTTTTTTTTTTGGGTGAATAAGAAATAAATTAAAACAGAATGATTTACAAGAATACAAGGGGCATACCCCAGGCTCTAACAACAAAACAACAACACAAACCTCGGCACAAAGTCACCGAAACCCAATAAAAAAAACACTAAACCAAACCTAGGAATCTACATCTGAAGATCAAGGGAGCAAAAGGGATTACTAGCCAATCGGTCTGTACAAAAGCCATATCCTAGGATGGATAGGGGCTTTGTACAGATGACATAGCCAGCAGCCAAAATAGCACCACCACAACAACAAGACCTCCCTACACAACCCGCAGGGATATGTACCTACGACAAAATTAATATCATACAAAAAAATAACAACCCAAAAAGGACCGAAGGGAGGAGCCAAGAAGGACCCATCCTACCAAAGTTGCTTCCAAACTTATTACACGATACACCAAAATGCACAAAAAGCCTCCTACACAACCCGTAGGAGTAGGCGAAATACACGGTAAAGCTATGTAAAAATAACAAGCAGAACAACTGATTTTCTCTCTCATGTAGCATAGCAAGGCGCTTGAAGCAGCCATCGCCACGGTACATACACACCCTGCCATCTGCCACCTGAATCTGAGCAGCAAACAGCCACCACCCCTCCACTCCATGATATAAATCCACTAGCAGCAACCTAATGTAGCAGCGAAGTAAAAAATCACCACACCTCCGCACTATAAAGTAACCCAGAACCAGGATTGGATGTGCCACCACCATAACGAAGATCATAAAGGAGAAGAAATAACAAGCTCATTGTATAGGACCTCCCCACACTCGGCCCACAATAAAACATGCCACTCCACTCCATATAGAACCTCACATCACTTGGCCCACACCTCACATGATTTCTCAAGAGAACAAGATAGATAGTATACTTGAGAGCTCCATAAACTTGCACAAAACATATATAATATATAATAAATGTTAGAACAAAACATGTATACTGTCTTTTATCACTCAACCCACAATGGCAGAATATATTTTGCTTGCTCATAACACTCAACCCTCCATTCGGCCACTTCAATTTGGGAGATGATATAGGATTCATCATAACCTAATTAGAATGGGAAAACACCTACAAAAGAACAGCCAATTAGTAAAACCACACAATATATGCTCACCATCACTCGGCCCTCATTGTAGGTAAGCTCAAACCACTCATACTCCTGCCATCTGCAATAGTATGGAACTGCTGCATGATTTTGTTAGACAGATTCCATTTCTCTAAAAACCAATTGTCACCTGCAGAAGATGTAATATTTTCCATAGAAAGAAGCCTACCTCTAACCATTTGGATGATAGAGTTAGTAACAACCTCTTCAGGTTTGTGGACCTTACTAAAAATTCTACTATTCCTCTCCATCCAAATGTGGTAGACAGTGCAAAGAAAAGACAACTTTAGAATCACCACTTTCAAAGAATTACCACTGGTAGATGTAATAGCAAACTCAACAGTATCCAACCAAGGCAAAGAAGGCCAGTTAGCATTACACTTGGCAAGCATGTCACCCCAAATCCTAGAAGAAAACATACACCTAAAAAAGAGATGGGAATGATTCTCCTCAGAAGCTTGACAGAAAGGGCAACAAGGATTAGGAACAAGACCAAAGGTTTGAAGTCTATCACCAGTATTGAGTCTCTCATTAATGGCCAACCAGACAATAAAGCTAACCCTAGGGATAAAGGGGGGCCCCCAGACAAGTTTGGACCAAGAGACTTTGGGCCCCTTATCCCTCCAACAATCCCAAACTGACTGGATAGAAAAGGTACCATCAGCAGTCAAGCTCCACACCGGAGTATCAGAAGAGCCAGGGAAAGGTAAGAGAGATGAAGGAGTGGAAGAGATCCACTCCTTTATCTCCCAAGAGTTAGAAATAGGCCACTTCCAAGAACAATTAGAAACTATAAAGCTAACCTTGGAACTGCCAGGAAGATTAGTATCATAAAGGATCCTAGGCCCAAACCTATGCCAAAGTGAACCAAGAGGGTGCCAATTGTCATGCCACAGAAACACATTTTCCCCATTACCAATCTTGAATTTGATGAGAGGATAGATTAAGTTCCTGAGTGACAAGATTTTCCTTTAAACCCAAGAAGGATCACTAGGAGTCTTAACGAACCAAAAACTCCTACCTTTGAGCAAGTAAGACTTAACCCATTGGCACCACATAGAGCAATCCCCACCCGAAAACAAATACCAAACATGTTTGGCTATAGCAGCCTTGTTCCAGATTCCCAAGTCCTTAAAACCAAGGCCACCTTCATTTTTATGTCTGCAGATATACTTCCAAGCAATCTTAGCACTATGTTTTTTCAGCTCAACCCCAGACCAAAGAAAAGATCTAAGAATACTTTCAATGTCACTAATGATCTTCTTAGGGAGGATAAAAAGAGAGGACCAATACACTTGCATTGAAAACAGGATAGACTGGATGAGTTGAGCTCTACCAGCATAAGTGAGCAGTTTATTGGTCCAACTTTTAACCCTCATGATAATTCTCTCAACCAGAATATGGCAATCAGACACTTTAAGCTTAGTAGTGATTAAAGGCACACCAAGGTATTTCACCGGGAGGAAGCCCTCAGTAAAATTGGCAATCTGAAAGATTTCCTCTCTAAGCTCTCTACTACACCCCGAGAAAAAAATGTTACTCTTACTAGGATTAGGAGTGAGGCCCGACAGATTCCTAAATTCCTCCAAGCCCTGCATGATAAGAGTAACAGTGCCAGGGTCCCCTTTGCTAAAAATCATCAGATCATCAGCAAAACATAAATTGACAATTTTGGTTTTCTCACATCTCCAGTGGAATTTGAACAAAGGACTCCTAGACTTCTCAGCCAATATCCTAGCAAGGATTTCCATAGCCAACACAAAAAGATACGGAGACATAGGGTCCCCTTGTCTTAACCCCCGAGCCCCTTTAAAATACCCCTGAAGGCTTCCATTAATACAGATCGAAAAAGATGGGCTCGTGATACAAGCCTTTATCCAGGTGATCATGCAAGGAGGGAAAGCCATAGCTATAAGGATATCAATGATAAAATCCCACCTCACAATATCATAAGCCTTCATAATGTCCACTTTCATGGCACACTTTGGAGTAAGGGACCTTCTATGGTAACCTCTCATAATCTCTTGGGACAGGAAAATATTGTCCGAGATCCTTCTACCTTGGACAAATGCGGATTGCACAGGATCAATCAGATCAGGAAGAGCCAATTTAAGTCTATTAGTTATGATCTTGGCAATACATTTGTAGATGGTATTACAACAAAAAATGGGTCTATAGTCACCAACATGCGTAGGATTAGGGACTTTAGGAATGAGAGCTATGATGGTACTATTTACCTCAGAAAGGAGTTTACCAGTGTCAAAGAATGACTTAATAGCTAAGATGACATCCTTACCAACTATATCCCAAGAACTTTTAAAGAAACCAGCTGAGTACCCATCAGGGCCGGGAGCTTTATTAGCCTTTAAAGACCAAAAAACCTCCTTAATTTCTGTATTTCTGTTGTTCTTACTTGTCCCCCCTATTTTAGGGGTTGCAGTGGTAGTTTATGTTGGTTATGTTTGTTTTTTATTTGTTGTTGGGCGTGCCTGGGATATGCCCCTTGTAAACGTGTAAATTTCATTGTCTTTATTTTATGACTTACTTACCCAAAAAAAAAATATATATATATATATATATTTTTATTTACATTTGTATTATTCTAAACGTTTTCTCCTACCAATATATATATATATATATATTAATTAGAAAAGTAATTTATTATTTATATTAACTTAAGTCATACAAATTTATTCACCCAAAAAAAGTCATACAAATTATTTTAATTCTATAAATTTTTATATATTTTAGATTATTAATTTAAATTTTTATTAAATATGTGAAATATTAGTTGCATTTTAAAATTTTAAATATATTTTTAGAACAATATCAATTTTATAAAAATAGAATTTGTATATTAAATATTAAATATATTTTAATAAAATAAAATAAATTTAAAATATAAAGATAATTTTTTTTTTTTTATTAAAAGAATGAGGTGAGTGTATGTGTGCTGGGATAAAATTAGGAGAAGATTATGAGGGGTCATGACCCTTCTGTCTCTGTGAAAATTTTATTTTCCGTAGCACTTCTAAATATATATATATATATATATATATGTATTATTTTATAAATAAAATAGCATCTTAGTATAAAAGATATATACTTCATTATTTTTTCATCTTTTATTCTCTGTTATTTTTCTAGAAAAAAATTTATTTATTCTATTAGAGATTGTTTATATGATATTTAAATTTTTTTATGTGTATATATATAATTTATATATGTATTTGTCTATACGGTAAAAAAATATTATTTATCTTTTAACCTCTATAGTAATAAAATCATAATTTCATCTCTGTATGAGAGAGAGAGAGAGAGAGAGAGAGAGAGAGAGAGAGTATGTGCAAGGCATATTAGTGAGTGTCAGAGTTAAGGGTAAAATCCGTTTGGTTTAATTTTATAATTATGATTTAAGTGTGAAATTGTGATTTTAAGTGTGGAGTTGTGAGTTCAATTTTAAAAAAATAAAAATTTATTTGGTTATGAGTTTTGAAAATATTTTTGAGCTTTTGAATTTTGAATTTTGAAAATAATTTTGAGTTTTGAAAAGAGTTTTAAGTTGTATTTTGAGTTTTAAGTTTTTGAATTTTGAGTTGTATTTTGAAATTTTTCGAATTTATTTCTTTTAAATATTTAAAAACATTTAAGAAAAAATTATTTTTTATTTTAAATATTTTATTTTATTTTTGTAAATTTTTTAAATTCAAAACACAACTCCACAATCAAATCATAAGCAAACACATAACTCCAAACTCAATTCAAAAACTATTTTTAAAACTCATAACTAAACACATAATTCAAAACTCAAAACTCAATTCAAAAACTTTTTAATCAAAATATTTTTTGTTATTTTTTTAAGTATTGGCTAAATAATTTGTTATGGTTTAGATATATATGGCCATTCAAATTTTTTTGAAATTAAAAAAAAATAAAATATTTTAAAAAATAAAATCATGATTTTAAAACATAAAATAAAAAAATATTTTTTAAAATTAATTTTAAATAAAATTTTAAAAAGAGTTTAGTTATGTATTGTGAAAAAAAATTTAAAGGAAATTTTAAATTGTGTGTTTTGGTTATACATTTGAAAAAGAATTTTGAATTTTTTTTATTATAATTTCAATTTCGAAAGAGTTTGATTATTAGAATTTTGAGGTGTGTGTTTCGTTACTGCCCAACAACGGCTATATTCACCACCGCCCCCACCCAAACGGTACATTTCTCTCCCAAAATTACAACGGAGGCAAATGTTACTATTACATCTTTTTATCCTCCTCTCTCCTCATTGCGTGGTTAGAGTTTCTCTCTCTCTCTCTAGAATGGACAGTGGAAGTGCACCAGCAACAGCGAAGGATTCATCAGATGAACTGCTAAGGAAATTTGCGGAAGTGGGTTCGGGATCCACCGCGAAGAAAGAGCTTTCGCAGTTGGCAAAACGACGCCGCCGCCACCGGGAAAAAATCACCAGGGAAAAGGACTTTGATGATGATGAGCAGTACCGTGAGAACCCCTCCTCCTCCTCCTCCTCCTCCTTAAGCCGCCGCTTTGGTTGAGAGGAAATCGCTTCTTCTGATGATGTCGCTGCTTGATTCTGGCCGGGATTGGGAGGTCACGGCTCAGTCGAGGATTTTGAGATCGCTATGGTGTGTTTTATCTTCCTTTTCACTATCTACATTTGTTTTGTTTTCATAGAATATTATAGAACTTGAATGAGGAATTTCAGTTTTGAAAATTCAGTTTAAGACTGAGTTTTGTATTATTTGGTATCGAGCTAGCCACTACATTGGGTATGAGATCGAACACATCTATAGATTAGATACCTACTAAGGTGTCCAATCTTGATAGAGTGAAACAAATTGAAGGGATAGGGTTATCATTGGGTCGAGGATAGGGTTACCATGGACATCGTGATTGTATGTTGTGATCTCACATCGATTAACAAAAAGCTTGGCCATGTGCATATATTTTAATGTATACATGCCACGCATATGTTATTAAAGTTTTGGATGGAAAATTTTAGTGTCAGAAATTTGCAAAATTTTAGAATTCAATCTTGGACTGTAGGACTCTATTGAAATAGAAGAGAGAAGAAAAGGGAAAAAACCTAAAAGGACTCTTACTATATTCCGTGTATGATCCATGACATCCTGCCAATCATACACCTCCTTTATGTTCTTGGCACGCTGTTTTTCTGAATAGGTTCGTTACTCTCTTTGGTGGCTTGAGAGCAAGCAAAGCAACAAAAGGCGAACAAATCAACAATCAGTGTTGCTTTCTACTTAGAGGGTTTCTAGAGCCTGCAATTCCCTTGGTGAGATTTGTGTTTTTAGTTATTCACCACGCAATTACTGCTACTTGTTCAGCTATGCTTGATCTAGTTTTGAGTTTGATAGCTGCCAGTTGCTTCTGAATTCAAATTTTATTGGTTTATATGTGAGAGTTTGAATTGGGCTTTGTGTTAGTTTGTGAAAGTAGAAGCAAGAACTTGCTCATGGTCAAAGATGTAACCCAATTAAATGAAGGATAACTAGATTGGGAGTAGGTATTCTTTTAGAGAAAAAGAAGAATGTAGAGATGAGTTAGTGTAGGTCCAGAAATTCTTACCCCATACACATGGTAGCAAACATCATGAAGGATACTCTTGTGTCACTTACCCTTTGTATGGTATACTTTTTCCCTTTGCTTTTATTTTAGGCACTAAATTTGAAAATGATCTTGCATAATAGATTGGGTACATTGCTCATGACCTCTAAATTGAAGCAAATTGGTGTAATGTAAATGCTCAATATTGTCACATGAATGAACTCTTTCCCACAATAAAAGTATCTGGTTAGTTGCATGTTGGTCTTTTATTTATTTATTTATTTTTTATATATAGGTCTGATGTCTACAATTTCTCAAGTGTGCTTATCCTCTTTTGTGTGTGTGTGTGTGTGTGTGTGTTGGTGTTGGTGTGCATATTGCACCTCTAGCTAAAGTTCTTTCCTTCTCTTCACAGTGCTTGAAGGGTGTCATGAATCTTTAGACTTGTACAAATCATCTTAGGTTGGAAAAATAAATGCAAGTCACTACTAGCCACAGCAGGAATAAAAATAGCATTAGATGCAAAATTTAAATCCAATACTTGTGGTAGTTGACGGGGCAAAATCATATACTTTCTTTGTTGCCAAACCAATTACTTATGAAAAAGAAAGAGGAAAGGGAAAGTATTGTTGTAAACGAGATAAAAATTGTACAATTGAATAAAGCTCTCATTGGAAGCTCCTAGCATAACTAGAGTCTAGAGACTTGTGGGAAAGCATGTTTGGACACCCAAAAAAAATGTTGCCCCTCTTTCCAATTCTTCATGAGAATGGTTATATTTCTTATTATTTTAATCACAAACCTTAATTCTACATTTCACAAATTTAAATTGGTTTCACTAAACTTGTTACACAACTCAAAAATGAAATTGTGATCAAAATTGATGAGGTAAATGCAAAAAGGGTTGATTATCTTAAATCAACATAAAATTTGAAGCAATATTAGTGCAATTTGTTAATAACCATCAACCTTTTTCTCATACCAAGCTGTCCCAAGAAGTTAGTTCAGGGAATCTGCATAACACAAATGGAATACTTAAACCAAGCCTGTGTGGAATAGTCCTTACGAAGCTATGTGATAAATGATATTCTAACCAAGTAAAACTTTGTTGTCAACCATACCTTGATAACTTGGGCGTTTCTAGCTTTATAATCAATAGATTTTGAATAATTTATATGATAATAGGTGAAGACATTGGCTCGTGTTGTTGAAGGAGATGCAGGAAAGGCAATTTGCAAGGAATCAGAAAGGATAAAACCTGCTGCTGTTGTAATGGGTACCAGTGGCCGAACCTTAATCCAAAGGTCACTCTCACCCTCCCTCCCTTCCTCCCTCTCTCTGTCTCTCCCTTTCTTTTTCTCTGATATGAATGGTAGTTTTCTCTTCAGTGTATTGCAGGGAAGTGTGAGCGAGTATTGTTTCCACAACTGTAAAACAGCACCCATTATTGTTGTTCCAGGCAAAGGTATTTTGTCTTAACTAAATCAATCTGTAGATTTCCTTTCGGTGATTTTCAATAATTACAGAATTTTATAAAATTGTGATGTGGAACTGGCAAAAGCTGGAGAGGAATCTGTAATTTAGTTGACTTGAAAGAAGATATAAAACAGATTCGATGTCTGTTTGAAACCTTGTTTCATTGTGAGTATTCGCAGCTGTTGTGATGAAGACAAGTTTGCTTCTATTTTATGTGAATGGTTGTAGTTTTGTTACTCATAGACATGAATTATGTATATTCTTTATTAAAAGATGTATGATTGGTGAGTGTGAACTGTGTAATTGTTTGAAAGGCATTGAAGTAGAACTCATTGTCTGGCTTCTTATTAAATCTGAGCCATCTAAATATTCACAAGTAACAAATGCGTAAATTTGATTCATTCACTCGTTATCACTCCTTATCAACTGGCCTCATCTTTTGTGCCATCTCAAATCCTGTTAGACTAGTCTGACGTTTGTACTGCTTCTTTGCCTCCATAAAACTCAGACCTTCTAGTGTTTTTAATCTTATGGTCCCTTCATCCTCACTTAATACATCCTCATCCAAAGCCTCGACTTTGAAACTCCTACAACACCCTGTACAGTTGCTTAACCATAGTTGCCTGCAAAGATCATTGTAAGCACAAATCTTGTGGAAATTCTTATCTTGATTAGTTAGAGAAATCATATGCTTGCCAAATTTGTCACATTTGAGTCCAGAATTAGTGGTGTTGTGATGTTGTTTCACACTGTACATCTGGTTTAGAATTTCCATTTAAAAGTGATTCTTTCTAGTTAAATACCTGGCTATATAATTCAATTAAGAATCAGTAGTGTTTCCGGTAACTACATTATGTTCGACTTATTTACTCACAAAACCTGCTTTTTGAAAAAAGGTACCTGGCGGAAATGTAGTCTAAGATGGATGTGTAAATTTTGGCATATTTTAAATTTCAAATGAACCATTTTTTCTTTTCTTTTCTTTTCTTTTCTTTTCTTTTCTTTTCTTTTTTCTTTGAAAAGTAAAATAGTAATGTTGATGGTAGGCTTATATAGGTGAGAGCACTTGAAAGAGATCCTAGAGCATATGAGTTGGCTCTAAAGTTTCTTTGCTTTCGTTAATATGTTGATAGTTCATCAATTAATTATTTCTATGTTAATAATCAATGAGAAAACAGAAATAATAGCAAACTTATGAACTGGGAATAAAGATAATTGAGATTCTAGAATTACTGAATGACTTTTATAATACTTTTCCCAATAGGAATAACAATTGATGCCGCAGTGAGCTTCTTAGAGTCATATTATAGCTGCAATCTGCCTAAAGTTGCCTTAATGAATAACTAGTTGTTAGTAAGCCAATTTACATGACTCACATGACATTTTAAATGAAAATACTATTAGCCAACCCATGAGTTAATAACTCATAAAAAGAAGCACATAAAATAAAAGAAAAGGAACTGTTCTAACAAATCGGACTGGAGACTTTCCTTGATCTTGAACTTTGGTTTCTCTTGCATTATTCTTCTATACTGTTTGTCTCCGATCTAATGACCTGATAGAGAAATCTTCTAACCATAGATTAATTCCCTGGTTCAACCTTTTCAAGCTGTTAAACAAAGTTTATGAAAGAACTTGCATATGGAGAACATGTAATTTTTTTTTGGTACATTGGAGGGGGAGGAGAATTGAAGTTGTAACCTCGAAGAACACAAGTTCTGGCCACTGGGCTAACCCCAATGGTTTGTGTGAAACATTTGCTCACCACCTCGTAGTACAGTTCGGATCTTTGTGGCCACATCAACTTGTAGGTCTTATAGTCAGACTGACCATTACATTATTTTGAGTCACTCATTTACCTATTGTTGTTTATTGCAGTTATGTGACTCAATAATTCTCTGAAAAAGAAACCCCAACTTGGACAGTAGTCAATTTAATTGAGCCTAGCAGAGAACTTTGGGCCTAGGCTTGTTTCAAAATTTTGCATATATACTTTATTATGAGATTGTTTTTGTTAGTCAAATTAAGCAACCCAAATATTGGTGTAGCTCATAATTATGCTTGAGGTCTCTTGGCTTTATTGTTCACTTTAGGACCAAGCATGGTCCATATCCATTTGTATTGCCTAGAAAGTTTGTTGGGTTAAATTTTTCTTTTTGTAGGGGGGGGAGGGAGAAAAATCTCTGCTGAATTATCAAGTTGCAGTACATTTATGTTTGTTCTCTCCGCCTTTTTGGCAAACAGAGGAATTCGATTCTTTAGGTTGTGCAGAGAATTCATTACGATTCTCCTGCCAATTAAAAGACACAAACTTGAGTCCTAAGGGAAAAGACACCAACTTTGGGGGCTGATATTTACATATGGGAAATGTTAACCACCGCTATATGTGTATGAAGTATATTAAAATATGTAAAATATGTATATAAATATATGAAAGTGTTCAGAAATATGTGAAATGTGTATTGTAATTTTTATGTTTTTGGCGTTACTTGATCCTTAACCAACACCCAATGGACGGTCATTAACAAGACCCATTACATAAAGTCTTCAAAATAAATAAAATACCAGTGTTAGATGCCCAAAACTTTGACAAGGGTGTGGGATGTGTTCGATGCTTTTTGTTGGACATTTCTTAGATAATTGTATTTGACCCTATTATTATATATATTGTTGTATAATTGCTACAAAATGAGTATAATACTTTTTTACCAAGCCTAAGTACCTATAAATTTGAGGATTGATGGGGGCATTGGAACCCAACACCCGTACCAAATTAAGGCTATGGTTTCTCTTTGGACTGAAGAGGTGTTGTTGGGCTTTGTGAGCCCACTTTTGAGCCCTGTTTCTAGTCCAATTACGGGCTGGAGACAGTCCAATCTCCAGATTAACATAGCTTCTCCCAATAAATATCGGCTCAAGAGTAGTACTCACATTCACCACATAGCCCCAGAGAATCTTTCTAGGTTCTATAGCTTTTTGAGTGCTTGAATATGCAACCATGTCAAAAGTGCGAAGGGAAAATTCCAGGTCAGGGAAGGGTAAAGGCAAAAAACCATCTCTCCCTATCCCACTTGAGGCAGAGAGAATTACAGAGTATCTTGCCTCCAGATGAGACAGGCATGTGTCCTACCCTCTCACTATTACTTGAGGCTTGAAAATGAAGGGAAAAGTGTGGCTCATAGTCGCTACCCAAACATCGAAAAACAGCCTTTCTTTAGCATTAAGACAATGAATAGAAAGACAGGAACTTGTAGTGGTCTAAACTTGATAGCATAGAAGAGGTAAGTATGGTTTCTTCATAGTTTGAGAGAGAGAGTGGAAAAAATATAGGCCCCTTGTGATATTTTACCGTAAGTCCTGAATTAGAAAAAAAATATCCCATGGCAGTTATATTTATGTATTACGATTGATTGAGAAATTGGGGTGATCTTTTTTCACTCTGAAAACTAGTCTAGTTATGTAATTCATATGTGAAAATAAGCAAATTATGGTAATTTTTTTACACACACACACACACACACAGAATAGAGATTGTCTGAGAATGGAAAAAATATAACCCCTTGTGATATTACTGGTTATTCAGATATGGAATAGAGACTGTCTGCGAATGGAAAAAATAAAGCCCCTTGTGATATTACTAGTTATTCCGGAATTAGGAAGAAAAAAAAAAAAAAGAAGAAAACCGTGGCAGTTATATTTATGTATTAAGATTGATTGTGACATTGGGGTGATCTTTTTGGCTGTGAAGCCTAATCTAGTTATGTAATTTATATGTGAAAATGATAATATGATTTAATTGGTTTCGATTCAATTGTTCACTTTGTTTCTTAAAAAATGGTGTTAGGCATAGTAGCAGGAAACTCCTATTGGGGTTCGCTCCCGGCCCCACTCCCAACCTTAAAACTCTTCTATAGGGCTGTCGCTACCTCGTCTCCCCTCTCCCACTTCATGCAACTATGGTTTTAGGAAGAGAGGGAGCTGGTGTTTCTTAGTTGGCTTAGAAAATAATGCTCTAAAATTGTGAAACATTCTTCCTTGTCACCGGTATAATGTGACTGAAACTTTATAGTTTTTACTATATCCATCTAACAACATTTTTATAAATACTTGTCTGAGTCTACATACGAAGTAACAATGACAGAAGAATATTGGAATTGAAAAAGCTAATAATTCACTGGATCTTCATCTGGGTTACTAAGTTCACTTCTACACCATCATTAGATATATATCTATATCTCAAATCATTCTAATATTAGGTATGGCATGATCTCTATTGTTATTGAGTGCCGTAAAACCTCTTTACTCATCCTAATTAACATGTTTTTTAAGGTGAAACAACTTCCCTTATTAGCCTAATGCGAAACCTAAGGAACCGAATGACTAACCTTGATATTTTCTCGGACTCCACCCTTAACGCTACAAATATGTTCTTAAATTGTTTGAAGATATTTAATAGCTGCTTTTGTTGTTACACAGCACATATAAAAAATTTAATATGGGAACATATTGATGTTGATGATGCAGTTAGCTAGTTAGATACTGTAAATACTGGGGACATGGAAACCTTCCTAGTGGACAGGATTGGATGTGATTTTCCCGGGGAGAGAGAGAGTGTGTGTTTTGGCTTTATTTATTCCCCCTTATATATGCTCTCTTTCACTGTCTCCAATTATCAGCGTCTTATTCAGATACATCTCATTCTGTCCCAAAAGAAACCGCTCTGGTCCACTGGTTGGCTCATGTTCTCTATCCGTCACGGGAATGCCTTAACATTGTCCTTTGGGTTTCATTCATTGTAAGGACAACTTGTGCCCCTTGATCTTCACGTTACAGTTCTTCCATTTCCCAATTGCACAACTTTTATTTTTCTAGTGTAGTTTTGTATTGTTTTGTTATTCAATTGATATATGGTAGTAACTTTGATGAGAACAGAATGGTCCAAATGGTGATCAGAAGAATCATAGGGAGAAAATAAAAAATCAATTGCGATTGAAACCTAAAGTACACCCATAGTACATCACACGCTAGAGAATGTTGAGGAGGTTAATAGGTATCTTCTCATTATAATACTTATTTCTACGGAGATGGTATACATACAACTATCCACGTTATGTACTGGCTATATAGAAAACAAAAAACGAATGAGGAAGAAAGGCATTTGGATTGAACTCATCCAACAAATCATATGATTTATGTTTTGATTCAGATATCCATCTTCAGATTGCTAGCTTCATTGGAGCCTGCAAATGAAAGAGTCATGTATCTTTAGATTCAACACCAAAAAAGAGCAAATGTTATTTATAGTCATGTATGGGTTAGAGAAACTGCATAAGAATATATATGGATGTGGATAGCATAAGATGCATACAGTGAGAATCCAACGCCTGTGATATTGTCATATCTTAAGTTAATCAATGCGATCAAATGATCACAACCGTATGATTTTGTGGGTGTAGAATTTGACTTTTTTTTTTTGGGGGGGGGCAAAAGTCTTGATAATGTATGTTGCACTATTTAATAGTGGATTGGTGATATATAGATGGCCATTTTGTGTCCATCAATAGCCAAAATGCGCCACTCATTTTGTCATGGTTTTGGGAATTTATGGTCATCGAAAGGGTCCGATGACTTCGGTCCTTTTAGGTGGAAGACAGAGAAAAAAAAAGATACCTAATAGGCAACTTTCTTGATATAACTCAAAGAAGACCCATTTATTCCTGAGAAAAATCATTCACATTTTGTGGGGTTCCCTATGGTCTCTCTCATATGTAGTAAGTTCCACTTTGCTCCATTTTTCTTACTTCCTTTGTAGGGCTCCAAACCAACTAAGTTGTTCATGAATAGCTTGAACTTGGTTCGTTTAAAACTCTTTTGAAGCTCAAGCTATTTTTTTAGGCTCCTCCACTAAATGAACAATATTAATTTAGGTTCCATTTTTCTTTTCAAGTTTGAACTCAAGCTCTTGCTTGGCTCGAGCCAAGTTTGACTAATTTTTAGCTAGCCAAGCTCGAACATCACGAAACTTGGTTCAATTAGTCTCCATTGTAGCCCTACTTCTTTCTTATACAATTATTAGAAACAGGAATTGAAGATTGACATTTGACAATACTTGTTAGTTCTATATACCTGTAAATTGCTGGGCTTGAAATGATGGTGATCTTCCTTGGAGAAACTCCACACCATAAAGGTTATGTAAATTGGCTTCCCAAGCCGATGAGGATTGTATATGCTGTAGTGTGAATGAATTAAACTTTTGTGAGAAATTTAAACATATATGTATAACATACAGATTGAAGGGGGAAAATATTAGTAGTAGAAGAAATTTCATTGAAACAGGACGAATCGAGAAATGTTTCAGGGCTCGATACAGGGGCGCTGATCGTTCTTCGAAGTGCCATATCAGGAGCGTTTATTCCCATTTCCAACCCGCTACACGAAACTACTTGTTGTAATGGATTAAACTGTAAGTAGGCAGGGTTAGTGATCTCTGATGATACCCCGATTGGAAAATTGGATGTGCATGCTGAAAACACCTGTTTTATAGAAATGTTTACATTAAAATGTTTTGGAAAATTGTTAACATTGAAATGTTTCTACTTTGTGATGTCTTTACCTCTTTCGCTACAAAATTGTCGATGTTGAAGTCGAGTGTTGGATTTACAGTAGCTAGTTTCATGGACAGGAACTGTGTTTTGGCAACAATAACAACATAGGAAGATTATCACTTTACCCTTCTTAAGAACAACAATTGAATTAAGTGTTTATGATTACTATGTTTTCTACCTCTACTTGTCTTTGAAGAGATTGAACATAGTTGATGATTTCATCAAGCATACCAGCCTTTCCCGTGATCTTATTACATCCTGGTACTAAATCTTGCAGATATTTCGTTCTCTCACTGATTTTCTCTCTTCTCACCTGCACAATTTCACAGATATATTGCACAAATTTAGTACCATCATCTTCTGGCATTGCCTTGTTTCGCATCAAACTTAATAAACTTGGGCACTATATACCCAGTTGGATATTGCATGGTCAATATCTCCTGAGAGTATGGGGCCCTAACATCTGAGTCGGGGAGAGATGGGAGTTGCTTCTTGCTACGCTCTTGCTCGAGCATAACTTCTACATCAGCTAGAGTAAAAAAGTGAGTGGGCCAGAATGGTCCGCCTCTGGTAGCCGAACCAAGGCCGCACTGCTCGCTCAAGTACCACAGGAGGCACCTGGATTGGAGCCCGAACCTCGAGAAAACGAGTTAGGCAATTGGGTTTGGGACTACTACGGGCAGAGGTGCTTGTGCTGGAGCTGGTCGAGAAGCCATGGCCATAACAGCCTCAATGAGAGTTTGCAAAGCTGCCAAGATCTCCCTTTGCGTGTCCTGGAGTGACTGAACTGCCTCAATCACAACACTGTGGTCACGGTCCTCCACATGTGCTGCTCCGCCATTTGAAGAGCCTTGTTGAACTTCATCCTCTGCCATTTTTTTCCAGTGAGGTGTGTAAACCACTGTGGGTATGAACCATCAACAAAGCAGCCTTCCCAGCGGAGTCGCCAGAAATGTAACGGGGTTCGAGGTTAGAGAAGGTGATTAGAGAGGTAAAACTATGCTAATGGTCCAAGAATGGTAGAAGTGGCTTGAGAATGAGCAACAACAACCCCTTAGAAATTGGAGAGTGTGCAGCTAGCTCAAGAAGAAATGTATGGCAGTGCCAAAATAGGTAGCATCTCCCCCAAATCCCCAAAATCCCTCTTGTTGAACCTTGGGAAATGGGTCCTATTTATAGGCTTTTCCTTGGTACCAAGAGCACACCAAGTGGCCAAATAGAGAGAGGACATGTGTCCTAGATGATCACATTGCCTTGAGCCACCAGGCTGAAGGTGCCACATGTCCTTCTGCATGTACTGTGTACTATATATTTGCCTCCGCAACTACCTTTTTGAGCCTCAGCAAGTGTAGTTGCGACGGGAGTGTTTGGCGCTGCAACTCCCTCTTGAGCCTCAAAGAAGTACGATTTGACGGAGCTGCTTGTCAAGACTTGCCTTCTCAGCTCGAACCTCAGCAAGTGCACTTGCAGCGGTAAACCTTGCTGCTGTACTTGCCTTCTCAGTTCTACTTGGCCACTGCATGCATTCTCAGGACTCAATTAGTCTGCTATCGACTATGTTCGTGCTCAATACAGTGAAGCCTTCACCCTTAGCCACCTAACCACAAACTCCCCAGCTTCTTAGGGCGAAGGCCACAGCCAAGCCTGCTATCAGCCGTGCTGTTCCTTAGTACCAAGCCCAAGGGGCTTCCTTAGTTCTGCCCGTGCAACTAAGGCAGGTCTATGACCTGGGTAATGGAAAGGAAGACCCTTATGATCGGGCTACCCTGCTCCCATCTTCGCGGGATCGCCACGCTAAACTGGTACCCTGGGCCGGCCATCAGCTCCAACCAGTAAGTCTTGAGACCTACTATCAGTGCCAAGTTAAATGAATTTTGGGGAATGCCTTGGGTCCTACTATCAGCGCCAGGCATTACCTTTTACTTGCAAAGGGAAAGCTTTTCCCAGAAGCCGCTATCACCTTGGCGGGATGTTCCCTCCGCAAGTTGGTTACGGCGACAATAGTTGCTGCGGTAGTCATTTCCCGTGGCAAGTTCAAATGGTATAACCGACAATATTGGAGATGGCGGCGCTGACAAAGTGCCTACGCAACTTGGGCGCCTCTGCAACTTGGTTAGGAATGGCGGCGCTAAGATAAAGTGCCTCCACAACTTGGTCGTCACAACTGTCGCCTCTGCAACTTAGTTGCTTCATCTTTCTCTTTCCCTCGTCAACTTTGCATGGCGGCGGAGCCAAAGATATTAGGAATGGTGGCGCTGAGGCAAAGTACCTCAGCAACTTCCCCGCTGCATGTATTCCCTCTACAACTCATGTGTTCCCGCTGTAACTTGACTTGGTCATTTTCCTTCGTGGAGTCTGTTTGGACCCGTGGCGGGTCGGATCTACTCCGGCTCACTGTTGGCTCACTTCCCTTGGACTGTAGCCCATGCTCCTTTCTCATTCCTGGTCGCCTCTTTGGGGCGACCTCAGTACTTAGGCCCATACTTAATTGGGGGTTTAATTTCTGACCCTCTACATTTGCCCCCTGCCCCAGTGGGGGACACGTTCCTGGTTTCCCGCGCGTGCATGACGCCAGCAAGTAACCCAAGGGTTGCGTCGGCTCTTAAAAGGATTACCCTCTTGATTGACGGGTCATAATGGGCCTAGGGAAGTATGTCGACGCCCTATTGCTACTTTCTTTATAAATAGCGCCCTTGGGTCCACTGGTCCCCCACTTCCACCCAAACACACTTTCTGTCTCCTTGTCTTCTTTTCCTTGTCCCCACTTTCCAGAGTCTTCTTTACTTTTCTTTATACTTCCTTATGGCCCGCACAAGGTTTCTACCCGACAGGGCTGACCCACCCCCTACTGAGTGGAGGAGGGCCTCATACTTCGGAGGGCTAGCTGACCCTTTCTGGAAGGCCATTGACTTCTTCGTTCCTGATGCCCTTCCTTTGGAGGAGCCTCTGCTTCCTTTTAGTGAGGCTGCTTTGGATGATGCTGACATGGTGAACCCAGTTTCTGTGCTGCGGTTTCGCGTAGAGCGTGGTGACTTTCCCCATTCATACATCTACTATCGCACTCACTCGGGCCCTTCAACAGGCTGGTCCCTCTGGGTTGATGACATCATTGCAGATGGTGGGTTCGAGCAGCAATTGCGGGATGTTCGTCTCTCTGATCTTTGTTTCGATTTCGAGGTGTTATCGATTGCACAAAGTCTGCACCAACACTGATATGGTTGTCTCTCGCTGGAGCTGCGACGCTCACACTTTTTCTTTGGCATGGGGGGAGATAACTCCAACCCTCAAAGATGTTGCCGTCCTTCTACACTTGAGCACTCATGCAGATCACCCCTTCAATCCAGCGTCCCTGACTCTTGCAAAACAAGTTGCTGTCACTGCCCTCCAAGGAGCCTTTCGAGAGGCGTGGAAGTATGGCTCTTGGTCTGATCTTAGGACTGGGAACTACTCCAGGAGAGGCCCAAGAGGGACAAAACCACTTATCTTTCTGGTTGAAGCATTTCTTCAAGGACCTGCAACCAGTTGTGGCCGACATCACAAAGGAGAGTCGCAACTCCATGATTGGGCAAGACTCATACGACTTGTACTTGGCCGCCTTCGTCAGTTACTTCATTTTTTTTTTTGTTCTCCCCAGCAACCCTACTGAGAGTATTAAACCTTTGGTGTTCCCCTTGGCTATCAAACTTTGCAACGGCAGCCAGATCCCTCTGGCCCCCCTCTTCTTGGGAAACTTATACTTCCGCCTTGATCTCATCCATTCGGACATAAAGCGATCCATGGGCCCGCTATGATGTGTAGAGCTTTGTACACACTTAGTTCTTGACCACTTTCTTCTATGAGAGATTCCCTGCCACGGGCACCGTCCCTAAAGAACACGAGCCTTTCTTCACAGACGAAGTTCTAGATGCAGAGGGTCGTCCAATTCTAGATGCAAAGGGTCGACTTGTCAAGAGGCAAGTGCGCCACTCCCTTCCTCCCTCGTATCTCTCGGTGGTCTGGTCATGGCACGAACAGACCCTTTGCAGATTATGAAGACCGCATGGAGGAATGTGTGTTCCGCCCTTTCACTTAGCTTCTTTCAGGCATTTATGTGGTTCCATTCTATTTTTTCGAGGCTCACCATGTTGATTTCTCCCTCGACAGTGTCCAGGCCAACTCCTTTCTTATTGCTGCCATGATACGCCCCGAATTTCTACCCTTGTGGAACGAGGAGGGCATGTCCAGCGTCATCTATCGACCGGACAGGGTCCCTGAGCGGTTCGGCATGGATCAGGGCATCCCACATGCCCCTCCGCTTCGGACTGATTACCACCAGAGCTTTCAGCGGTTTGCCCGTGATTATATCGCTCTACTTGTGAAGGGCTTAGGCTTCATGGAGCTTCCCTAACTTGGAAGAGAGGGCGCCTTTACTCCCAGTAAAAGGCTGTTCTGGCACCGCAACCTCAATTCTTTCTTCAACTTTTGCAATAGTGCTCCCGTAGTCCCTGCGATGGAACCCATCCCGCAGCCTGACTTATCTCTTAAATCGGCCTCTGCCGAGAAACAGAACCGATATATGTCGCTTTAAGCTTCTATCCCTGACTACCGTGGAGAAGCCTTACCCGTCTGGAGCAAATTGCACCCCCTCAAGTCCGCACGACAGTTACGGACGACCCGCTACAAACTAAGGGCAACCCAAGAGGCAGCGACATCGGTTGCCGAGGCACGTGCCTCACCAAATAAGAAGAGACTCCGAAACGTACCCATACTTAGAAAATATTTTGCGATGCTTCCTTGGACTTCTTACGTTTACTTTGGTAATTACATAACCTTTTTTCTTTTCAGGGCCCATCGGCCATGCCACTGGCTCCGGAGGTTCTTCTACTGCCATCGGACTTTCCTCAGATTCAGACGACGACAACGACGATGACCTTCTCACTGCTACAAGGGTCACAAGGTTCAGGACCCGCAGGGCAGTACTCCCAGATGTTGAAAAAGAACCAAGTGCTGGGGCCGCACCAACTACTGAGGCTGAGCTAGTTGTGGAGGTTGCAGAAAATGAAGTTCCCCCTGCTGTGGAAGTTGTTGCGGGCGGCCTAGTTGCTGAGGGTGCAGAGCCTCCAAACCCCGCTGATTCTGTACACTCCGACCATTTCTCTGTTGGTGGAGATGATTTTTTCCCTGAGACCGCAAGGGAAGATACCAGTATGGAAGAGCCACTGGAAGTTGCACCACCTCCCTTTGGAGCTGCATCTGGTGGTTTCTCCCAGTCCAGTGAGTCTCCATTGGTTCAGCAGACCCCACTTCCGAACGCCCAAGTGGCAGAGGAGAGTGCAAGTGTAGTGGCTGCTTCCCTTTGTTCTCTGTGACCCTCTAAATTTCGACCGACTTGCAGAGGTAACTGTCACTTTAGCCACCCATTTATTCTATCTTGTCGCTAGGACCTCTAACCCGCTTGTTTTAAGCAACCTCTCAACAGCTGGCAGACTTGTACCCCACTCACTTTCCGAAAGTGTCAATTGACCTTGGGGTATCCCAAGATTTTTATACAGGGATGGATACAACTACTGTTCCAGATCTGAACGTTGGAGACTACCAAATGGATAACCTCTTTTTGGAGCGACATGACGGTGCAGGCAGCTTCAGTCTTTCTCGCGAGCCTAGTTCACCCGATGCACGCCGTGATCTACCCATTCCAATGCTGCTGGGCAATCAATTTCAGGGGAAGTGCGTCGTCCTTAGACCCTTGGTCGCTCCAACAGTCTCCCTCCAGTGATTGAAGCTAGCGGGGTTGTGAGGAAGTCCCCTCAACCCTCAGAGAAAGTTTCTTTTCTAAGTTACTGGGTCTCCCCGTAGTTGCTCCCACTCTCGCCCTGCATCCAGGCGCTGCACCCCGGCACCTTTCCTAACCTTAAACATTCCTAGATCTATGGTGTAGACAGCACTGTTGGAGTCACTCGCCAGCTTCATTTGCAACCTTGCTACTAAGAAGATTCTAACCACCCCTAGCAAGTTCGTGGAAAGTGCCGAGGCAAACCAGAGTGGCTTTGAGAGGAACGGTTTTGACCTATCGTGGATGAGGGATAGGCTTCAGGCAGTCGATGGTTTCCTCGAGCATGCAGACAACGTGGCGATGATAGGGCCAGTTTTGAACCCATCATCTACTCTTGTCAACTTGTAGTACCCGCTGCTGTTTGCCTCAGCAACTTTGTAAGGGCCTTCCCATCTTGGTGAGAACTTGGGAATTGGTTGCCCCCGCATGATTACGTCCACTGTCTTCCGTACCAAGTCCCTTTTATTGAACTTCTTGTGCTGAACAGATTGATTGTAGGCACGAGCTACGGATTGATGATACTTTTCCATTGACCGCGAGGCCTGATCTCTTCTTTCTGCCTCTATGTCATTCTTTCTGCTGTCTGGAACTAAGTGTGCTGACATAGCCGTTCTTGCTGAGGGTACTGCCAACTCAACTGGCAACACAGCTTCGGAGCCGTACACTAGGGAAAATGGGGTTGCCTGAGTTGGCTTTCTCTTTGACGTTCTATACGCCTAGAGTGCTACGGGGAGTCGTTCAGACCAAGTGCCCCCTGCTTCATCCATCATTTTACTCAATATTCGGATGATGGTTTTGTTGGTCCCCTCAGCTTGTCCACTCCCTTGGAAGTAGTATGGACTAGACTTGTGCTACTTGATCTGGTAGGCGTTCAGAAGTCTTCCCACATGACGATTTACAAAGGGAGTTCCATTGTCAGACAACATTACTTCTGGTATGCCAAACCTACAGATTATGCTTTCTCTAATGAAGTTGGTTACTCCTGCCCCGTCTGCCTTCCTTATTGGTATAGCCTCCACCCCCACTTGGTACTAACTTCAATCGCTGCAATCTGTGGCCTTTCATTTGCTGTGCTGTCAAATGCCCAAGTATGGAACAAGTAATGGGTCTTGATGTTGTGCAGCTCAACCGCCGGTGCATGTATCAAGTTCCCAAACTTCTGGCAGGATTGGCATCTCATTAAAAAGTTTTTAGCATCTTTTTCTATTGTCGGCCAGTAGTAGCCGAGGTGAATGAGATGTCCATATAATCGCTGCCCTCCTTGATGTTGTGGGCTTCCCTCGGCACCTCATTTGCCTCATCCTTTGGTCAAGGAAGAAGCGGAGGGCCCGCCTCTTAACTTTGATTGCATCGGCTTTGTTCTCAGGCAGTGTGCCATTTCCAAGGTAGTCGACATATGGCTGCCTCCATTCTTCACTGCTTAAGAAATGGGCTTTTTCTTCCTTAGGATGGGATTGGCATTTTGCACATTGCCTCTGCAACTCAGTACTTTCCTTTTCCATCTCTGGCCAGTAATACCCTTGCCTCTGTATCCTTCGGTATAGACTGATATCTCCATCTCCACGAGACTTAGCATGGATCTGCTTAAGTCTGTAAGTTGCTTCTTGTCTACCGACGCACTTTGCCAGCAAGTTGTTGGCACCGCGAAAATACAACTCTCCTCTGAGGAGCAGAAATTATGCAAGTTCTCTGGTCCGATTGTTCCTGCTTTGTTTTCAAACATTACTTGGATTATATATGCTTTCTATCCCTTAGCATCTTGCTCTGTATGTTCTTCGGCTAACACTGCTGGTGTTGTTCTTTTCTCGATGACGATGGCTATACTATCATCTGGTATGTCCACCTTTGCCCCTAGTGTAGCCACGGCATCGGGGAAACGGTTGTGTGTTCGAGGGGTATGCTAGATTTGGACATCATCAAATTGAGGGAGCAACCCTTGAACCATGGTGCGATACGGGCCCAACAGAGGCTCCTTTAAGCCAAAATCACCCATTGTTTGCCTGACAACTAGCACGGAGTCGCCCAAAATTTTCAACTTGCGGAGTCCCTTCTTTTGGGCAACGATTAAACCCAGTATCAACGCCTCATATTCAGCCTCATTGTTTGAACATTCAAAATCAAGCTTATATGATAGATGAAACTTCTCTCCTTCTTCACTGGTTAGTGTTATGCCAGCTCCGCCTTTCCCAGCTCCCGAAGCTCCATCAAATTTTAAGTCCCAATAAGCCTCAACTACAACTGCGGAGACATGGATCTCACCTCTGGTAGAGATACCTCTGCAGGTTCATGTTCACCAGATGGGAATTGGGCCAGTAAGTTTGCAAGTGCTTGGCTCTTAATAGCCTTGGAATTAACACAAGTGATGTCATATTCTGCTAGAGCCAAAAGCCATCTTGCCATTCTTCCGTCAGAGCGGGTTTGCTTAGCAAGTAGCGGACCAGATCACTCCGGGGTCACATGGATCGGGTGTGCCAAAAAATAGTGGTGCAACTTCCGCGCTGTGAATATTAAGACTGAACAATGCCTCTGATTTGGGGTATATCGCCACTCGACACCATTGACTTTGCGACTGATGTAATAGACTGGCTTCTCAATGCCATCTATGTCTTGGACAAGTAGAGCCCCAATAGACCGAGGTGTAGACGTCAGGTACAGTAGTAGAGGCTTGTTGGGTTGTAGGGCAATCATTGTAAGTGCTTTCTTCACCATATCAAATGTCTGCTGGTGTTCTTGCAACCATTCAAACTTGCGATTCCCTTTCAGCAGTGTTCCAAAGGAAAAGTTTATCTTAGCATGGGCTGGAATGAACCTCTTGAGGTATGACACTTTGCCTAGGTATTTCTTCAAAGCCTTTTGAGAGTGCGGAACAGATCTCACCAACTGCTAAGTCCATGACCACATGGCCCTTGGTATCTTTTTTCTCGCCGCCAAAACCCACCACATTGATGGGTTGGCAAACCATCTTGGACTCTGGGATCCCAGCCTTTGCAAAGGTGTCAGTCTATGAAGCACGGACACGTCCTTGAGGCTTGCGTATCAATGTCGGACACGTGTCGGACACGGACACGCGTACGACACGCTGTTGACACGTGTCCGACACTCTCCCCTACGTGTCCCCCTTTTTTCGGAATTTTTCAGAGTCGGACACGAGGTTGGACACGCGAGACCACGATTCGAACGCGTGGGTGGATCGAAGAAGCCCTAGAACTGTTGGAGAGGAGAAAGAGAGAGAGCGAGAGAGCGGTCGAGAGAGAGAGGGAGATAGGTCGAGGGAAGAGAGAGAGATTGAGGACAGAGAAGAAACCCTAACCTGTTCGTCCCTCTTTACGCCTCGATCGACCATCGATCGCCCTCGTTTGACCATCGATCGACCATCGATGACCATCGATCGCCATCTCTGCTCTCTCTCTCTCTCTCTCTCTAAAATTTTCGACACGATAGCTATATACATTATATACTAATAATAAATAATATAAATAAATAAATAATATAACCCCTAACCTTTCTTTTGGTCTTAAATAATATAAATAAATACAAATAATATATTTATTTTTTAATTTTACATATAATAAATAAAATAAATAAATAAAAACAGTATATATTTTTAAATTTTACATATAATATATAAATAAAATTATATATATTAAACGTGTCCCCAGCGTGTCGTGTCCCTCATTTTTTAAAAAATTGCGTGTCCGCGTGTCTGTGTCGTGTCCGTGTCGTGTTCCGTGTCCGTGTCCGTGCTACTTAGGTGTCAGTAGTGACGATGTTTATGGACGCCCCCGCCATCAAGGAAAGGACGCTTGAACTCTACATCATTGATGCATGCTGTGACAAAAAGAGGATGATTATGGGGAAATGGGTATGCTCTGTCCGCCTTTGAAAAAGTAATGGCCCCATAAGCTTCCTGGATGCGCCGAGGCACATACTCCTTAGCTTCAGCAACTTCATCATGGTGCACTTCAAAGATATTAATGAGGGCTTTTGTTGCTTCCAACCTGGCGGCTTAGCTCAACCCCAAATGGTCAAAGAAGGCGCGAAACTTAACAGAGTTTTGCAAGGCCTGGACATTAGCATCCTCTGCGAATTTTGCCTCTGCAGGTACTGTCTCAGGGAGCTGGCCGGTTGCAATTTCTTCTAACTCATCATAGTAAGACGCCATATGCACTTGATCACGCACAGGCCCGAGATAGCCAATCATATATGTACATTCTTTCCCTTCTCCTTGTGGTTAGGATAAGGGTCCTTCCGCACATCACGATTACCGGCATCTATGAACTTCAGCTCATTTGCGTCAACTTTCTTCTTGAAGATACTTTTCAAAATCCAACAATCCCTAGTAGGGTGTCTGGTGGTTCTGTGATAGACACAATAATTCGAGCTTTCTTTGTCCTTCTTAGTTGGAGGGACATTAACTGGAGGTAAGATAAGTTCACCATCAGCTACCCATTCTTTAACCAGAGCCTTAACATTCTAAACGCTGCAAGGACATGGATTTTTGTCCGCATAACTCTTTCTCTTCCGAGAGGACGTCGCCTCCCTTGCGGCGGCTCCTCTCGCAGCTATCGCAAACAACTTTGCTACCTGCAGGTAGGGGTGGTCACACGAGATCTCAGGCAAGGGACCGGGTCTTGAGGTTCCTAGTTGCCTCAATCAAGACTGAAATGGTAGGCAGATTATGATACACCAAGAAAATTTTGTAGTCGCATATGGCAGCCCTCCACACATATCTTGACTAAATGGGCCTCATCCACTAGTTCATGATACCAATAGCCTTATCT
Source organism: Camellia lanceoleosa (assembly GCA_025200525.1). Lineage (NCBI taxonomy): Eukaryota > Viridiplantae > Streptophyta > Magnoliopsida > Ericales > Theaceae > Camellia > Camellia lanceoleosa. The sequence continues at coordinate 122,894,518 of CM045761.1, forward strand.
TGGAACCGCTTAACATAGCCCAGTATATCTTCACCCCCTTTTTGGACATTTCGCCCAAGGGTGAGGGTTGTAACTTTCTCTTGGACTCGGAAGAACTTCGTGTGGAACTTCTTCACCATCTCCTCCCAACTCTTGATCGAGTTGGGAGCCAAGTTCACATACCAACTGCAAGCCCTTTCAGTAAGTGGAATTGGAGAACTCCCGAAGGCGCAGAGAGTGGTCATTGCCATGGATACCAAGAGTTTCAATGAACCTCACCGCCTGTTCTCTGGCATTGCCTTGTTTCCCATCAAACTTAATAAACTTGGGCACTGTATACCCAGTTGGGTATGGCATGGTCAATATCTCCTGAGAGTATGAGGCCTTCACATCTGAGTCAGGGAGAGATGGGAGTGGCTTCTTGCTACTCTTGCTCGAGCATAGCTTGTACATCGGCTAGAGTAAAAAAGTGAGTGGGCTGGAATGGTCGATGCTCTGGTAGTGAACCATGGCCGTCTGCATTCGCTCAAATCATGCGAGGCATTCGATTGGAGCCCAAACCTCGGGAACAAGTTAGGCCTTTGGGTTTGGGGCCATCTGGCGGAGGTGTTTCTTACTGAGCCGGGTCGAGAAGTTATGGCCATAATAAATTTCGTGAGAGTCTGCAGTCGCCAGATCTCCTACGTATCCTGGAGTGATTGAACTGCCTCAATCACAACACTGTGGTCACGGTCCTCTGCATATGCTGCTCCGCCATTTGAAGAGCCTTGCTGAACTTCATCCTCTACCATTTTTTTCCAATGAGGTGTATAAACCACTGCGGGTATGAACCATCAACAAAGCAGCCTCCCCAGCGGAGTCGCCAGAAATGTAAAGGGGTTCGAGGTTAGAGAAGGTAATTAGAGAGGCAAAACTATGCTAATGGTCCAAAAATGGTGGAAGTGGCTTAAGAATGCGCAGCAGCAACTGTCTAGAAGTTGGAGAGTGTGCAGCTGGGTGAGGGTGAAGCAAGTAGCTCAAGAAGAAATGTATAATAGTGCCAAAATGGGCAGTATCTACCCCAAATCCCCAAAATTCCTCTGGTTGAACCATGGGAAATGGGTCCTATTTATATAAGCTTTTCCTTGGCACCAAAAGGACACCAAGTGGCCAAATAGAGAGAGGACATGTGTCCTAGAGGATCACATGGAATATTCTGCCTTGAGCCACCAGGCTGAAGGTGCCACGTGTCCATTTACATGTACTGTGTACTATCTGTTTGCCTCCACAACTACCTTTTTGAGCCTCAGCAAGTGTAGTTGCAACGGGAGTGTTTGGCACTGCAACTCCCTCTTGAGCCTGAGGAAGTGCACGGTAACGGAGCGCTTGTCAAGACTTGCCTTCTCAGCTCGAACCTCAGCAAGTGCACTTGCAAAGATAAACCTTGCTGCTGTACTTGCCTTCTCAGTTCTACTTGGCCACTGCATGCATTCTCAGGACTCTATTAGTCCGCTATCGACTATGTTCGTGCTCAATGCAGTGAAGCCTTCACCCTTGGCCACCTAACCACAAACTCCCTTCCTAGTATGGCCACACTAAGCCTCGCTATCGGCCGTTGTTCCTTAGTACCAAGCCCAAGGGGCTTCCTTAGTCCTGCTTGTGCGACTAAGGCAGGTCTATGACCTGGGTAATGAAAAGGGAGTCCCTTATGCTAGGGCTACCTTGCCCCCATCTTCGCGGGATCGTCACGGTAAACTGGTACCCTGGGCCCGCTATCAACTCCAACCAATAAGTCTTGGGGCCTGCTATCAGCCCTGGGCTAGTAATGCCTTGAGGCCTCGCTACTGTGCATTACCCTCTCCTTGCAGAGGGGAAGCTTTTCCCAGAGGCTGCTATCACTTGGTGGGATGTTCCCTCCGCAAGTTGGTTGCGGCAGCAGTAGTTGCTGCGGTAGTCATTTCCCGTGGCAAGTTCAAATGGCATAACCGCCAATATTGGAGATGGCGGCGCCGACAAAGTGCCTCTGCAACTTGGGCGCCTCTGCATCCTAGTTGCCGGTTCTCTTCTTCCTCAAAGAACTCCTGTGGCGGCAACCGAGAATACTTGGAATGGCGGCACTAAGACAAAGTGCCTCCGCACTTGGTCGTCGTGAATCGCTGTCACCTCTACAACTTAGTTGCTTCTTTTTCTCTTTCTCTCATCAACTTTGGATGGCGGCGAGTCAAGATACTAGGAATGGCGTGGCCAAAGTACCTCGCAACTTCCTCATTGCATGTATTCCCTCTGCAACTTGACTGGCATGTGTTCCTCAACTTGACTTCGTCATTTTCCTTCGTGGAGTCTGCTTGGACCCTTGGCGGGTCGGACCTATTGCCCATTGTTGGCCCACTTCCTTGGACTTTAGCCCATGCTTCTTTTTCATTCTGAGTGTCCTCTTTGGGACAACCTCGGATTAGAGACCCATACATAATTTGGGGTTTAACTTCGACCCTCTAAAAAAACAGAACGTAGTGGCTAGAAGTAATCTTGTTGAATTTAGATCAATGGCTCATGGAATTTGTAAAGCTTTGTGGATCGAGAGATTATTGGAAGACTTAAAATTCCAAGAACATCACCAATGGAAGTTCTTGTAACAAGAAGGCAAAGAAAAGCAATTGCTCATAATCTTGTTCTTCACAAATGTAACTTAGCATGTGGAAGTCGACAAGCACTTTATCATCGAAAAGATTGAGAAGGAATTGATCTACATGTCTTATATACCCATCATGAGCATATTGCAGATGTTCTTACAAAGGGACTACACAAGAGGCAATTCGACCACCTAATCTACAAGTTGGCCACGGAAGACATATTCAAGCCAACTTGAGGGGGAGTGTTGGAAATGGGAAGAAAATAATTCTGCCAGGATATGGCTGAATTCTTTAGGATATCACAGCTGTAAATATCTAGATTTAGTCAATACTATAGAATAGGAAAGTATATATTTAGAATTAGAATTAGTAACTAAATAGTAGCTAATTAGTCCTCAGAATCAGTAGCTAATCAATCCTTTATTTTATGCCATGTATCTCCTATTAATAGAGGTGCTGTGTGTACATTGTTTAAATATGAGAATAAGAAATATTATTCTTTCTAGCTTTCATTCAAAATAATAAAATCCAGTTTTCCAACTAGTACCAAGCATGTAGATTTTAAATTTCTGAACAAATTTAATTAAAGCATTTCAAAATGGCCTATTTGACTGATCAATAAATTAATGGAAGGAAAATAACACGGTGCAGCTTTTAATAGAGTAAGTAGAACTTCAATTGGCGAACAATAATGCAAGATCCCAAATGTTCTAGCAAACACTCATATGGGTGTTGGTCCCACACCCATGTGAGTGGTAGATTTTTTGGTAAATTTTTGCGAATCCCTAGGCATTTTGCTCATTGGTGAAATATGGCAAGAGATGAAAACCACAAAAGAAATACACGAAAAGGAGCATAATGTAACTACTAGGGAATCCTGGAAAACAAACTCACTTGGTAAGTCAACGAGAGATGGAAATAAGCTGAACAAATGATCCAACAGACATCAATGCTAGAAGCACACTTAGAAACGATTTTTCTGATCTGCATCAAAAAAGAAAACAGAAAAAAAATATATGTATGAAAGTCAGTAATGCCCTTCACTGCAGATTAAGTCCACAGTATCTCTGAACGCATTCTTTTAGATCCTCCTTTTTGAAATTAAACATATGTGTTTGTCAAAATTTTCATTAAGCTCAATTAGTTTCAATACGAAATTACTATACCATATTTTGTTCCAACAAGGTTGGGAAGGTGCATAATAACTTTAAACATACAAAATAAGGTGTGGCATCACATAAGCAACAAAATTTATTTCTGAAGTAGCATTGACAAGACAAAAATAAAATAAAACTACAATTATGAATACCAATATATATGAAAGGTCTTGCTAAAAAGTGCCCTGGGACACGAAAAGTAGACCAAAAGATAAATTTGAAAACACAAGACACTTCTTATTAAATTCAATGCAGTTTTTATTGAAATTAATGCACTTCTTTTAACTATTTGACCTATTTTCAAGACACTTCCTTATTTCAATCCCAATATTCAGCACTTTTAACATTTGTCATATACAAATATCAAGTTATAAGGACAACATTTGCACGAATTATAACTAAGATCATTTCAATAAAATAAATGAAATATATCTTTTAAGAACGGAACCAAAAAGATGACACAAGGAACTTACTTCTCTACATTTCATGAGCTTTAGCATTAATGGGAAAAACTACAAATGCAAGACTGATGTCAGAGGAGGATAAGTTAACAAAATATTTGATATACATGTTTCATATTTCTTCTTTTCTACTTCTAAATCTGAAAATTCAGTCAAATAAAGAAACTAAATCCTATGCAAAGAATCATGCCAATCTCAAATCATACCTAAGGGAGAAATGTAGGAAAATTAGTTAGAAGTTTTCTCTTGTTAAGATTTCAAAAGTCGATTAATAGCGGCAACAACAGGTCTAAAATTCACTGCAATCAAACATTGGAAGAGTGATTTTCAAATATGATTTATCATATGATATGCACAAATAGAGAATAATTGTTAGATGAAATCATAATTTCATTTTTTCCCCACAAATAAACTATTGTGAAAGGACTACAAACTAAACCATCTTTACCGGCTCAAACATGAATGAATGAAGGTCCTTACAAGTCTATCTAGGTTTGAACAAGCTGTCCGTGCCAAGTTTCGGTGGTTTCAGTGGTCATTTCGCAATTTCGGCCCCCGAACGAGACTTTCAAGTCTTATGTTTTACAATTTTCCTTCTAATTTTCTAACCGGGGATCCAATCAAGGTCCCGTTTGTTCCTACAAGTCTATTTAGGCTTGAACAAGTTGTCCGTGCCAAGTTTCAGCGGTTTCAGTGGTCATTTCGCAATTTCAGCCCCCGAACGGGCATTTTAAGTCTTGTGTTTTACAATTTTTCTTCTAATTTTCTAACCGGAGATCCAATCGAGGTCTCGTTTGTTCTTACAAGTCTATTTAGGCTTGAAAAAGCCGTCCGTGCCAAGTTTCGATGGTCATTTCCCAATTTCGGCCCCCGAACAGGCATTTTAAGTCTTGTGTTTTACAATTTTCCTTCTAATTTTCTAACCGGGGATCCAATCGAGGTCCCGTTTGTTCCTACAAGTCTATTTAAGTTTGAACAAGCTATCCGTGCCAAGTTTTGGTGGTTTCGGTGGTCATTTCACAATTTCAACCCTCGAACAAGCCTTTTAAGTCTTGTGTTTTACAGTTTTCCTTCTAATTTTCTAACCGGAGATCCAATATAAGTCCTGTTTGTTCCTACAAGTCTATTTAGGCTTCAAAAGGCTGTCCGTGCCAAGTTTCAGTGGTCATTTCGAAATTTCGGCCCCGAATGGGCATTTTAAGTCTTGTGTTTTACATTTTTTCTTGTAATTTTGTAACCGGAAATCCAATCGAGGTCCCGTTTGTTCTTACAAGTCTATCTAGGTTTGAACAAGCTGTCCGTGCCAAGTTTCGGTGGTTTCAGTGGTCATTTCGCAATTTCGGCCCCTGAACGAGACTTTTAAGTCTTATGTTTTACAATTTTCCTTCTAATTTTCTAACCGGGGATCCAATCAAGGTCTCGTTTGTTCCTACAAGTCTATTTAGGCTTGAACAAGCTGTCCGTGCCAAGTTTCGGTGGTTTCAGTGGTCATTTCGCAATTTTGGCCCCCGAACGGGCATTTTAAGTCTTGTGTTTTACAATTTTCCTTCTAATTTTCTAACCGGAGATCCAATCGAGGTCTCGTTTGTTCTTACAAGTCTATTTAGGCTTGAACAAGCTGTTCGTGTCAAGTTTCGGTGGTCATTTCCCAATTTCGGCCCCCGAACGGGCATTTCAAGTCTTGTGTTTTACAATTTTCCTTCTAATTTTCTAACCGGGGATCCAATCGAGGTACCGTTTGTTCCTACAAGTCTATTTAGGCTTGAACAAGCTGTCTATGCTAAGTTTCAGTAGTTTCGGTGGTCATTTCGCAATTTCGGCCCCCGAACGGGCCTTTTTAGTCTTGTGTTTTACAATTTTCCTTCTAATTTTCTAACCAGAGATCCAATAGAGGTCCTGTTTATTCCAACAAGTCCATTTAGGCTTCAAAAGGCTATCCATGCCAAGTTTCGGTGGTTTCAGTGGTCATTTTGAAATTTCGGCCCCTGAACGGGCCTTTTAAGCCTTGTGTTTTACATTTTTCCTTATAATGTTTTAACCGGAAATGCAATCAAGGTCCCGTTTGTTCCTACAAGTCTGTTTAGGCTTGAAAAAGCTGTCCGTGCCAAGTTTCGGTAGTCATTTCGCAATTTCGGCCCCTGAACGGGCCTTTTTAGTCTTGTGTTTTATAACTTTCTTTCTAATTTTCTAACCGGAGATCCAATAGAGGTCCGTTTGTTCTTACAAGTCTATTTAGGCTTCAAAAGGTTGTCCGTGCCAAGTTTCGGTGGTCATTTCGAAATTTCGGCCCCCGAACGGTCCTTTTTAGCCATGTGTTTTACATTTTTCCTTCTAATTTTTTAACCGGAAATGCAATCGAGGTCCCGTTTGTTCCTACAAGTCTGTTTAGGCTTGAAAAAGCTGTCCGTGCCAAGTTTCGGTGGTTTCGGTGGTCATTTAGCAATTTCGGCCCCCAAACGGGCCTTTTTAGTCTTGTGTTTTACAACTTTCCTTCTAATTTTCTAACAAGAGATCCAATACATGTCCCGTTATTTCCTACAAGTCTATTTAGGCTTCAAAAGGCTGTCCGTGCTAGGTTTCGGTGGTTTTGGTGGTCTTTTCAAAATTTCGGCCCTTGAACGGGCATTTTAAGTATTGTGTTTTACAATTTTCCTTCTAATTTTCTAACCGGAGATCCAATCGAGGTCCCGTTTGTTCCTACAAGTCTATTTACTAACATTGCAGCACAACCTTACTATGATTAAAACAAGTGATTAAAATATGAGATTTTTCATATATAGTTCTAAGAGCATACCAACATCAACATAGATCCTCTTTCTTTGCAGACCTAGATACATTATGTAGGTGGAAAAAATATAACAAGAAAATGCCATAGTTGGTCAAGTTTTTGTACAATAAGAATATGAAAGCGAAGCTAAGTTTCTAACTACCTAATTAAAAAGTGAAGCTAAGAGGCATGTCAACCAAAGTTGAGTTCAACCATCCATACCTTGAGTTCAAAAGTTTCTTTAGAAACTGTAGATGGAAAAAGCTAAGAGGCATGTCAACCAAAGTTGTTAACCCACCTAGGGCAAACAAAAATTGAAGACAAGCTAAGAGAAATACCTTGAAGAAGAAAATTCTGCAGGTGAGGAAATGAGTAAAGTTCAACTTTGAGTGAGTATTTTTAACGCTGACGGATCCTCTTGCAGAGCTTTTATGAACTATTACAACAAAACATAAATAATAAACTGAATTTTATTTTTATTTTTACGATTAATTATAACTTCAAAGAAGCATTTCTCACCCCTGACATTAAAGCAAAATCAAGTAAAATTAGAGTATCTTCACAAAAGAAACCAAGACACCACACAGCAAATACCATAAATTATATCAGAAAGTGGAACCAAAACCATAAGGACAATAATATGCAAAAAGTCACAAGTCAGCTGAACTGATAAAATAGAAAACCAGTAAGAAAAAGAACAATTTGCAACCCAGGCATCACATCTTTATAGTTATATTTGTTTTACCAACACAAAGATACCAGAGAAAACAACAAATCAAGCTTCAGGTGCATTTGTGCTAATACCAAATACTAATGCACCCAAAGAAAGCTTCAAAATAATTTGGAAAGCATACAACATGCAGTGGAATTCAAAAGAAAAATTACAAGTCAACAGAATAAATGTTAAATAAGACCTGGAAGAAGGTAATGAAGATAAAAGTGCACAGGATCTGCCACATTATGGTTTTAAGAAACTTACATTCAGATTCTTCCTCACTTTCATCATCACTCTCAACTTCCCATTCAGTATATACAGCGTCAGAATCTGCTACATTGATGAAACTAAAACTAGTAAAAAAATGATTAACAGTAGAGCTAAGAAGCAAGGACACATGCACAAACAAAGACAGGATACAACATGTGACACGCCAACATGGATATTTCATAAAATGCAAGACATGAGACCAAATACCTTAGTAGCTCACATGGAGTCTCTTGCCATAGAGAATAAGAAATTGGTTAGCATCGCTATCAACCAATGAACTTGAAAGAGCACATCCTATCCATTAAGAATGCCATTTTTAAATACCAAATGAAATCCAACAAGAAATAGATTCATATCAAATAGTGTTACAAATATCTAGATGCACAAGAGTCAAAAAAAAGAGCTCATCTCTAGTAGATATCGTGTCTGGCTCAGAATAACCTAAAACCTGCCCACATCTTAGTTACCTCCTGCACACATTAAACTAACATTTATATCTCAAGATTGTTGACACAAATTTAATCAATCAATCAACCAAACAGAGGAAGAAACACAAACAGGACAGCCAAAGGCCTCATTTTAAAAGACAACAGATCCAAAGATCAAAAATCTGAAGAGGCCATGTCACAAACAGATCTGGGTAACCCATTTCTGGGCCCCACAAAAATGGATGACCCAGATCTATTCAACACTTACAAAAGCTAAGTACAAACAAAACAATTCCAAAATCCCAAAATCCCTCTCTGAGACCTTGCCACAAACAAGTCTAGTGCATAACCAGAAACTTGTCAAAACCGCAACAACACAAAAACTATGATGCTTGGATCATGAAGCAAACACAAACCCGCTTATCCTGAGCCTGATGCCTACACAACATCGCATTATAGTAAAAAGAAAAAAAAAACAAAAAAAAAATCAAGGATTCTAATGTTTTTCCTTCAAGGCAAAAAGGAATATTCTGAATGTAAAGAAAACAATTAATTATATCAAGCAAAGCTTGTTTGAAACAATAATACCCATTATAGAAACAAATACAGGGTACTTACAAGGCCCTTGTTCCTTCCACAGTTAATAAGTTCTCGGGAAAGATGACTTGTATCACAATGAGCAGAGAAGTTGACAACTTCCCACTGTTCTATTCGGATCGGGGTGAAGAGTTGCTTTAAAAGAATAAAACAAGAACAAGTAACTACCAAATTAGTTCACAAAGTTGCTGAATTTAAGCAAAATAGGGAATGTAAAAGAATTATCAATTTCTACAACCCTCCACCTAAAGTTGGAACACTTCTCTTCCATTATTATAATGAAACCAAGGGAATACCTTGTTAAAATTCCATCGTCCATTACGAGGTATGCAATCTTCACCATTACCAACCTTCAACTACAAGATCAAACCCCAAGCCAAACACCACAAATAAAAACAACCAAAGGCTATCAGCAGCCACACCCAGATTCAGAGCATCACAGCCATCTGCAATATTTGTGTCTACTCTTTGCTGCTGAAAATAGTTTAGTTATTCAAATAATAATAATAATAATAATAATAATAATAATAAAATGATAATGACTAGTGTTGTTTACTCCATCTAATAGAATTATAATTTTGCCCATGTACTAATTAAAAGTAAAAACTAATTAATGCCTAAGATACACTACATGGGTGAAATAACCAAACCATCTATGAGAATATAAAATATTGTCAAAAAGTATTAACTCCACCACCTGAGGATTTCCATTCATACAATACTCATGCATTATCTATTTTGTCCACTCCCCTTTTGGTGCATGACCGGTGTGAAACACCAGTGTCCTTTTTGTGCCAATCAAATTAGATCCTAACTTCACATTTCGTTCTTTCCCAGTGGCTTTCCAATAGCCAGATTCAGTTGCTCTCTTACTTTGTGAGCCATATGGGTACTTCCTTCCACGAGAAGAAAAGAAGAACCACTCATTCTCTGAAGGAATGACCGATTTAATGGCAATATATAAAAATCACTAACCATCCTCTCAGACACAATAAATAGGACTTTATATTCTTCAAACACAAAATAATGTATTAAAGCATGTGAACCACAAAATAAATACAAACAATGGCACTTAATACCCATAAAACAGTGAAAGTAAGGCATAATATCCAGAAGCCAATGCATAATTACATCTATAAACATATCATTTTGTCCTATAGAAACCATACCACATGGGACACCTATAGATATAATGAAAATTCTGAGTCAATGTCATCATAAATAATTCTTATTAATATAAGTTGTAAAAGTGCATATTAGTATAAGTCTTATTAATATTAGTTCTCAAGTGTACTGCTTCACATTACTCACTGAAACCAAACTAGGGCAGGGGATGCCCTTCAAACTAACATAAGAAAAAAATGAAAGCATAGACAATAGCTAGATACATAGGTGAAATAACCAAACCATTCACCAAAATCCCAAGAATGGTGAGAGAGGTAACGGTCTGCTAAGAAGAACAAAAAAAAAACAGAGTTCTAACTTTTTCTAAGAATGGTGAAGATCTTCCAAGTTCCAATCTAGAAAAAAAGGGGGAAAACTTAGGGTTTTGGTTCGGGACCTTGAAATCGCCATGAGAGAGAGAGAGAGAGAGGGAGATGGACAAATTGAGATAGCATATGTAGAGTGAGAGACCTATGCCCATCTGTAGAGGGAGATGGACAATACAATGGGTTCTCAGTCCTAGTTAATTGCATTACAGCATACATAAATAGGATAATTTTGGTACAAACAATACAATGGGTTCACTCACAAGATCACTCCATGCTTGAAGAAAAATCAATCAATTTCAAATTCATTGTTGATAAAAGTGCATTTAGTTAAAAATTTAAAAGAGCAACATATTCCAATAAAAGGGGGAAAAAATTTAAAAGACATATTTTAATCAATCCTAAAATCTGTCTCTACTCATATATTTAAAAGACAGATTTATATATATATATATAAATCGTTCAAGACAGATTAAAGAACTACAATCTATCATATACTCATATATATATATATAAATCCTTGAAGACAGATTTTAGGACTACAATCTATCATATATTTATCATATACTCATATATATATATATATATATCTATCTTTAAAATATCAGAGAGAGAGAGAAGTGAATGTCGTCGGTGGAAATCAATCGGCGGCGAGAGAGAGCGAGAGGAAGAGAGACAAAGACGAAATGGAGGAGGAGGAGGAGGAGGAGGAGGCGGTGTGAGAGAGTTTGAGGGAGCGGGAGACATACCTCTGTTTTGCGCCGCTTGAGGCTGTGGATTGAGAAAGAGTGAGAGTGAGAGTGAGAGTGAGAGTGAAAGGAAGAGAGAGAGTTAGAGCTTATTTGTTTATTCAGTAAAAGGGTTGGTCCAGTCTTTGAAAAACAAAAAAATTGAAAAATGCAAAACGACGTAGTTTCGTTTGCTAAGTTATTGGCGACAAAAATCCTTTAGTCGCCATAAGTACCGTTCATCTTTTCCGCGACTATTTCATTTCTGTCGCCAAAACTTTACAATCGGCGACCAAAATTTCGTCGCTATAGGTTAATATGGTCGCGAAAATATTTTTGGCGCTCCCGCCCAAAAAATTAATTTGGCGCCAAACCTTTTACTGACTAAAAATCTTAACTCGTCGCCAATAGTATAATTTTTGGCGACTAACAATTAAATTGTCGCCGATTACATAAAATTGGCGACTAATTTCAGTTTGGTTGCTAAAAAATGTCGCCAAAATGTTTTTTGTTGTAGTGTTTCATTATTTTTTAAAATGAAGGATTGAACAATTAATGAACATCATACAATGATGTACAGATTCTTTCCTTTTTTTGGTGAGCATGCCTCTTCCTAATATCTTCAAAGAAAAAAACGAAAAAAAAAAATCAAATAACTTCATGGTGACATCATGACATGTGAGCCAAAGAAGTTCAAAACAGAGAGAGAGCGGTGGTGAAAGAGCAAGTTGCATTACATGTATAAAACTAGGATTGTTGGATGGCAAACTAGAAGAGAATGATAATATGACTTCAACTTCATCAAGTAATGAAAGAAAACACTCAAGGAATGTGATGATGTTTGATAGTAACAAAAACTTCCCTTCCCTAGCTGTCATATATATTTAATTATTTATACATGTACATAACTTTTGGCAAGTTATGTAGGAAAAAAAATGAATATTTAACAACCTTAATTTAAATCGCTTTAGTGTTTGTTTGATTCAACATGACTTGGATGGCAAAGCATACATTAATATGATCTTTTGTGGGCATGGTCCCCAAAACAGGCATTTGTACAGCTTAAATCACCTGTAATATGAATAGAATGGGTGCCGACAACCATAGTTGACTGTCGACTCCAGCAGTTTCTCCCCAAACAACGTCCATTCTCCTAGCCTGCAATTAACAACGGGATCAAATGGTAAGAGTCATCCCAGACTTGCAGAGGAGAACAATTGCAATAGAACTCATTGAAGTTCTGCAAATCATGCAGGACGACAAGGTTTCACAAAGAGCACACAACCAAGTGCAGACACACGCAAAGTAGACTGCAGAAAGAACTGAAGATAATAAAGGCAAAAATGAAGCATGCACAGAAATTACAGAAAGGAGTTTTATTTTTTTTTTCTTTTCAATTACACCTTGCCGAGTGCAATATGTGTACAAAGCCTTTGCCGTTGATATCTATTTTGTAGAAGCATTGCAACTCCTTGCATGATAGCCCATTGAAGGAACAATTGCACCCCTCTCTGCACAGTACATGTACAGTCTCACTCATTAAAAAAAACAAAAACAAAAACAAAAACAAAATTTCAATATGCATTTAAGAAGGATAATGACCTGCTTCTGGGTCTCCCAAGTGAGACTGATAAGTGCCATGGCCATAGCGAAGTAGTGATGTTTTATCCACCTACATCAGCACAAGTGCAAGCATTAACATATTCTGTGGTTGTATGCATATTAATCTAGGAAGCAGATAAGAGTCACAAAAAAAAATCCAATGCATTTTCACATTTTCATCCAAGTTCTGACACAATTCGGAAAATAAAGAGAATGAGCCTGCCAGTTGAATAAAAAGCATGATATGAGTCCAGTAATATTGAACATGGTAGAAATTCGCTGGAATTAGAATGTAGTTGCTGCTGCTGCATATAAGAGAACAAGATACTGCCAGAAAAACTCAATTTAACAAAATTAAACATGTCTATTTGAAGTCAACTCAATGAATTCTTTTGCAACATGCAGCTCCATCTAGAGTAATATCCACCTTTCATTATTGACAACCATTATTTTTTTCATATACTCTACCCTCTGTTCATTTTCTAATTCATTGCCATATGCAGTTTGACAACACACTGTATAAATTCATTTACTGAATATCATGCTATAATTTTAGGGGTACTTACCAATTAGTCCTGTTAACTAGACTTATTTACCTACAGGTCCTAACTAATAAATTTAACACTATAAAAATAAGAGAGTGATAAATTTATCACTAAAAATTTATTCATAAAACAAAGAGACTGATAAATTTATCACTATAAAATTATTCATAAAAAAAAAGACTGATAAATTTATCTTTATCACTTAATAAATTATATCAAATAGGACTTAATGGGTAATAAGTCTCCAAAGTAGGACCTATTGGGTAATAAGTCTCCAAAATAGGACCTATTGGTAGTTTACCCATAATTTTAAGCATTGAAGTCAAAAGATTCTTCTGGCAACTCTATTTTATAGCATAAATTCATTGCCAGTAAAATTGCATATTCACTTTCCCTCCTGAAAGGCATGGGAGATGAAATTACTAATGTCTGACTATGAAAATATGTTTTAAAAAAATCTCAATCACAAATACACATATAGTTTAAATGACGAAGAATAAATGCAAGGCAATTTTAGCACAAAATTCAACCAAATGCATATAAGATCATATCAAATTACCATGGGCGAATATCACTTCCATTCACTCTAAGTATGTTCTCTCGCAAAGCCAAACCTGTGTAGAGAATTAACAACCATGCTTGAAAAACAAACTTACTTGGTAAGTCAACGAGATGGAAATAATGAACAATTGACCCAAGAGACATCAATACTGGAAACACACTTAGAAACGATTTTTCAAATCTGCATCAAAAAAGAAAACAGAAAAAAAATATATGTATGAAAGTCAGTAATGCCCTTCACTGCAGATTGAGTCCACAATATCTCCGAAAGCATTCTTTTAGATCCTCCTTTTTGAAATTAAACATATGTGTTTAGTTGTCAAAATTTCCGTTGGGCTCAATTAGTTTCAGTACGAAATTACTATACCATATTTTGTTCCAACAAGGTCGGGAAGGTGCATAATAACTTTAAACATACAAAATAAGATGTGGCATCACATAAGCAACAAAATTTATTTCTGAAGTAGCATTGACAGACAAAACAAAATACAACTACAATTATGAATACCAATATATGAAGGGTCTTGTTAACAAGTGTCCCGGGGACACGAAAAGTAGACCCAAATTTTTTTTTTGAAAACACAAGACACTTTTTATTAAATTCAATGCAGTTTTTATGAAAATTAATGCACTTCTTTTAACTGTTTGACCTATTTTCAAGACACTCCTTAATTCAATTCCAATATCCAGCACTTTTGGCATTTGTCATATACAAATATCTTGAGGACACAACAATTGCATGAATTATAACTAAGATCATTCCAATAAAATAAATTAAATATATCTTTTAAGAACAGAACCAAAAAGACGACATGAGGAACTTAGCATTAATGGGAAAAACTACAAATGCAAGACTGATGTTAGAGGAGGATAAGTTACCAAAATATTTGATATACATGTTTCATACTTCTTCTTTTCTACTTCTAAATCTGAAAATTCAGTCAAATAAAGAAACTCAACCCCAAGCAAAGAATCATGCCAATTTCAAATCATACCTACGGGAGAAATGTCGGGAAATTAGTTAAAAGTTTTCTCTTGTTAAGATTCCGAAAGTCCAGTGTTGCTTCAGCAACAACAGGATCTAAAAGTTCACTGCAATCAAACATTGGAAGAGTGATTTTCAAATATGATTTATCATATGATATGCCATCATAAATAGAGAATAATTGTTAGATGAAATCATAATTTCTTTTTTTCCCAATAAATAACTTATTGTGAAAGGACTACAAACATCTTTACCAGCTCAAACATGAATGAATGAATAGGGTCTTTTAATTCGATGGACTCCTCTCCTCTTCAGGTGGAAATTCTCCAAAACTGGTTTAAGACGTTGGCCAGTCACTTTAAAAACATTACCATTCTTGGGATTTTCAATATGGGCCCCATGAGAAAAAACAGTTTTAACTATGAAACAGCCCAATCCATCCAGATCTCAATTTACCAGGAAACAAATGTAGTCTAGTTTTATACAAAAAGAACCTTTTGTGAAGGATTAACAATTCCTTTGAGTACAAACAATATTAACATTAAAAACATATCATCTACAATGACACGGGGAGGACTAGTCAATCAACTAGATGCCCTATTTTCTTCCAAAACAGCACACCTTTTCTGCTCCCTTATCGACAAAAATATGCAATCCTGCCTTTAGGCAATAGAAATATTATCCTTTATTCGATGAAAAGCTACAAATACAAGACCCTTGTGAGTAAAAAGGTATACATCTTATGTAGAGGGGCAAGGTTTTAAAAAGCGGCCGCAGTTACGTAATGGTTTTACGGTTACGCCGCCAATTACGGCCGCTTTGGCAGGATTGAGATTCACAGTGTGTCGAACGGTTGAGAGTTGTCAGAAGCGGTGAACGGTGCCGTAACAGCCGTAACGGCCTGTTACGCACCGTTACGTAACGGTTCCAAATTGTTTCTTTCAAAAAAACACAAAAAAAAAGGGCTGAAAATGGGGGAAGAGGGATAGAGAGTAAAGGGAAGATAAAGAGAGAAAATAGAGGAGCAAGAGATATAGAGAGAGAGAGAGAGAAGAGGGAAGATGAAGAACATGTTATTGATTTGTTAAAACTATAAGACCTATGCTATTCTATTCAGCTGCTATCACTAAATCATTTTGTTTGTGTGTCTATCTATATATTGTTTGAAAATAATAATAATAATAAGTGTGGTCATTATCTATTTGGCTTGGTTAAATATGTATATATATATTTAGGTTTTTATTTATTTTCTTACTTTTGTCATTATTTATCTTATATATAATAGTTAGTGATTAATTTTTTATAAAATATAAAGTCATTAATTATTAAAATAAAATGCAAAAAACTCAGTTTATAGTGATTTAAAAATACGAAATATATTGCATCACACTTAAAAATTTATAAAAATTGATCAATATTTATTTTTAACCCAATAAATATGATCATGAAAAAAAATATGCGTATCGGTAAATTTTTTTCAAATTTTGCAAAAAATAAAAAAATTCACGGTTCCTAAGTATCAGAACTGCTACACTACGCCTTTTACACTCGAATCAAGAATCACATTATTGCCATCAAGCATTTACGACCGCAACCGCTTTTCAGAAGCTTGAGAGGGGTAGAAAATTAAGATAAAAATTACCATTTGTTTTGCTGAATTCGAGCAGCCCGAGCACCCTTGACAACATTGCGGTCAGATCTAGCGTTTTTGCTATTATCTAAGTCACCAAATATATATTTCATAAAAGGAACAAATAAAGAACAAAAGACGGGTAGTAATTAAAAGGAAAAATAAATAAGTATTTGAAGACCAAAATCAAAATATTAAAGGACTGGAGGTACAATGAAATCTTGTCTAACCTTTGAGAGAGGTTTTGTGGATGTTATGAGATGATTTAGAAGCATACCGAGTCTTATGGGCCTTGTTGAGCAATTGATATTGTTGAAGGCACAAATGTAGTTTTTCTACAAATTTAAATTAAATTCATTAAATCACAATTAAATACAAATTGAGAGAATGAATATAATATCCAAAATTCATAGAACAACTATGTAATTTTAAGCATTCATCACACCTCCCAACCAGCTTTATTGCTAGAACCTAGCAATTAGGGTGACTAAAATAAAATCAAAAAGTAAAATAAAAGCAACAACTCTAAACCACTTCTGCAAGAAATCACGATTGAATTTAGCACATGCAACAAGCCCTTAATCCAATAGGTTACCCCTCGTGGACGAGTAAAAGTCTCGTGAGGGTTTCCAAAGATGTTACCCACAAACATCCAAAAATTTCTTTACTAAAGGGATTTCTTTCATTCTCATGCCAAAGTTAAAGAACCAGCCATGAATTTCACAACCTTAACAAGATAATCAATCAAAGTTCAAGACACTAGCAGCAAATAAAGATATCTCATGACATTCAAAATTTGGAGTGCGTGAAATAGCAAACACAGACACAACCTTAGCCTTAAAGTGAAATATAACCCAAATCTCTTTTTGAAACATGCTTCGACTCAAATCTCACAAGTTATTGCACTCAACAAATAAATCACTTAGAATATGGTGCAAAAATTGCTCTCAATATATGCGAGTAGAACAATGTAAATCAAAGGCAAAATATCCCGCATACTAATTTTTTTGAAAAACACTACTATGAAAGAATAAATAAATAGTCTAATGAATGGAATATCAAATACTGAGAATTAAAATTTCTAGAGATATTACCCACAAACGTCAAAAAATTTGTTTACTCAAATGATTTCTTTCGTTCTGATGCTAATGTTAAAGAACAAGTCATGAATTTCACAATCTTAACAAAATAATCAATCAAAGTTCAAGACACTAGCAGCAAGTAAAAATATCTCATGACATTCAGAATTTGGAGTGTGTGAAAAAGTTTAGCCAACACAAACACAACCTTAGCCTTAAAGTGAAATATAACCCAAATCTTTTCTCAAACATGCTTCGACTCAAATCTCACCAGCTTATTGCATTCAACAAATAAATCACTAATATGGTGTGAAAATTACTCTCAATATATGCGAGTAGAATAATGTAAATCAAAGGCAAAATATCCCGCATACTAATTTTTTGGAAAACGCTATAATGAAAGAATAAATAAATAGTCTCATGAATGGAATACTATATCGAGAATTAAAATTACCATACCATACCATCACGCCTATCCATCATGTCCACTTGTAAACTATACCACTCTCAAGATCAAATAAGACTTTTATTTGGTTGTAATGTTTGGGTCGAGGAATTACGAAAAAATAATAAAAACGCAAAGTTGAATAAAAAAATGGATGTCTGAGACATTATTGGCATAAAAATAAGCTCCAATCTGAGAGATTATTGGCATAAAAATAAACATAGTTAGAGCATTATTCCAAATGTTTTGCTCTTTTTGTTATTTTTTTTTTTTTTTTTTGTCTTTTTCAACTTCCTCCTACTTTTTTTTTTTTCTTTTCGTTTCCCCCCCCCCGGGCGGTTGAACACAATTTATTTCTTCTTTTTTTTCCACCTTCTCTCCTTTTTTTACTTTTTTTTTTTCCAAACATATCTACAAAATTGAAAAGAAAGTATGGGTCGTGGGGTTAAACAAAGAAAGGCTAACATAAAGGCTCAATGAAACAAAGATGGCCTAAAATCATCTCTCAATTCATGATCTCAAGGGAATAAAAGTATGGTAACAAATTGATTTATCCTCAACATTCAACCAAAATTAAGAAATAATGAGACTAAACAACAAATTAATGCGCTTCCAAAGAAAATTAAGAGTAGATGTCTCACAACCCTCCAATAAAAGATTAGCACAAAACTCGTAGGCTCAAAAGTCTCCACTATCATTCTTCAAGATTTTCAAGTCATATCCACTTATCAACTAAAAATCATATTCATGTGGCTAAAGTGCAGTGCAATGATTTCCAACACGCACATGGAATACTTTAACAAAGTAGCTAATATATCAAACTTCAACACAATTTCTTGAGTTAAAGCAATAAAATACTACAACTATGCCGAATTACTCAATGCACGTAACAAAAGATTACCGTATGACTTTTTTTTTTTTTAAACAAAACAACTAACTCATTGTAGCAAGCAAACATACAAATTCTTCCCAAAATAAGTATTTTCTCCCCCCAACCTAAACGATGCATCATCCTCGAGGGAGTAAAAAGTGTGATAACAAATTGATTTGTTCTCAGCATTCAACCAAAAATGAAAAAATAATGAGACTAAACAATAAATTAATGCGTTTCCAAAGAAAAATTAAGAGTAGATGTATAATAACTCTCCAATAAATGATTGGCACAAAACTCACAGGGTTAAAAGTCTCCACTATCATTCTTCAAGATTTTCAAGTCATATCCACTTATCAACTAAAAATCATATTCATGTGGCGTATGTAGTGCAATGATTTCCAAATATGAACACATGGAATGCTGTAACAAAGTAGCTAGTATATCAAACTTCAACACAATTCTCGAAGTTAAAGCAATAAAATACCGCAAGTATGCCCAATCACCCAATGTATAGAACAAAAGATTACCATGAGCACTTTCTTTTTTTTTAAACAAAACAACTAACTCATTGTAGCAAGCAAACATATAAATTCTTCTCAAAATAAGTATTTTCTTCCAACCTAAACGATGCATTGTCCTCAATGTAAAAATAAAATAAAAAGTATAGGAGATTACCTTAAATGATTAACTATGTCTATATGTGTCATTGCTCGCAAGGGGTTAGCGCCAAAACACAAAGGAAAAAAAAATACAAACGAAAAACTAATCGCCCTAAAAGTAAAATTATTTTGAATAATATGCACAAACCGGTTCCTCAAAATAATTCTGATCAATTATTCTGAACAACTTTTTGAATGAAGTAAAGGAAGTTGGAATTGTCAATCTCTAATTATCTAAAAACTACGAAAGTGAGTTTTTGGTTTCTATAACCCGTCACAACAAATGAAATACAAAATTTCCACAAAAGAAAAGATAAAATTGCATAAGATAATAAATGTATTAGCAGTTCGCTCTTTGCATGTTTTTTCCACATGAAACTATAAACAAAGTTTTTTTTTTTTTTTTCCATTTCTTATTTCCTTCTCATACAAGATCCGCAAGATGCTTATCAAATACAGCCAGAATTATTGGAAAGGAATTTCCAAACCTCACACATATGTGGGAACACTGTAGCAATCAAAGTCAAATACTACATAGTATCAATATAAATAAATTATATATAACCACGTATATCAGTATAAGCAATTGCCCTATTTTTGTTTCATCGTAGAGTAATAGAAAAAGGCGTCATTTCAATACATTATGTAAACAAAAACATAGATGAACTACTCAATTCTCAATTCAACAGGACACCCAATTTTCAAACAACACAATTCAAATAATTTTGGTTGAAACTCATATTAAATTGTATGAATCGAATCGTGCATCATACAATTCTAACACCATACTAATTGGAACATGTAGAAGCCGTGTCAATAGAATAATTTTGATCTTTTACTCATGAAATACGATATCCATTTCCAAGAAATTGTAGCAATGTAAGTGAATTTATTCTTGGGTGACAACTCAGATTAGAAATTACCCGTTGTCGACTCGCCACCGAGCAGAGGCAAGACGAGATCTCGCCTGTGATCGAGTTGAAGATATGCGGGCACGCCCATCACCTTCTATCTCCATGCCCATGTCAGCTTCCAAGGAATGACGCTTTGCATCACAACATCGAAAAGGATAAATGAAAAAAATAAAAACCCAAAAAAACCTGCGCCCAATTTAGTCTCCATTTCCAAGCAATGGCAGCAATGTAAGTGAAGGAATTCTTGAGTGATAACTGAGATTACCTGGTTGTTGACACACTGTTCAGTTGAGGAATTCTTTAGTCTTCATCACTTGTGTTACCACTCACTGCTCAGTTGCCAGTGAATAAAAAAAGGTCTACATTTATCTCCCAAAAAACACGTGGATTTATTATATATAGCCCAACAGACATCAATTATGTAGCAACTACCACCAATAAACTACTAACTTAACCCTATTCTTGTTTTTTCTTTTTCTTTTTTTTTTTGGTTAAGTATGAAAGCCAATTTGTAGACATATGCAGTAACTCAAAAATAAAATACTACTCATGCCAATTAGTTTCTCAATTTTCTCTTGACCCCAGGCTCTAAGGATTTGCAAAGCACACAAATTTCTATCCTAAAATGCCAGTTGCTGAGGTTTAATTGTTCTGCAGGCTAGGCGTAAGCTCTCTTTTAGAGGGGGTATTGCCTTTGGCATGTCATGAGCTTCATTGTAAATCCCCTTTTATGGCAATAAAACACTTACCCCTTAAAAAGCATAGCATGACGAACAATGCCTATGCGCCACAGAAGCCGAGAAAAGGAAAACTAAAAAATATCAACTATATTCAATATTGGAAATGGAAAGAAAATAATTCTTCCGTGATATGGCTGAATTCTTTTGGATATCACAACCGTAAACATTTAGATTTAGTCAATACTATAGAATATGAAAGTTTATTAGGATCAAAATTAGTAGCTAAATAGTAGCTAATCAGTCCTCGTAATCAGAGCTAATTAGTAGCTAATCAATTCCTAATTTTATGCCTTGTATCTCCTATAAATAGAGGTGCTACGACATTGTTTAAATATGACAATAAGAAATATTGTTCTTTCTAGCTTTCATGGTATCAAAGTCGAGGACTTATTCTCTGACCCTTCCGAGGTAATCCTAGAACCAGAAGCTGTCCTCACCATATCGTAAACCACATCTCAATCCACTGCTACTGCTTTCACCGAAAAACATTGAGAAACATGTCTCCAACATTGATTCTCACTTGCAAATCACCAGATTAAACTCAATGGTGATACTTTCTTGCCTTGGTTTCAGTCCAACCAGATGTACATTCGGGGGCATCTGATCACATGACTTCTTTCTCTTCTTTATTCAATAATTATTTATTTTATTCTGAAAGTGAAAGAGTTAGGATTGCTGAAGGCAATTTCACCCATTGTAGGAAAAGTTCAAATAAAAATTTTAGAAAATATTACTCTTCACTGTCCTTCATGTTCCTAAACCGCTTGCAAGTTGTTGTCTCCACAAGATATTATCCAAAACTCTAACTTTCGTGTTGTTTTTTGACACTCATTGTGAATTTTAGGACCAAACTTGGGGAGGTTGATTGGTAGTGCTAGAATGGTCAATGGTCTTTAACACTTTGATGATGACATATCCAAAGAATAAAACAACTCAAGGCTATGGTTGTAGTATTAGTTCACTTTCGCTCATGAGCAAATAATGCTTTGGCATTTTAGACTAGGACATCCTAGTTTTTCATATCTTAAACATTTGTTTCCTAACTTGTTTAAAAATTTGGATTGCTCGTCTTTTCAATGTGAAAGTTGTTATTTATCTAAAAGTCATCGAACTACTTATCTTACAAAACCCTACTGTGCCTCTAAACCATTCTACTTAATTCATAGTGATGTGGGGTTTCTCCAAGGTTACCACCATGACTGGTGTAAAGTGGTTTGTAACTTTTATAGATGATCACACTTGGCTTTGCTAGGTTTATTTGATGAAAGACAAATTTGAAGTAAAAAACGTGCTTCACGATTTTTACAAAATGATTGACAATCAATTTCATTCAAAAATTAGTATTTTTCAAGCTAATAATGGAAAAGAGTACTTCAATGAATATCTAGGGAATTTTTTAGGGAAAATGGTATTTTTCATCAATCTATATGTCGTGACACTCCTCAACAAAATGGTATTGCCGACAGAAAAAAATAAGCATTTACTGGAAGTAGCCTGAACCATAATGTTCTCTATGTATGTTCCCAAATATCTATGGGGAGATGCCATTTTGACAGCCTCTTATTTAATTAACAGAATGCCTACCCGGGTTTTGCAATATGTCACACCCCTAGAATATTTCAAAAAAACCTTTCTTGATTGCAGAATTAATTCAGATTTGCCTTCAAAAAATTTTTGCTATACTATTTTCGTTCACATACCCAGCCAAATTCGATCCACACTTGATCTTAGAGCAGAAAAATGTGTTTTCATCGGGTATGCTCCAAACAAAAGAGGCTACAAGTGCTATAATCCTCAAACAAAAACATTTGGGTGATTATGGATGTCTCCTTTCTTGAAACTCAATCCTATTTTACCAAAAATTCTCTTCAAGGGGAGAAAAAGAAAAAGGAAGAAAATTTTTGGCAGACAACTTCGGATCCCTTACCAAATCCTATTCGATCTCCATCCCTTGTTTTCTGAAAAACAAGAACAGAAACAGGGTATTCAAGATATGGAGAACGAAGGAAATCCCAGTCCAACTTCTCCAAACATAGAAGGCTCACGAGCAGGGGGAGAAATACTACAATTGGAGCAAACTGTTCCCGAACCTGAGTTTTTGGTTTATGCTCGAAAATACTCAAAGAAAGATTCAAGACTAGCCAACCACTCTACCACAAAGCCAATCAGAATCTCTTAAAAAAGGTCCCTCAAGTAGTTCAGGTATTCCTAATCTGGTTCCTCCATCATCTGTCTCTACTTCATCTCCATTTCCTTCAGCGGTTTTACCTAATGTTATACCCACAGATTGTGATCTTCCTCTAGCCATTAGGAAAGGAATTCGAAAATGTACCCAACATTCCATTGCGAAATATTTATCTTCTGATAAACTTTCCAAAAGTCATAGAGCATTTACTTCAAAACTATCTAACCTGTTTGTTCCTAGAATTATTAAGGAAGCCTTGGATGATCCTCATTGGAAATCAACAATTGTGGAAGAGATGAATGCTCTAGAAAAGAACGGTACTTGGATGTCAGTGAATCTGCCTAAGGACAAGAAGACAGTAGGTCGGTGACATCCAGCATCCAGCCACTGTCCTAAATAGTAGGGACTCCTGGTCTTGGATTGGTTACCATCTGTCTTTAGGTCGGTGACATCTTTCCATTCATTTAGAGGCCCTATGGCTCCTAAAGACAAGGATAGGGCCATAAAATCACCATTTCTTCTACGCAGAATTTAAAAAGCGTTCACTAGACATTACACTAGAAAATAAATCTTTACCTTCATGGATTCAATCTCTGCCATAGCTAATCCTTTTTGGTAAAGAGCTTCCGCTAATTGGTCACGTGCTGTCTCCATCTTCTTCTTCATTTTCTGTTAATAACGGAGAAAAAAGTACTATAAGCTTCCATTACTTTATAATATCAACCAGTCAGGCAAACAACAAAACAAACTCAGAGGGAGAACATCTGCAAGTGCCTCACTCCACAGCTAGATGTCAGTTCATTACATGTTTTTATTAGTAGCACTCAAAAGTTTGAAACCACAATTATAGAGAATTAAGATCTTGCCTTCCTCGTACCATTCCATAGAAAAGAAGATAATACCTCAGTAGTTCAGTTTCCTGAGGATTTTGAGTGAGAAGAAAAGACACTGGAAACATAGATACAAACCTCAGCCCCCTCATCTTCTGGATCACTTTTGAAAGAAAAGTACTTTGCTAATTCATCTGTGTCAACACTACCAATCACCTCATCTGCTGCCTCTATACTCTGCGAGTAGCACTTTGTAAGAACAACCAAGTGGAATAGTAAATAATAATAATAATTTTATAATACTACTAATAAAAAATAGTAAAAAGATAGAACTAAATATTTTAATTTTTTGCAGGGATGATAACAGTACTATCATCAATTATATACATTGCAGATTTAGAATAAGCATGCAAGCAATATAAGCAAATCATTTTTTTTTTTAAACAGTTCAATTTTCTATAAGGATGTGCTTGGATCTTGAATGTGTACCAATTTGTGGGGGGAAAAGAAGAGGGAGGGAAATCCCTACGAAAATCAAAGATTTCAAACACAGGCTAAAGGATAAGTTATAATACAACAGATGCCCCCTAATTATTATTTTTCTGTACAATCTGTTCATCATACCATTTTAGGTTTGATTCTAAGTAGGGTAGGCATAGGTGACAAGATGATGAAAAGATTTCAAATAACACCAGATGGAAGAAGACCAAGCTTGGGTGATAACTGTACCTAAAGAGTTCTAGGAGAGAGAGCAAAAGTAAGAAAGATAATAGTCAGAAAAGATAGCAAGGGCTGCAAAGCCTTTCACTAGGAGAGAGTTATTAAGATTACCATTACATTCATGATGGTGAAGAAGACCTCCTGATGTATAGAAACGCAGCACAGAAGAGGGCTTGCCAAGTGGCAGCCTCTGCTGATTCTGACAGTGATGGCCATTACAAGACCTAACCGAAGACTGGAGACATGGGTAATGGAGTACACTAAATGTGCTCCCAGGTACAGAGGATGTACAAAGCATGACTGCATCCCCTGAGGATAGGGAATCCCATGCACCAGTGAGACGCGGCTCTCTCTCTCTCTCTCTCTCACACACACACGCACACACACACAGATTGGCCACCTCAAGGTCAAGGTGTGAGTCTTGAAAAGGGAATACACCATGGAAAACTCTCGGCTCTAACCACCAAGCCATATAAACCCAAAGAGCCCATGAATAGGTGATGCGTTCTGCATCAATAGGTCATGTCATGATTGAGTAGGTTAGGTCACGACCTATGTTACGTGGGTAAGGATCTCAGGTGTACGATGTGTAGATGGACATTCACCCATAAGCATATTTAATAATCAAACTCATATTATGCATAAAATGCTATATGACATCTGTGAATCTGCCTAAGGACAAAAAGACAGTAGGGTGCCAATGGGTATTTACAGTGAAGTGCAAAGCTGATGGTAGCGTGGAAAGATATAAGTTGAGACTCGTGGCAAAAAGGTTTACACAAACCCTCGGGATTGACTACCAAGAAACCTTTGCTCCAGTTGCCAAGATGAACTCAATTCGGGTTTTACTGTCACTAGCAGTTAATTCCAGCTGGCCTCTACATCAATTAAATGTAAAAAATGCCTTCCTAAATGGAAATCTAGAAGAAGTCTATATGAACCTACCTCCAGGTTTTGAAAAGAAGTTTGGTATAGATAAAGTCTGCAAATTAAACAAGTCTCTATACGGCCTCAAACAATCCCCAAGGGCGTGGTTTGAACGCTTTGGGAAGGTTGTAAAAAACCTTGGATACAGTTAAAGCCAAGCAGACCATACTATGTTCCATAAACACTCAAGAGAAGGTAAAGTAGCTATCTTGATTGTTTATGTAGATGACATAATTCTAACAGGTAATGATAGTGCCGAATCGAAAAAGTTAAAGAAGGGACTTGCTAAAGATTTCGAGATAAAGGTCCTGGAGCACTAAGATACTTCCTTGGAATGGAGTTCGCTAGATCTAAGGAGGGCATTTTTGTCGCTCAGCGCAAGTATACAATTGACTTGCTCAAAAAAACAGGCTTGCTCGGATGTAAAGTCACAAAACACCAACCGAGCTCAACTTGAAGCTACAAAGATGCTAGAATTGAAGATGTGGTGAATATAGACCAGCTTTTAGAGACCGTTGAAGACCGATATACCAATCTCACACACGCCCCAACATAGCATTCAAGCAGTAGCGTAGTAAGCCAATTCATGCATTCACCAAGAAAGGAGAACTTTGAAGAAGCATACATGATCCTAAGGTATCTAAAGGGAACTCCTGATAAAGGCTTGATATTTAAAAAACAAGGACATCTTCAAGTGGAAGTACATACAGATGCAAATTGGGTTGGAAGCATCACTAACCGGAAATCACATTCCTTGGACTTCTTACATTTACTTTGGTAATCACATAACCTTTTTTCTTTTCAACGCCCACCGGCCATAGCACCGACCCCAGAGGTTCTTCTACTGCCATTGGAATTTCCTCAGATTCAGACGACGACAACGACGCCGACCTTCCCATTGCTACAAGAGTCACAAGGTTCAGGACCAGCAGGGCAGTACTTCCAGATGTTGAAGAAGAACCAAGTGCTAGGGCCACACCAACTACTGATGCTAAGCCAGTTGTGGAGGCTACAGAAAATGAAGTTCCCCCTGCTGTGGAAGTTGTTGCGGGCGGTCTAGTTGGAGGGTGCAGAGCCTCCAAACCCCGCTGATTCTGTGCACTCCGACCGTTCCTCTGTCGGCAGTACTTCCAGATGTTGAAGAAAAACCAAGTGCTGGGGCCGCACCAACTGCTGAGGCTGAGCCAATTGTGGAGGGTGTAGAAAATGAAGTTCCACCTGCTGTGGAAGTTGTTGCGGGCGGCCTAGTTGGAGAGTGCAAAGCCTCCAAACCTCGCTGATTCTGTGCACTCCACTGCCTCCGCTTGGGAGAGGATTTTTTTCCCAGAGACCCCAAGGAAGATAGCGGCATGAGAGAGTCAGCTGAAGTTGCACCACCTCCCTTTGAACTCGTGATCTGGTGGTTCCTCCCACCATCGAGTCTCCATTGGTTCAAGAGACCACTTCCAACGCCTAAGTGGCTAAGGAGAGTGCAAGTGTAGCGATCGCCCACTGCTCAAGTAGCCCTTCTAAATTTGGACCAACTTGCAGAGGTAGTCGCCACTTTAGCCACCCACACTATTATTGCCGCCATTGACCTCTAACCCAGCTTGCTTCAAGAACCTTGAACAACAGGCACTTGTACCCCACTCACTTTCCGGAAGTGCCAGCTGACCTTAGGGTATCCCAAGATTTTTATACTGGAATGGATACCACTGCTGTTCCAGATCTGAACGTTGGAGACTACCAGATGGATGACCTCTTTTCGGAGCGACATGATGGTGCAAGCAGCTTTAGTCTTTCTCGCGAGGCTAGTTCACCCGGTCGCCGACACTGCATCTACCCATTCCAATGCTGCTGGGCAATCATCTTCAGGGGAAGTGTGTCGTCCTTAGACCTTTGGTCGCCCCACCAGCCTCCCTCCAAAGGATTGAAGTTGGCAGGTGTGAGGGAGTCCCTCACCTCGAGAAAGTTTCTTTTCTAAGTTATTCGGTGTCCTCCGCAGTTGCTCCCACTCGCCTCAGATCCAAGAGCCGCACCTGTGCACCTTCTCGCTTAACGCTCTCGATCTATGGTGCAGATAAAGATCGCCGAGTCACTCACCAGCTTCATTTGCGACCTTGCTACTAAGAAGATTATGACCAACCCTAGCAAGTTCGTGGAAAGTACCGAGGCAAACCTGAGCGGCTTTGAGAGGAACGGTTTGGACCTATCGTAGATGAGGGATAGGCTTCTGGCAGTCGATGGTTTCCTCAAGCATGCAGACAACGTGGCGATGATAGGGCCAGTTTTGAACCCATCATCTACTCTTGTCAACTTGTAGTACCCACTGCTGCTTGCCTCAGCAACTTTGTACGAGCCTTCCCATCTTGGTGAGAACTTGGGAATTAGTTGCCCCCGCATGATTTCGTCCACTGTCTTCCATACCAAGTCTCCTTTATTGAACTTCTTGTGCTGAACAGATTGATTGTAGGCACGAGCTATGGATTGATGATACTTTTCCATTGCCCGCGAGGCTCGATCTCTTCTTTCTTCAGCTGCCTCTATGTCATTCTTTCTGCTGTCTGGAACTATGTGCTGACATAGCCATTCTTGCTGAGGGTACTGCCAACTCAACTGCTAACACAGCTTCAGACTGGTACACTAGGGAAAATGGGGTTGCCTGAGTTGGCTTTCTCTTTGACGTTCTATACGCCTAGAGTGCTACGGGGAGTCATTCAGACCATGTGCCCCTTGCTTCATCCATTATTTTACTCAATATTCAGATGATGGTTTTGTTGGTCGCCTCAGCTTGTCCATTCCCTTGGGGGTAGTATGGACTAGACTTGTGCTGCTTGAGCTGGTAGGCGTTCAGTAGGGATGGCAATATCAACTCGGCCCAACGGGGACCGGACCACCCTGTCCCGATAAATCGGGTTTTCCCCGAAAATTATTCACCATAGGGCCGAGGCTAGTATTGAAAAATACATCCCCGATAATTTTCGGGCCGGGGACAGGAATAGGCTCGTCGGCCCCGCCCCGAAATTTCCCCGATTCATCCCCGCCTCTGTTCCTCTTAGTTGTATTATATAAATATCTATTTCACTTTTGATCTTATCTTCTCTCTCACTGACTCTCAACTATCTCACTCTCTCTGACACTTATCTTCTCTCTCTCAACTCTCTCACTTTCTCTCAACTCTCTCGTTCTTCTCTTTCTCAACTCAACTCTCTCATAGTCACGACACGCGACCGACATCGCCACTATCACCCCGCCGCCCCTCTCTCTTCTCCTCGCCTCAATTTCTCATTCTATCTCCACTTCATCTCTCTATTCTTGAGCGTAAGGTCCATCTCTCTCACCACCACCGAACCTACCACCACAACCACCGCCGATCTCGCCATAGAGCCCGGTCATCTAAGACGCCGATGCGCTGCATGACGATGGAGGTGTACTCAGATCATATCTCTCTCTCTCTCGACCGATGTTGATCTCAGATTGTTCGTAATAATTTTTTAATCAGGTTAGTTATATATTGATCTGTTATATATTAAACAAAATTGATCTGCTAGATCTATTATGTATTGATCCGTTAATTTTTTTTTTTGATTTGTGATATATATTGATTAGTAAGTGAGTTGTTGAGCAAAATTCAAAAAAAAAAAAAAGCTCTGGATATTTTGGTCAGGAAACCCGATCCTCAAGGACAGAACGAGAGGGTGATGGGCTCTCAAGGGATCGGGCGAGGCGGGATTTTTAATCTTTGGGGATCGGGGACGGAGGGCCTACCCTCGCCACACCACGCCACGTTGCCATTCCTAGCGTTCAGCAGTCTTCCCACATGACGATTTACAAAAGGAGTTCCATTGTTAGACAACATTACTTCTGGTATGCTAAACCTACAGATTATGCTTTCTCTGATGAAGTTGGCTACTCCTGCCCCATCTGCCTTCCTCATCGGTATGGCCTCCACCCACTTGGTACTAACTTCGGCCGCCGTAACTGTGGCCTTCGATTGTCAAGCACAAATGCCCATGTATGAAATAGGTAACGGGTCCTGATGTTGTGCAACAACCGCTTGCATGTATCAAGTTCCCAAACTTCCGCAGATTGGCATCTCCTTACAAAGTTTTTAGCATCTTCTTCCATTGTCCAATAGTAGCCGAAATAATGAGATGTCCATATAATCGCCGCCTCCTTGATGTTCTCGTTTGTGGGCTTCCTCAAGACCTCATTTGCCTCATCCTTTAGTCAAGGAAGAAGCGGAGGGCCCGCCTCTTAACTCGACAGATCGGCTTTGTTCTCGTGCAAAGGTGCCATTTCCAAGGTAGTCGACATATGGCTGCCTCCATTCTTCACTGCTTAAGAAATGGGCTTCCTCTTCCTTAGGATGGGATTGGCATTTTGCACATTGCTTCTACAACTCAGTACTTTCCTTTTCCATCTCTGGCCAGTAATACCCTTGCCTCCGTATTCGTCGGTATAGACTGATATCTCCATCTCCACAAGACTTAGCATGGATCTACTTAAGTCTGTAAGTTGCTTCTTGTCTACCGACGCACCTTGCCAGCAAGTTGTTGGCACCGCGAAAATACAACTCTCCTCTGAAGAGCAAAAATTATGCAAGTTCTCTTGTCCGATTGTTCCTCGCCTGCTTTCAACCTGCTCGTTGATTATATCTACTTTCCATCCTCAAAGATCTTGCTCAGATGTTCTTTGACTAACACTGCTGGTGTTGCTCTTTTCTCGATGACGATGGCTATACTATCATTTGGTATATCCACCTTTGCCCCCAGTGTAGCCAAGGCATCGGGGAAACGGTTGTGTGTTCGGGGGGTATGCTAGATTTGGACATCATCAAATTGAGTGAGCAACCCTTGAACCACGGTGCGATACGGGCCCAACACAGGCTCCTTTAAGGCGAAATCACCAATTGTTTGCCTGACAATTAACTCCTGAGTCGCCTAAAATTTTCAACTTATGGGTCCCTTCTTTGGGCAATGATTAGACCTCAGATCAACGCCTCATATTCAAATTTCTCGTTGTTTGAACATTCAAAATCAAGCTTATATGATAGATGAAACTTCTCTCCTTCACTGGTTAGTGTTATGCCAGCTCCGCTTTTCTCAGCTCCCGAAGCTCCATCAAATTTTAAGTCCCAATAAGCCTCAACTGCAACTGCTGAGACATGGACCGCACCTGGTAGAGATACCTCTGTAGGTTCATGTTCACCAGATGGGAATTGGGCCAGTAAGTCTGCAAGTGCTTGGCTCTTAATAGCCTTGGGAGTAACACAAGTGATGTCATATTCTGCTAAAGCCAAAAGTCATCTTGCCATTCTTCCAGTCAAAGCGGGTTTGCTTAGCAAGTAGCGGACCGGATCACTCCGAGGTCACAACATGGATCGGGTGTGCCAAAAAATAGTGGTGCAACTTCCGCGCTGTGAAGATTAAGGCTAAACAATGCCTCTCAATTGGGGTATATCGCGACTCGACACCATTGACTTTGCGACTGATGTAATAGATTGGCTTCTCAATGCCATCTACGTCTTGGACAAGTAGAGCCCCAATAGACCGAGGTGTAGACGTCTGTACACAATAGCAGAAGCTTGTCAGGTTGTAGGGCAATCATTGTAAGTGCTTTCTTCACCACATCAAATGCCTGCTGGTGTTCTTGCAACCATTCAAAATTGTGATTCCCTTCTAGCAGTGTCCCAAAGGAAAATGTTATCTCAGCAAGGGCTGGAATGAACCTCCTGAGATATGACACTTTGCCTAGGAATTTCTTCAAAGCGTTTTGAGAGTGTGGTGGTGGCATCTCCATGATTGATTTAATCTTATCCCCATCTACTTCAATCCCGCAGGTACAAAAAGCCAAGGAACTTGCCGGCAGAACTCCAAAGGCACACTTGAGAGGGTTCATCTTTAGTAATTTATGGACAATCACGAAAAAACTTTTTTCCAAGTCGCAGAGGTGTTTTCTCAATAGACTTGACCACCGATCATCCACATATACTTCCACTTCATGATGCAACATGTCATGGAACACCGCAAATATAGCTCGTTGGTAGGTCGCCTGTTTTTCAAACCGAAGGGCATCATCAGATACAAAAAATTTCCCAAGGGTGTTCTAAATGCCGCTTTTTCTCGTGATCTTCGATGCTATTTTGATCCGGGTTATAACCACTAAACCCATCCATAGAGGAGAACATCTTATGGCCCATGCCAGAATCCACAAGTGTGTCAACACGGGCAATGGAAACTCATCTTCGAGAAGGCCTCATTCATTCAGTCGGGAAAGTCTACGCAGACCGATCCGCCGCTTCTTCTCTACAGCACAATATTTGCCGGACAAGTTGGTAATCAGATAGGCTCAAT
This sequence comes from Camellia lanceoleosa, assembly GCA_025200525.1. Classification (NCBI taxonomy): domain Eukaryota; kingdom Viridiplantae; phylum Streptophyta; class Magnoliopsida; order Ericales; family Theaceae; genus Camellia; species Camellia lanceoleosa. The sequence continues at coordinate 122,926,750 of CM045761.1, forward strand.
GAACTTGGCCCTCGGCAACTTTTCTACCTCTTCCTTAATCTTTGCCTCAAGGTCAAGGTGATACTTTCGAGCATGTTGCTTTATTGGCTTAGAGTTGGGAAAAGTATCTAGGTGATGGGTGACAAGAGACGGGTCAAGACCAGGCATCTCATCGTATGTCCAAGCAAAGACGTCACTGTGTACTGCTTCAGTAATGTTATCAATTCTGCCTTAGCTGTTGGAGCCATTGTGTCGCTGATGAACATAGGGTTTCCTCTGCCCTAGTAAGTCGCTAAGGTTGACCTCAACAAGTACCTCCTGCTGCGGTTTGGGTCTATCTTGCACGCATTCAGGGGCGGGCTCAGGTGTCTCCACCAACTCTTCTTAGGACTCGTCATCGTCACATTTATTTGTCTCGAGGCCATCCTCCCAAGGTATGAAGTCTGCCCTCCAAGACCCGTCATAGGTAGTAAACTGTCTTACCGCCCTCCACCACCTTAACAATCTTGGGCGGCGGACTTGTGGACTTGCTGCTCCTCTTCTGCCCACTATTTTCTGGAGCAGCCCCTACATCACGAATGCCTTCCCATTTTGGCAATTTTACACCTACAACTTTACCGGACCTTGGAGTTTCACCCGTTAACAACTCAGTAAAGAAAACGGCATCCGAATAGTGTGCCTCCTCAACCCCAAATGGCTGTTCAGACGCATTTATATGGTTACTGTGCGCTTTCCCAACTTTGCCTTCACGCATTGGTGATAACTCGACGGGATAGCTCCATATCGGTGCATCCAAGCTCTGCAAGTATCACGTGGCAATTTGTGTCCGCTTCAATCACATGAACCTTGTTTGTGAAACGGATCTCACCAACTGCTAAGTTCACGACAACATGGCCCTTGGTTTTTTTTTTTCTCGCCGCCAAAACCCGTGACAGTGATGGGTTGGCGAACCATCCTGGACTCTGGGACACCAGCCTTTGCAAAGGTGTCAGTAGTGATGATGTTTATGGACGCCCCCGCCATCAAGGAAAGCACGCTTGAACTCTACATCATTGATGTATGCTGTGACAAAAAGAGGACGATTATGGGGAAATGGGTATGCTCTGTCTGCCTCTGAAAAAGTAACGGCCCCATAAGCTTCCTGGATGTGCCGAGGCGCATACTCCTTAGCCTCAGCAACTTCATCACGGTGCACTTCAAAGATATTAATGAGGGCTTTTGTTGCTTCCAACCTGGCGGCTTAGCTCAGCCCCAACTGGTCGCGAAACTTAACAGAGTTTTGCAAGGCCTGGGCATTAGCATCCTCTGCGAATTTTGCCTCTGCAGGTATTGTCTCAGGGAGCTGGCAGGTTGCAATTTCTTCTAACTCATCATAGTAAGACGCCATATGCACTTGATCACGCACAGGCCCGAGATAGCCAATCATATATGTACATTTTTCCCCTTCTCCTTGTGGTTAGGATAAGGGTCCTTCAGACATCACTAAGCACGCATCTTTGAACTTTGGCTCATTTGGCCAACTTTCTTCTTAAAGATACTTTTCAAAGTCCAACAAATCCCTAGTAGGATGTCCGTGGTTCTGCGGATAGACACAATAATCCGTGCTTTTTGTCCTTCTTGGTTGAGGGACATCAACCGGAGGCAAGGTAAGTTCACCATCGCCTACCCATTCTCAGAACCAAAGCCTCAACATTCTCAAGGCCGCAAGGACATGGATTGCCCTCATAACTCTTTCTCTTCCGAAGGACGCCGCCTATCCTTATGAAAGTGGCTCCTCGCAGAGGTTATCAAGAATAACATCGCTATCGCAAGAGTAGCGGTGACTGTCACGAGATCTGTGCAAGGGACCAGTGGTACTGAGGTTCCTAGCTGCCTCAATCAAGGCTAAAATGGTAGGCAGATTATGATTCACCAAGAAAATTTTGTAGTTGCGTATGACACCCCTCCACACATATGCTAACTAAATGGGCCTCATCCACTGGTTCATGACAGTCAATAGCCTTATCTTGGAACCGCTTAATAGTCCAGTATATCTTTGCCCTCCTTTTAGACATCTCGCCCAAGGGTGAGGGTTGTAACTTTCTCTTGGACTTGCAAGAACTTCGTGCACAACTTGTTCACTATCTCCTCCCAACTCTTGATCGAGTTGGGAGTGGGAGCCAAGTTCACATACCAGCTGCAACCCCTTTCAGTAATGGACTTGGAGAACTCCCGAAGGCGCAGAGAGTGGTCACTGCCATGGACACCAAGAGTTTCAATGAACCTCACCACTTGTTCTCTGGCATTGCCTTGTTTCCCATCAAACTTAATAAACTTGGGCACTATATACCCAGTTGGGTATGGCATGGTCAATATCTCCTGAGAGTATGGGGCCCTCACATCTGAGTCGGGGAGAGATGGGAGTTGCTTCTTGCTACGCTCTTGCTCGAGCATAACTTGTACATCGGCTAGAGTAAAAAAGTGAGTAGGCCGGAATGGTCCACTGCCTCGGTAGTCGAACCAGAGGCCGCACTGCTCGCTCAAGTACCACCGAGGCACTGGATCGAGCTCGAACCTCGTGGAACAAAGTTAGACACTGGGTTTGGGACTACTATGGGCAGAGGTGCTTGCGCCGAGCCGGGTCGAGAAGCCATAGCTATAATGACCTCAAGAGAGTTTGCAAAGTTGCCAGATCTCCTCTCACAGATCTGGAGTGATCGAATCGCCTTAATCACAACACTATGGTCACGGCCTCCACATGTGCCGCCCGCCATTTCAAGAGCCTTCTTGAACTTCATCATCTCGCCATTTTTTTTTCCAAGGAGGTGCGTAAACCATCAAGGGTATGAACCATCAACAACACATCCTTCCCAGAGAGTCGCCAAACGTAAAGGGGTTCGAGGTTAGGAAGGTGATTAGAGAGGTAAAACTATGCTAATGGTCCAAGCATGGTGGAAGTGGCTTGAAAATGAGCAAAGAAGAATCGTCTGAAGTTGGAGAGTGTGCAATGGGTGAGGGTGAAGCAAGTAGCTCAAGAAGAAATGTATGGCATGCCAAAATAGGCTTTCTCCCCAAATCCCCAAAATCCTCTTGTTGAACCTGGGAAATGGGTCCTATTTATAGGCTTTTCCTTGGTACCAAGAGCACACCAAGTGGCCAATAGAGAGGACATGTGTCCTAGAGGATCACATGGAATATTCTCGCCTTGAGCCACCAGTCAACGCATTACCACGTGTCCTTCTACATGTGATGTGTACTATCTGCTTAAGTTTCAACAGAGGCTCCTTTTGCCAAATCACCCATTGTTTGCCTCGACAACTAACTCCTGAGTCGCCTAAAATTTTCAATTTATGAGTCCCTTCTTTTAGGCAAATGATTAGGCCCAAGATCAACGCCTCATATTCAAATTTCTCGTTGTTTGAACATTCAAAATCAAGCTTATATGATAGATGAAACTTCTCCTTCACTAGTTAGTGTTATGCCACCCGCCTTTCCTGCCCCAAGCTCCATCAAATTTTAAGTCCCAATAAGCCTCAACTGCAGCTGCTGAGACATGGACCGCACCTGGTAGAGATACCTCTGCAGGTTCATATTCACCAGATGGGAATTGGGCCAGTAAGTCTGCAAGTGCTTGGCTCTTAATAGCCTTGGGAGTAACACAAGTGATGTCATATTCTGCTAAAGCCAAAAGCCATCTTGTCATTCTTCCAGTCAGAGCGGGTTTGCTTAGCAAGTAGCGGACCGGATCACTCCGGGGTCACATGGATCGGGTGTTCCAAAATATAGTGGCGCAACTTCCGCGCTGTGAAGATTAAGGCTAAATGATGCCTCTTAATTGGGGTATATCGCGACTCGACACCATTGCCTTTGCGACTGATGTAATAGACTGGCTTCTCAATGCCATCTATGTCTTGGACAAGTAGAGCCCCAATAGACCGAGGTGTAGACGTCAAGTACAGCAGCAGAGACTTGTTGGGTTGTAGGGCAATCATTGTAAGTGCTTTCTTCACCATATCAAATGTCTGCTGGTGTTCTTGCAACCATTCAAACTTGTGATTCCCTTTCAGCAGTGTCCCAAAGGAAAAGGCTACCCTAGCAAGGGCCGAAATGAACCTCTTGAGGTATGACACTTTGCCTAGGAATTTCTTCAAAGCCTTTTGAGAGTGTAGTGGTGGCATCTCCATGATTGATTTAATCTTATTCCCATCTACTACAATCCTCACGGTACAAAAAAGCCAAGGAACTTGCAGGCGGTAACTCCGAAGGCACACTTGAGAGGGCTCATCTTTAGGCAGAATTTGCGGCACCGCTGAAAAACTTTTTCCAAGTCGCAGAGGTGTCGGTTTGCCTCGGTAGACTTCACCACCAGATCATCCACATATACTTCCACTTCATGATGCAACATATCATGGAACACTGCAGTCATAGCCCGTTGGTAGGCTGCCCCCGCATTTTTCAAAACGAAGGGCATCACCGTATAAAAAAAATTTCGCAAGGGTGTTTTAAATGCCGTTTTTTCTGCATCTTCTGATGCCATTTTGATCTAGTTATAACCACTGAACCCATTCATAAAGGAGAACATCTTACGGCCCGCAGTAGAATAGACACGTGTGTCAACATGGGGCAATGGAAACTCATCTTTCGGGCAAGCCTCATTCATTTAGGTCGGGAAAGTCTACGCAGACCCTGATCTGGCCGTTCTTCTTCTCCACAGGCACAATATTTGCTAGCCAAGTTGGGTACTGTATAGGCTCAATGAACTTAGCCCTCGGCAACTTTTCTACCTCTTCTTTAATCTTTGCCTTAAGGTCAGGGTGATACTTTCGAGCATGTTGCTTTATTGGCTTAGGGTTGGGAAAAGTATCCAAGTGATGGGTGACAAGAGACGGGTCAAGACCAGGCATCTCATCATATGCCCAAGCAAAGACGTCACTGTGTACCGCTTCAGTAGTGTTATCAATTCTGCCTTAGCTGTTGGAGCCATTAGGTCACATGGCTTGCTGGCTTGCTAAGCTCGGAGTCGTGAGGTTCAGCGAAGCACCTCCTAGCAGCTTTGGGTCTATCTTGCACGCATCCGGGCTCGTGTCTCCAACAACTCTTCTTGGTACTCATCATCGTCACATTTATTTGTCTCGAGGCCATCCTCCCAAGGTATGAAGCCCTCCAAGACCTGTCATAGGTAGTAATTGTCCTACCGCCTCCCACACCTTAACAATCTTGCGGAGGACTTGTGGACTTGCTCTTCCCACTACTTTCAGCCCTGCGATCCCTAATGCCTTCCCATTTTGGCAATTTTACTCAGAATCTGTAACTTTACCCTGGCCTGGAGTTTCACCGTTGACAACTCAAGAAAGAAAATCAAGATCCGAATAGTGTGCCACCTCAACCCCAAATGGCTGTTCAGACGCATTTACATGGTTTCTGTGCACTTTCCCAACTTTGCCTTCACTCATCGGTAATAACTCGACGAGATAGCTCTATATCGGTGCATCCAAGCTCTGCCAAGTATCATGTGGCAATTTGTGTCCGCTTCAATCACATGAAACTTGGTTGCGGAACGGATCTCACCAACTACTAAGTCCACGACCACATGGCCCTTGGTATCTTTTTTCTCGCCGCCAAAACCCATCACAGTGATGGGTTGGCGAACCATCCGGTTACAATTTCTTCTAACTCACTGTAGTAAGACGCCATATGCACTTGATCACGCACAGGCCCGAGATAGCCAATCATATATGTACATTCTTTCCCTTCTCCTTGTGGTTAGGATATGGGTCCTTCCGCACATCACTACTGGCAGATCTATGAACTTCAAATTTCATTTGCGTCAACTTTCTTCTTGAAGATACTTTTCAAAGTCCAACAATCCCTAGTAGGGTGTCTGGCGGTTTTGTGATAGACACAATAATCCGAGCTTTTGTCCTTCTTAGTTGGAGGGACATTAATGGAGGCAAGGCAAGTTCACCATCACCACCCATTCTTTAACCGAGCCTTAACATTCTCAACGCCGCAAGGGCATGGATTGGCCTCATAACTCTTTCTTCCGAGACGCCGCCTCCCTTGTGAGCGGCTCCTCCTCGCAGAGGTTACCGCAAGAACTCGCTATCGCGAGGGTAGCGTGGTCGCCACAAGATCTGTGCAAAGAACCAGTGGTACTGAGGTTCCTAGCTGCCTCAATCAAGACTGAAATGGTAGGCAGATTATGATTCACCAAGAAAATTTTGTAGTCGCGTATGGCCCCCCTCCACACATATGCCGACTAAATGGGCCTCATCCACTAGTTCATGACAGTCAATAGCCTTATCTTGGAACCGCTTAACATAGCCCAATATATCTTCACCCCCCTTTTGGACATTTCGCCCAAGGGTGAGGGTTGTAACTTTCTCTTGGACTTGGAAGAACTTCGTGTGGAACTTGTTCACCATCTCCTCCCAACTCTTGATCGAGTTGGGAGCCAAGTTCACATACCAGCTGCAAGCCCTTTCAGTAAGTGGACTTGGAGAACTCCCGAAGGCGCAGAGAGTGGTCATTGCCATGGACACCAAGAGTTTCAATGAACCTCACCGCCTGTTCTCTGGCATTGCCTTGTTTCCCATCAAACTTAATAAACTTGGGCATCAGATACCCGGGCTTGGGTATGGCATGGTCAATATCTCCCGAGAGTATGGGGCCCTCACATCCGAGCCTGGAGAGATGGAGTGGCTTGCTACGCTTCTGCTCGAGCATAGCTTGTACATCGGCTAGAGTAAAAAAATGAGTGGGCTGGAATGGTCCAGTCTGCTCCTGGGTAGCTAAACCATGCCGCACTGCTCTCAAGCATCACGAGGCATCTCGATTGGAGCCCAAACCTCGTGGAACAAGTTAGGCACGGGTTTGGGATCACACGGAGGTGTTTCATACTGAGTCGGGTCGAGAAGCCATGGCCATAACAGCCACAGTGAGAGTTTGCAAAGCTGCAAGGATCTCCCTCTACGTATCCTTGAGTGACTGAACTGCCTCAATCACAACACTGTGGTCACGGTCCTCCGCATGTGCTGCTCTGCCATTTCAAGAGCCTTACTAAACTTCATCCTGTACCATTTTTTTCCAGTGAGGTGTGTAAACCACTGCGAGTATGAACCATCAACAAAGCAGCCTCCCCAGCAGAGTCGCCAGAAATATAGAGGGGTTCGAGGTTAGAGAAGGTAATTAGAGAGGCAAAACTATACTAATGGTCCAAAATTGGTGGAAGTGGCTTGAGAATGAGCAAAGAAAGAATCGCCCTGAAGTTGGAGAGTGTGCAGCTGGGTGAGGGTGAAGCAAGTAGGTCAAGAAGAAATGTGTAAAGGTGCCAAAATGGGCAGCATCTACCCCAAATCCCCAAAATTCCTCTTGTTGAACCATGGGAAATGGATCCTATTTATATAAGCTTTTCCTTGGCACCAAGAGGACAAAGTGGCCAACAGAGAGAGGACATGTCCTAGAGAATCACATGGAATATTCTGCCTTGAGCCACCAGACTGAAGGTGCCACGTATCCTTTTGCATGTACTGTGTACTATCTGTTTGCCTCCACAACTACCTTTTTGAGCCTCAGCAAGTGTAGTTGCGACGGGAGTGTTTAGCTGCAACTCTCTTGAGCCCGAGAAAGTGCAATATGACGGAGCTGCTTACATCAAGACTTGCCTTCTCAAATAACCTCGAAGTGCACTTGCAAATAAACTTTGCTACTACACTTGCCTTCTCGGCCTACTTGAACCTACATGCATTCTCGTAACTCCATTAGTCTGCTATTGACAATGTTCGTATGCGGTTTTGCCCCTAGCCACCTAACCACAAACTCCCCAAATTTCCTGCGAAGGCCACACCAAGCTCGCTATCACTTTGTTGTTCTTAGTACCAAGCCCAAGGGGCTTCCTTAGTCCCGCCTGCGATTAAGGCGTGTCTATGACCTGGGTAATGGAAAGAGAGTCCCTTATGCTAGGGCTACCCTGCTCCCATCTTCGCGGGATCGTCGCGGCAAACTGGTACCCTGGGCCTGCTATCAGCTCCAACCAATAAGTCTTGGGGCTTGCTATCAGCCCTGGGCTAGTAATGCCTTGAGACCTGCTATCAGCGCCAGGCATTACCCTCTCCTTGCAGAGGGGAAGCTTTTCCCAGAAGCTGCTATTACCTTGGGATGTTCCTCCGCAGTTGGTTGCGCGGCGAGTTGCCGCGTAGTCATTTCCTCGTGGCAAGTTCAAATGGCATAACCGCCAATATTGGAGATGGCGGCGCCGACAAAGTGCCTTCAAGAATTGGGCGCCTCGAACCTAGTTGTTTCTGCTTCTTCTTCCTCAAGAACTCCTGTGGCGACGAACCGAGAATACTTGAATGGCGGCGCTAAGACAAAGTGCCTCCGCAATTTGGTCGTCGTGAATCGCCACCTCTCGCAACTTAATTGCTTCTGCTTTCTTTCCTCATCAACTTTGGATGGCGGCGAGCTAAAGATATTAGGAATGGCAGCCAGGCAAAGTACCTCGCAACTTCCCCGCATGTATTCCTCTCGCAACTTGACCGTGGCATGTATTCCTCGACTTTAGCCCATGCTCCTTTTTCATTCCTGGTCGCCTCTTTGGGATGACCTCAGTACTTAGGCCCATACTTAATTTGGGGTTTAACTTCTGACCCTCTAAAAAAACAGAACATAGTGGCTAGAAGTAGTGCTAAAGCTGAATTTAGATCAATGGCTCATGGAATTTGTAAAGCTTTGTGGATCAAGAGATTATTGGAAGACTTAAAAATTCCAAGAACATCACCAATGGAAATTTACTATAACAAGAAGGCAGCAAATGCAATTACTCATAATCTTGTTCTTCACAACAGAACTTAGCAAGTGGAAGTCGACAAGCACTTTATCAACGAAAAGATTGAGAAGGAATTGATCTACATGTCTTATATACCCACTGCGGAGCAGATTGCAGATGTTCTTACAAAGGGACTACACAAGAGGCAGTTCGACCACCTAATCTACAAGTTGGCCATGGAAGACATATTCAAGCCAACTTGAGGGGAGTGTTGAAATGGGAAGAAAATAATTCGCCAGATATGGCTGAATTCTTTAGGATATCACAGCTGTAAATATCTAGATTTAGTCAATATTATAGAATAGGAAAGTTTATATTTAGAATTAGAATTAGTAACTAAATAGTAGCTAATCACCCTCAAAATCAAGAGCTAATCAATCTCTTATTTTATGCCATGTATCTCCTATTAATAGAGGTGTCAGTGTACATTGTTTAAATATGAGAATAAGAAATATTATTCTTTCTAGCTTTCATTCAAAATAATAAAATCCAGTTTTCCAACTAGTACCAAGCATGTAGATTTTAAATTTCAACAAATTTAATTAAGGCATTTCATAATGATGAGGGAAGAACTAGGAGAGAGGTAAATATCAAGCACCAAAAATACTTCAACATTCCAAATAAATATTACAAGTTAATAACACCGCAATAAATTTATGGTCATTTTTTTCCATGTTTTGTTTGGTTCTGCTTTTGAATGAGAACCATCATGGCTCCAAATTTTGACAGCCTTAAGCTAGACAAGGTCCCTTCTTTTCTTTTTTTTATAACAAAACAACTAACTCATTGCAGCAAGCAAGCATATAAATTCTTCTCAAAGAAAGTATACCCCCCCCCCCCCCCCCCACAAACCTAAACGATGCATTGTCCTCAATGTAAAAAACAAAATCACAAAGGTTAGGAGATTACCTTAAATAATGAACCATGTCTATATATATATATTTTTTTTTTTGAGCGTCAACAAAAAATTTATTAAAAAAGAAAAGATGAACCATGAACCAGCAAGGGATTATTGCCAAAAACACAAGGAAAAAAAATTACAAATGAAAAACTAACTCCTCCTAAAAGTAACATTGCTTTTTATTATTATGTTTATGGGTCTCGATAAATAGGGCCTTTTAATTCAATGGACTCCTCTCCTCTTCAGGTGGGAAATTCTCCAAAACTAGTTTAAGATGTTGGCCAGTCACTTTAAAAACATTACCATTCCTGGGATTTTCAATCTCAACGGCCCCATGAGAAAAAACAGTTTTAACTATGAAAGGGCCGGTCCATCTATATCTCAATTTACCAGGAAACAAATGTAGTCTAGTTTTATACAAAAGAACCTTTTTGTGAAGGCTCAACAATTCATTTGAGTACAAACAATATTAAATTAAAAACATATCATATACAATGACACGGGGAGGACAAGTCAATCAATTGGGGGCCCTTTTTTCTTTCAAAACAGCACCCCTTTTCTGCTCCCTTATCTACAAAATATGAAATCTTGCCTTTAGGCAATAGCAATATTATCTTTTATTCGATGAAAAGCTACAACCACAAGACCGTTGTGAGTAAAAAGGTATATATATTATGTAGGGGGGTTAGAAAATTAAGATAAAAATTACCATCTTGTTACGCTGAATTCGAGCAGCCCAAGCACCCTTGACAACATTGCGGTCAGATCTAGTGTTCTTGCTATTATCTAAGTCACCCAATATATATTACATAAAAGGAACAAAAGATGAGTAGTAATTAAAAGGAAAAATAAATAAATATTTGAAGAGCAAAATCAAAATATAAAAGGACTGGAGGTATAATGAAATCTTGTCTCACCTTTGAGAGAAGTTTTGTGGACGCTATGAGATGATTTCAAAGCAAACCGAGTCTTATGGACCTGGTTGAGCAATTTATATTATATATGGCTCAAATGTAGTTTTTCTAAAAATTTAAATTAAATACATTAAATCACAATTAAATATAAATTAAGAGAATGAATATAATATCCAAAATTCCTAGAATAACTACGTAATTTTAAGCATTCATCACACCTCCCAACCAGCTTTAATTTTAGAACCTAGCAATTAAGGCGACTAAAATAAAATCAAAAAGAAAAATAAAAGCAACTACTCTAAACCACTTCCGCAAGAAATCACGATTGAATTTAGCACATGCAACAAGCCCTTAATCCAATAGATTACCCCTCATGGACGAGTTAAAGTCTCGTGTTTCCAAAGATGTTACCCACAAATATCCAAAAATTTCTTTACTAAAACGACTTCTTTCATTCTCATGCCAAGGTTAAAGAACCAGTCATGAATTTCACAACCTTAACAAGATAATCAATCAAAGTTCAAAAGACTAGCAACAAGTAAAGATATTGCATGACATTCAAAATTTGGAGTGTGTGAAAACAGTTCAACCAACACAGACACAACCTTAGCCTTAAAGTGAAATATAACCCAAATCTCTTTCTGAAACATGCTTCGACTCAAATCTCACCAGTTATTGCACTCAACAAATAAATCACTCGGAATATGGTGCAAAAATTGCTCTCAATATATGCGAGTAGAACAATGTAAATCAAAGGCAAAATACCCCGCATACTAATGTTTTTGAAAAACGCTAATATGAAAGAATAAATAAATAGTCTCATGAATGGAATATCAAATACTGAGAAATAAAATTTCTAGAAATGTTACCCACAAACGTCAAAAATTTTCTTTACTCGAAGGATTTCTTTCGATCTGATGCTAAAGTTCAAGAACAAGTCATGAATTTCACAACCTTAACAAGATAACCAATCAAAGTTCAAGACACTAGCAGCAAGTAAAGATATCTCATGACATTCGAATTTGTGTGTGAAAAGTTTAGCCAACACATACACAACCTTAACCTTAAAGTGAAATATAACCCAAATCTTTTGAAACATGCTTCGACTCAAATCTCACCAGCTATTGCACTCAACAAATAAATCACTGTAATATGGTGTAAAATTACTCTCAATATATGGTAGAATAATGTAAATCAAAGGCAAAATATCCCGATACTAATTTTTTGGAAAAACACTATAATGAAAGAATAAATAAATAGTCTCATGAATGAAATATCAAATACTGAGAATTAAAATTACCACACCATCACCCCAATCCATCATGTCCACTTGTAAACTATACCACACTCAAGATCAAATAGGACTTTTATTTGGTTGTAATGCTTGGGTTGAGGAATTACGAAAAAATAATAAAAAGCCAAAGGTGAATAAAAAAAAGGACGTCTGAGAGACAATTGGCATAAAAATAAACACAATTAGAGCATTATTCCAAATACCTTGCTCTTTCTATTACTTTTCTTTTTGTTTTTTTCAACTTCCTCCTTCTGCTTTTTTTTTTTTCTTTTTGTTTTTTTTTTCCCTTAGTTGAACACAATTTATTTCTTCTTCTTTTTTTCAGCTTTTCTCCTTTTTTTTTCTTTTTTTTTTTTTCAAACAAATTTGCCATTGTCAAACTCAAATAATCCCAACATATCTACAAAAGTAAAAAGAAAGTATGGGTTGTGGGGTTAAACAAAGAAAGGCTAACATAAAGGCTCAAATTAGTTTCTAATGGTTCATGAAGTAAAAATAAAAGAAAGAAAAATAAATAAAAGGCTCAAAGAAACGAAGATGGCCTAAAATCATCTCTCAAGAATTAGTATGGTCCTTCAACTTTCATGATCTCAAGGGAATAAAAGTGTCATAACAAATTGATTTATTCTCAGCATTCAACCAAAATGAGGAAATAATGAGACTAAACAACAAATTAATGTCCTTCCAAAGAAAATTAAGAGTAGATGTATAGTAACCCTCCAATAAATGATTGGCACAAAACTCACAGGGTTAAAAGTCTCCACTATCATTCTTCAAGATTTTCAAGTCATATCCATCGATCAACTAAAAATCATATTCATGTGGCTAAAGTGCAGTGCAATTATTTCCAAATACTGAACACATGAAATACTTTAACAAAGTAGCTAGCATATCAAACTTCAACACAATTTCTCAAGTTAAAGCAATAAAATACTACAAGTATGCGAATCACTCAATGCATAGAACAATACATTACCATGCACACCTTTTTTTTTTTTTTTAAACAAAACAACTAACTCATTGTAGCAAGCAAACATATAAATTCTTCCCAAAATAAGTATTTTCTACCCCCAACCTAAACGATGCATCATCCTCGAGGGAGTAAAAAGTGTGATAACAAATTGATTTGTTCTCAAAGATTCAACCAAAAATGAAAAATAATGAGACTAAACAACAAATTAATGCGCTTCCAAAGAAAAATTAAAAGAGATGTATAATGACCCTCCAATAAATGATTGGCACAAAACTCACAGGTTAAAAGTCTCCACTATCATTCCTCAAGATTTTCAAGTCATACCCACTTATCAACTAAAATCATATTCATGTGGCTGAAGTGCAAAGCAATGATTTCCAAATATGAACACACGGAATACTTTAACAAAGTAGCTAGCATATCAAACTTCAAAACAATTCTCGAGTTAAAGCAATTAAATACCACAAGTATGCCCAATCACTCAATGTATAGAACAAAAGAATACCATGAGCACTAAATTTTTATTTTTTAACAAAATAACTAACTCATAGCTGCAAGCAAATATATAAATTCTTCTCAAAATAAGTATTTTCTCCCCAAACTAAACAATGCATTGTCCTCAATGTAAAAATAAAATCAAAAGTTAAGGAGATTACCTTAAATGATTAACCATGTCTATATGTGCCATTGCTCGCAAGGGGTTAGCGCCAAAAACATAAAGGAAAAAAAAATACAAACGAAAAGCTAACAACTCCTAAAAGTAACATTATTTTGAATAACATGCACAAACTGGATCATTGGAAATTTTGATCAATTATTTTGAACAAC